>VZSV01000309.1:345547-380880 GCA_013398735.1 Nothocercus julius
CGGGCCCGGCCGCGGCCCCGCAGGCCCCGGCCGCGGTGCATCCCAAAACACGCCACGTTGGAAGGAGCGTGGTGGGAGTTGCGTGAGACCCCAAAGAGCGAGTGACCCCCTTAAAAAACTCCCCGGTGCTGACGTGTCCCCCCATGCAGGAGCCCCGGGGGTGACACGGGCTTGTGGGCTCAGCTGGAACCCTTAACTGGAAAAGACATCCCCGGAGGGAGCCGGGAGCAGCGCGGGGTTTGGGGAGAGAACACGGGGGGGACTCATAAATAAGAAAGATTTTTAAGTATTTCTGGTGTTGTATTTGGGTTCGCTGCTCTAATAAATAAGCAAAATAACAAATACTGTCCAAAGAGTTTGCACTGTGGCTTGATTACTGTAACATGTTTCTACAAAGAGCTGAGAAACAAAGCAGCTCGTTCCGAGTTGCTGATGCCACCCCTTTTGAGAGCTTTTCTTCTTTATTTGGCATATTTTTAAAACTTTTAAAGCTATAAAATGCTCCTAAGATCCTCTTTGCTATGGTTACAAAAAATAAATGCGTGAACTGTGGCTGTGACCATGGAGCCGTCAGATACGGTGTGTTGTAGTTCCACCTAATGTTTACCTATGAAATATTTTAAATACCTTTTATGATTGTCATACTTGCTGCTTCAGTCCTGCTGCAGGGTTTCGGAAAATGAGGGAAGGGTTCAGTGTGAGAGAATTCAAATGGTGCTAATCATCCTTGTAGGACAATATACTAATTTTAATTAAAAAAAGAGAAACGCCATCCACCAGAAGGTGCAGTTTATTAGGAATGATATAAAATGTTCTAATCAGTCTCCTTGTTATTTTGATAGTAACAACAGCAACACAGGGAAAATAATTTGTAGGTTGTTTTGGAGAGCAAGAGGAATGTTTTAACAGGGAAACTGAAACGTAATAATTTGGGGTTGTTGCTGTCTAGTGTGGACTGTTTCTGTTTCTCGCTGTATCTTGTCACTGCACTTTTCCAGTCTTTGGTTTCTGCCTCTGCTCAATGAGGTGTCTTAGCAAAATAAACACTAGTCACTAAAGTCACTAGGACAAAAATTAAATCTGTTCGGAATTCATTAGGATACGTGACCTGGTTTTACTGAGGACAGGAACCTCGAGTTCAAGTGAAACTCCTCCTCTTCCCGGAGTCACAGGGCCAGGCTGCTTTTTCTGGAATGCAGTAGTTTGAAACGTTTCTTGGTGGTTGTGTTGTGTGTCTTCACATTTAATGTCAGAAAAAAATGTTAGTTTTACAAGAAGACATTTTGACCACAGCTCATTTCTGATAGTTGGATTTAATAGGTAGTGAAGGTAGTCTTAGCATTAAGAGTGTTCAAAAATCTCGTGTCATTAGAATCAGCACTAAAAGCCATCTTCATTTGAGGTTAATTTCAATCTGTCATTAAAAATTATATATATGATTGAAAAAAAGTTAATAGTTAAATTTTAGGGTAATTACAGCATATCTAAATGTTCTTTTGCAAATGGCTGTTTAAGAGTTATTTCATTGGGCAGTATTGTTCCATGCCAAAGGTTGGGATCATAAGGCTCATAATATTTGATGAGTCATAGATTTGTCCTGGAATTCGATTCTGGGAGACATTTATAGGGCATCGCCAGTGTCTCATCCCCTGCGAGGTGCTGCAGCTGTGCACTTGACTTTGGTTCTTTGCCCTCCTGAATACTGTGAATCAGTGCTGTGCTTTGGGGCAGCGTAATGTCTTGTCCAATAAAATGCTCTTAAGTGGCTACTTGCAAGTTGTTATTTTTGTGTGTGTTTTGTGCCTTTGGGAAGGCATCTCATTAATTAGCCAAGTTTTTTTTTTATTCTACCAGAAATCACTTTCATTGTCCTGAACAGGATCTTTTATGCTGTTTAGTCAGTAGGAAATGCAGCCGATGCAGTGACCTCCCCTTAGAAAGCAGAGGAAGACAACGTGGTGCTCCTAAATGCTCAGTCTAATCACAAATGGCTTCATTTAAACCCAGAAACCACCATACTAGTTTTACTTAATTTCTCCTTCTATTGGTGGTAATAATTGCTATTAACCTTTATTATGATACAGGGAAGAAAATTCTTCCCATCTGCCTCTTCTGAAGTTAAGTATCTTTTATTTTGTATACTTTTACAATGATTCTTCTAATATATTTCTATTCTTAAGTATGAAAATCTTTGTAGTAGGAATCATTAATATGTAATAATTAGTAGGGGAAAAAAATACTGAACTTAAAGTTATGTAAGTGTCAAAGAATACAAATATGCAGTCAGTTTGAATAAATGATTATGGAGTGCTGTGTTGCACAATTTAGAGAATAAAATGATTTCAGGTTTATCATAAAATTTTACTATAATCAGTTATAAATTTATATATATATGTATAACTAGAGGTTTTGTATGATCTATCTCCAAAATGTATATCAAATCATAAGTGTGTATATATAAATGTCTATAAATATGTATATATTGGTACGTGTTTTTATATATATATATATATATGTGTGTGTATGCACAGATATATGCATATGTATAGACCTAAGATATGCGTATGTAGACACTGCCTTCTAACATGGGAAATGTGTTCAGGCCCACGTGGGTGATTGCCAAGAGGGTGCCCGGGTCGCAGAGCCCCTCCTGCCCTGGAGGGAACCCCAATCCAGCCTCTGCATCCCGGGGCATCCAGCATGTCACAAGGCATCTGTTTTCCTGTTGCCTTTTGTGTGCTCCTTAGTCCTGCAATTGGCTGCTTTGCCTCGGGAGGAAGGAGCTGCCCTTGTCAAATGGTTGCTGTTTCGGCCTGTTTTTAACAAGCTCTGTATTTCCCAGTGGTTTGTGCAGGCTTTATTAGTGCCGAAATAGCTTATGTCTTAGTCATCTTAAACATCTAAGTCAGCTTATGTCTTTACATACTTTCAGGAAGTAAATAATTTTGATACATTTGTTATCACGCATTTTTAGGAATGTTTATCTGAAGGTATATAGAGTGCCTTTGATTTTGTTGCATGTGGTAAGGTACTGGTAGAAATACCCCAATTGAGAGCGAAGCTATGGGGGGTGATTCTGATGGTGACAAATTGTGTATTTAAAGCCCTTAAAGTGCATTGTTTTGATCCTTTTTCCCATGCTTGTAGAAGTTGCATAACATGTAAGCATCTTTCAGTTCCATGCATTCAGTTTTTCTCTTGGACTTGTTTCTGTGTCTGTTTATTAACCTATTTTTAAATAAGGCCAAGCAAACATACAGCAAATCTCGGAGAGCATGAGTAATAGTTACAAAAAAAAAAAAAAAAAAACAGGTCTAAGTGAGAATTCCTGTAAGCCAGGAGCCCTAAGGCAGGTCAGCAGTCTTGGGGCCATCAGTGGGTAATAGTTCTGGTTGGGTAAACGGGCCTTAAATTGTTTTCCCTCTGCAAATGCTAACACAAATAGGCTTTTTATCTAGCAGATGCAGTGTCCAACCTCCTAGTTTTGTTCCGGTTTGTTTGTTTCTATAGAGGTGCAGAGAGGCTCTGAGGAGTGTTGATAGTACCAGTTTTCATCATCCTGTTTCCTCAGGAAATAGTTAAGAAAAAATTGAGATTGGATTTAACCATGATATTAGTGGTTCTGTGCCTTTTGGGTGAGAGAGGGCTGTTCTTCCCTGTTCTGGAAGTAGTTCCTTTGTGAAGCTAGAAAGACGGCAGTGCTTGGGGTATTCAGCAGTGTGTTTTGAACTCTTTTACTTTAATTATTTTGGCTCCTATTAATACTCTAGGTAGAAAGAGTAGAAACATGTATGGAGCAAAATAAATTGCTTCCTTTTTGAATAGTATTAATTCTACATTACGAGAGATGGAAATAACATTTTAGGATCTGAAGCTGATGCTGTGGTCAAGTGGAAACTAAGGAGAATAGCATTAGTGCATTCAGTGGTGACTCTGTGTTGGAATCTTGTTATCTGTGATTCTTATTTTTAAAAGTTTGAGTATTTGATGTGAAATCAAGAACATGCACGATAGGGATTCTAACTGAAACACCCAAGATTACTCTGTATCTCTTTCCAAATCTTTTATTGCTCAGCGTATCTTTACCTAGAAGGGAATGGCAAGACCAATTTAAGTTTTTTGCTTGTTTTGCGTTTCAGATTGTGCAGTGAATGTCCATAAGAACTGCAAAAATTTACTGGCTGAATGCAGCAGCATCAGACCCAGGGTAGGTTTTACAGCTTGTTTTGAAAATAATGGTGTTTGAAATAATAAACTGAATTTAGTGTGAGTGTCTTAATTTAAATCAGTACGGAGTCTTGCCCTGCATCTCCAGGATGTCGAATGGCTATTAACTTGTCTTTATAGTAATTTATGAGAATCTATGCAGGGAAGATAAAGCGAAACCTTTTACTGCTTTGCTGAAAAGTGCTTTCCATTGTTTGTTTCTGTCAGATTTGTGACTTGCCCTTCGAAAGCACAAACACCATGCCCACAAAAATAATTGAGTTATTTCTGTCTTTAAAAATGGATGTTTTTGATTTGGTACATGTAAATTTTGTGCTGCTGTATTTATAAATACAGTGCCATCTCAAAGCTGATAGAATAAAGAGCAGCAGAGAGGAATAGCAGAGCAGGATAAGAGCTTTCATTTCTGAACTGTGATAAGCTTCAAATCTTGCCAAGGTATTCACTTTTTATCTCTGTCACTGGGATGCCTAAAGTTGTGTGTAAGGTCACAGGTTGCTTTCAGATAGCTGTGTACCTGGCACTTTCCATTCTGCTGTTGTACTTGCATATAATTTCTTCCTCCTTAAAGCCATTTAGACTTTTTAGTTTATATTAGCCTGTGACTGTTGGTGATTTTAGGGGCTGATGGCAGATTAGGGAGCGCTGTGAGAGTGAGAGAGAGCAGAGGAGCTTTTTGGGGGTAATTAAAGGATAGAGGGAATGCTTTCGGCCTCTGGTGATTTATTATGTAAACTTTCTGAGGATAGACGTGTGTTTTTATAAATCTACCTACCTACCTTTGTGTATAGGTATCTGTATGCATACATACATAGGTATACACATACATATATACCTTTAAACTTTTAAAGTCAATGTGCATTTTAATTCCAAACATTCAGTTCTTATTGTATGCTAAATGCAGTAGAGATTTAATTTCTGGTCTTGACTGTCTCCAAACTTTCATCCCCCCTGCAAACCACTGCTGATCCAGCTGTAACTTTTCCTTTCTGGTTCAACTTCAGCCTGGATAAGATCTGGAGTATTTATATGTAATGTAAATGTCAATATACCATTGTTCTGCAGTGGAAAAAATCAAAAGTGCCTGTGTCAAATCATTTATATTTTCAATATAAAGCTCTGCTTACAGTTAGTGTTATATGATAGGGAAAATATGATTCATTTTGGACTGAAAGTTTGGTCTGTATGTGTAAGAATATTATATTTTTTCCCTATTACAGAAAGATTTCCAGCACAGACCTTCTGGATCTCCACAAAGTTCGTCCCAGTGCATTTCCCCAGGTTTGTACTAAAGAATGATTTCTGTGCTCAAGGCTTATCTGTTCAATTGTATCTTTTTTCTTTAATATGTTTTAACGGCTATACACAGTGTGTTATTGAAGTATAGAAAAGATCTCTTTTAATAAGTTGGTTTCATTTTTTTTCCTATTGGGAATGGCTTTAGAGGCTCCTGGCAATCTCTTGTGTGTTTTTATCTTTTTATCTTTTTATTTTCCTTTATACCTTCTTGCTGTGTAACCTCAAAATATCATGGTGGAAAGGGATCAATAAGCTAGTTTCTCATTGATTGTCTATTCTCTGGCCTCTGAAAAGACTAGAACTGTGAACTTAGTTTTACATCAGATTTTCATAATTGTCTATTTAAAACTTGCCTGCAGCTACTGGTTGCTAGAAATCTCTAAGACAAGCTAGCATAAATGGTCTGAACATAAATCTTTGTTGAAACAAAGTGGGAAAAGGACTGATCTGGGGGGGAAAAAAAAAAGAAGAACAGCTCTTCTGCAGCATGGACGTTGAAATAGCTTTTTGGTACTGGAAAAGACCAAATAGCAGTGTTTTTCTTTTTTCTTTTACCTGGTTTTCCTGATGTTTTTGATGCGTTCACTGTTTAAGAGAATTCTTCCCAAACTGTACGATTGTGACCTTTCTTTTTACTCATATTCCAGAATTGTGGAAATAATACTTGTAAAAGGGACAGGCGATATATTTCAGTGATACCTTGAAGAATGACTCTTATTTTTTATGAGATGTTGAATTTGAGACTGATTACATTGTCAGTTCAATTCTTAAAAAACTGTTATTACATATAAAAAGAATTTGCTTTAGTAATTACATAAAGTGATATAGAGACACTGTCCATTCTGCTTTTGATCCCTATTATTTGGGACTAAGGTTACTCAAGTGATTACGGGATACTTATAGATAAAGGAGACATCAGAACCACTGGTTTAAGTGGCATTTCAGTTGGTAGAAGTTACGAAGTCTTTAACAGAAACATTTCTCGGGCCCTAAGGTATTTGTCAATAGCTGGAACAGAATTATTTTTGCCTTACAGTTTGTTTCTTTGGTTGCTTTGCTGACTATAAGAAACACAAATGATGAGGATGTCTGGGTGTTGCTCTGAATGTTGCATACATCTTTCTTTGGTATCTTCTGATTGTATTTCAAGCTTCAACTTCTTCGGGAAACAATCCTTTCTGCGGATTGCACAGAGGGAAGAATTGTTATAACAAGTGGTCATTTGCATTGCCAAGAACGCCCTTGTCCACTTAGGGGAAAGTGCAGGGACTATAATAGGAAACAATAAGGAATAATAGGACAAGTTGGCCATAGGGTTTGTCGTTGGGGCTGCTCGGTGGCACAGGGTCTGGTCTGCTGCGATAGCTTAACAGCAATCGATGGGGACTCTCAGCAGTGTTCAGACACTGCTAATTGAACTCTGAAAATGGCTTTTTGGTGGCGCAGGCTCAGCTAGGCAGGCAGTGCTTATTTTCCATAGTCAAAAGCAGGAGCAGGAAGTTAAAGGAGCAGCTAATAGCATGGCTGTTGTATGTCTTTACCCATAGTATTAACACTGCAGACATGGGTGTGTAGCAGAAAAAGCCAAAGGTATCAACATAAAAGAGAAACAGATTTTGAGAGGTGCAAGCTGTGCCCCTTTCAAATTTTCCCTCTGGAGATTTTTAGATTTGAGCTAGCGGGGTTATGAAACAGCCCCTAGCACTGTGAAGCAAAATGCTGCTAAAGGAGATGTTTTTCAGTTTATCCAGTTTGTTCGGATTGAGAATCAGCTATATGGTGCAGTCAAGAAATTTGGAACCTGATCCTGGGAGGTAGCAGGAGTGGGTAAAAGCGCTACTGACACCTTTTGTGCTGGAAGTCATTGGTGAGATCTCATCTATATCCCTGCATGCAGTTCTAGTCCAGTGTTTTAAGGAAGAGAACTGAAAGACAAGCAGATACTGGATCCTGGAGCACAGGATATTAGGAAGTTTGGAAAAACCTGTCTTATGAGAACCTTGAATACCTTGGCTTAGCTGTATTTAGTTTAACAAAACAGAAGTGGAGGGAGAGATCCCTGTCCATGGCAGTATGCTGAGAAGGGTGTACTAAGAAAAAGGCATCATTTGGGATGGATAAGCGAAGTGTTGTCGAAGGAACAAGTTATGAATTGACCATCAGTAAAGCTAGGCTGGAAATTGAAGACAGTCCTGAGCTGCTACAGCAGCATGGTCCTCCAGCAGCCTCCCAGACAGGGCAGTGGGAGAGAAATTCAGCCTGTGTGTAAGATAAAGCCTGACTGCAGTAGCAGAGACCTGGGCTCAAGGATCCATGAGGTCTCTTCCACTCACATGTCCTTAAAAGCACTTTGAAGAAAAGGCAGCTGCAGACCTCATCAGTGACACAAAGTTTTCAAGCTTGGCTGATTCTTCATCTTTGACATCTCTGGAGCTCCTTTTTTAAAAAGGGTGTATTTTGTCTTCTGTTCCTTATTATTCATTATAGACATTAGTGCTAAATAATTATATCCATTTTTTATAAGTCTATTACAAGCTTCCACATATTGTGTAATAGAGATTAAAGTTTTAAATATCTTTCCAGTTCACAGTCTGTCTAGATTTGAAAAGCATTAAAAAGCTGCAGTATTAAAATTAAATTTAGCTCTGGTATCTTTTCCATTCAGAGTGTGTGCATGCAGCTATAAATCACTATGCAGCAATAAGCTTTGCAGAGAACTTGTGGTTTTTATGTGATCTCAGATTTTTCTTGTTTGCCATGAAATGTTCTGTCCCCTTATATGGCAGGGTGTGAATAATTGTGTGTAGGTTCTGGTGTTTTACTAAAGGAGAAGGTACTTTGCAATTTCCACACTAAATGGGCACAGTAGGGACCAATTTCCTGCACTTCAGACCTGCTGATTTAGCCGATACAGTAGGTTAAGTGGCAGCTTTACATTTCTAGAAGGATCACAGGTAGTATAAAAACAGTGCATCTCTGGGGCCACTTTACTGTGCCAAGTCTTAGGGCAGCCAGTAGTGAGCATGGGGAATACAAATTCAAAAAGCAGCGGCAGAAGCAATGCAATTCCAGCTCATCCTGAGCTGTCTTTTTGTGGTTCGTTTTCAAGAAAGTGGAATGAGAATGTCTTTTTGGACAACGAGCTCTTGACATCCAAGATTCTGTCTGTTCTCCGTCCGCATTCAGAGAGAGGTTTGAGAGCAGGCGATCTGCAGCCTCATTTTCTGAGTACCAATTCAATCTTTGCCTCTCTAGCCGCTTCTTTGAAGGAGCAGCCCCGAGGGCTTCTCCTGGGACCGGATGGCACCCCAGTATTATCGCGGAATCTCGGTATGACTATCGCCCAGAGAGGAAATTCTCAGTCTTCACTGAATACTGCAGGAGCTGTTAATAAATTTGGGTAAGTAAACTGCTTCTCTTCTAATCCGCTTGCTTCTACTGCAGCCCCTCCCTTGTAAAACTAATTACAGTATGAAAACAAGAGCTCGCATTTATTTTCAAGCTCAAAACAGATTCAGTCAGCTTCAAATGCTGTATTTGATTTTAAATATCCCTTAAACAGTAAGCTATTTGTTTGTGGAAATCAACACCTTCTCTTTAGTCCCCCTGCACTATGCCCCAAAACATTATATAAATAGGAAAATATTTCAGTAACTCTGTCTATATTTTCTTTTTCACGGGTATATTAGTCTTCAGGCTTGCTGATATTCAGGAATATTTTCTGAGGTCACTTATTCTGGATATTACTAGTTCTGACTGGTGTAGGAGGCAGCAGTGTTTTGAATTGTAGTACACCTTAATTAAAGTATTAGACAATTCAAAACATAGTGTTTATATTTTATGTCCTTTCAATGTGCACGGTTATGCTCAGTTGTCAGTGAAAATGCTCTTTGTACTTTGAACTGGGTATGGCTTGTCACCAATGATGTCTTTGAAAATGCTATACCAGAAGTTGCATGTTCTAACTCTTCTAATTAAAACTGTAACATTTCAATGACTATTAAGTTACTGGATTGATTTGACTGTTTAAAGTTGGAGTGCAGAGATAGCTTTTATATATTTATTTGAACTTAATTGCACTATAATTAAGGAAAGATGCTTGTTATAGGAGTTAGAAGTTTGTGGGTTGTTTTTTTCAACAATCAATTTTATATATACATATATATATTTATACATTAATGTTCCGTTCTCCTTTGTTGTCTAATTTCTTTGGCTGTTCAGACTGATTTCAGGAGACATGGATGAAGGGGATTCTGGATTTATAAAATTCAAGCAGGCATCAGATGATGTTGTCTCGCTTGCACCTTCAACGTCAGACTCCATTTTTCTGGAAGGTATGGAATTTCTGTGCTTTACAGGACTCTATACAATTTCTAAAACAGTCTTAACTAAACAAGACAGATGTTTTCCTCTTGTTCTTGTTAATGATAGTAAAGAGGGATATGGCTTGGCACAATTTGCAGATAAGTGAAATTAAATATCTTTTTGATCCAGATGCATATTCTGCGTATCTCCGAAGTGAAATAGAAAGCGATGCTCTTGAGTTTGAGGCAGAGTCTTGGAGTATTGCAGTGGAACAACCTTATGCAAAAAGGCAAAAGAAAGAAGTTATAAAAAGGCAAGATGTCATTTATGGTAAGAATATATATATATATTTATTGAATATTTCTTTTATTTCATAATGCCACCACTTTGAAGTGAAGTAGAAATCACTGCTTTAACTGGGTCCTGATTTCGACTTGTATTTGGAAAGTAAAACTAAGTGGAGGTTTTAATGTGTGTTCCCTGTCTTAGTGTGCATAAGTTCTACGAATAATTTTGAGCAACCTATAGTTTTCAGTATGCCCGTGTAAGCAACAAAGCTCATCTATACAGGTGGGATGTATTCCTCATTCAATTGGCAGATGCCATTAAATAAGTAGGGTCAATCTCGGTCACTGCTTAGATGGGAAATTAAAGGGCCAAATTTAAGAACTTTACATCAGTGTTGTTTGTATTCTTTTCTCAATGCTGATACATACGTTAGCAAAGCTATATGGACAGCCCTGGAATGTTTTACTGCTGTTGAGCTCTAGAACAATAAAAAGGTAAGCTAGAAGGAAAAATAAGATGCCGTTTAATCCTCATGGTTGGCCTGCCACAAAATCAGCTGCACCTAGACGTCAGGGTTTTGTTTAACCTGTTCTTAACCTTTGAAAATGGAGATTTCAAAGGTGCTCTTTGCAATTTGTTACAGTATTTATCCTTGTGATGATAAGGAACTAGTTATTCCTGATGTTTGATATGAATCTCCCTGGCTTCAGGATAAGACCTCTTGTGTCTCTACTCATGCGTGTCTCATACTGAAAACAGTTTATTGGTTTTTTTGTTTGTTTTTTTTTAAAGGAATTAGAAGTAGTGTTGTATGTTTTTGTCCTAAATAATAGGTGTAGATTACAATAGATATTTCAGCTGGACTGTTGGTCTGCATTAGTGAGTGACTTGCTTTCTTTTAACAAGGAGATGTTTGTTGTTTTTACTGAAAAATAACATGTTTGGAAGTACTTAATTTTAGAAACTGGAAATGTGTATGTCTTCCCATAGAATAGGGGAAGGTTTTATGGCATTGAATATCCATCAATATAGCTCTTTTGCTAGTAGTTTATATCAGTAAGAGGTAAATAGTAGACATGTTTTATAAATCCAAGATAGTCAGCCTAGCTGTTGTTTCTCTGGTGATGGGTTTGCCGGTTACTAGCAAAAGACATACTGCCTTTCAGAGTCTGCTCTGTGGTATTTTTACTAATTACTGTAATTGACTTGTGATTATTTTTATTATATTTCTTTTTGCCTAGAACTAATGCAGACTGAAATGCACCATGTCAGAACACTGAAAATTATGCTGAAGGTGTACTCCAAAGCCATGAGAGAGGAACTGCAGTTCCCAAACGCAGTCATCAACAAACTTTTCCCGTGTGTGGATGAGTTGCTGGAGCTGCACGGGCAATTCCTGCTGCAATTAAAAGAGCGTCGAAGAGAATCCTTGGAAGAAGGCAGTGACCGAAATTATATTATCCAGAACATAGGGGACATCTTGGTAAAACAGGTGTGAATTAAGTCCTAGTAACATGAGCTGACCCTATTAAATTCCTAACTTTAAGCGTACATTTAGGGTTTTTGTCCTGTAAACCTTGAATATAATAGATTCTTCATTTATCCCCGGGTTTTAGATTGTCTTCCTAGTATAGTGTGTGATCCTGACTCCCAGGCATTCATCTGGTACAAATAATGTGGAATGTTCACCAAATAGTTTTCCTTTGGGTCTGTGCAGTCTCTATTGTGGTATGCTGCTGCAAATGATTCAGTTTTATTTTTCCTCTGTTCCAAAAGTCAAGTAACGTATTGCTGGTGTCACTGCATGTCACATTGCATAACTTTCTCACTTCTGATAAAGAAGAAATTGAAATATCAAAGAAACATTGTCTCAGAAGTCAGTTATCGTAAAACCTGGTTAAATCCAGGTCTTGTAGTGTGCAGGTATATTGTTAATGATGCATATTTTCCATCCTTATATTTCCATTTAGTTCTCAGGCGAAAATGGGGAGAGAATGAAAGAAAAGTACGGTGTGTTCTGTTGTGGTCACAATGAAGCTGTTGGTCACTATAAAGACCTTTTCCAAAGCAATAAGAAGTTCCAAAACTTAATAAAGGTAAGAGAAGATTTCTAACTGTCAATTCTGACTGAGCAACATATACATGACTGCTTTGATATTTGTTTTGTTCTTGGAGATCAATTAAATTCCAATGACTGGAATTAAATAAGCATGACCTCGTTATTTGATAGACTGTTAGCTCTCTGTATTTTTGATCTCTTGAGCTCTTTGGACAGAAAGCCACAATAAACAGATGTTAAACTTGAGTCAGGCAGATGTTTTCTTTTGAGAGTGCACCTGGCTGGGACTAGGATATTTGTTTTATTCGTGGCTCTGTCACTGACTTCCCTAGTAAGTGACAGCCTCTATAAATTAGTTTGACAAAGCAGTGATTTGTGCTGCTGATAAAGCGCTATAGAAAAGGTATGTAGTATTGCTCTAGTTCTGCCCACTAAGTCTTTCCACACCCAGGAGATTGGTTCTAGTGTATTCTGTTTATCTACTCTACACCGTAATGTGCAATTAATAGGAAGGGCTGGGGAAAGGCAGCCAAATGGGAAGCCTGTAACCTGAGTCTTAGATGACATTGCACAGTTCAAAGTATTCTCATTTTCCAGTCTTTAGTAAGTGATACTGTGTAAACTTTCCAACGTGGCTCTGTAGTTATAGTTCTTAACTAGCTGTCTTCAAAAGTAAAGAAGTTTGCTTTTCCATGAACCGAATAGTGGACTGAGTTTTAAAACATACATGCTCAGCTCTTGACAGAGAAGATCTTGGTATTGTGTCCTGCCACCTGGAGTCAGACCAGCTATTGAGATTCTGATGTTTACAGTCTTTTTTTTCTAAACAGAAATGTATTTGTGTAGATCAAAGTAGTGCTGAAAATAGAGTGGTAGAATAAATATATATTATATTTATTATTATTGTACAAAAATGCTTTGAGACAGAAAATGTGGGAGTGGAGAGGGGAGGGAATCTGAAGAGCAATAAATACAGAGCATGTGAATGATCTACCTTTTGTTTTGTAGAAAATAGGGAACTGCTCCATTGTGAGGAGACTTGGTGTTCAGGAGTGTATCCTTCTAGTTACACAGCGCATCACCAAATACCCCGTGCTGGTGGAACGGATTATTCAGAATACCAAAGGTAATTTGTTTAATCCTTTCCAGATGGCTGACGTTGCCTGCTGATCCTTTGTCTTCCATGTCTTCCTCTCAGACAAGGAGGGCAGGCTGGTACTGTTTTATACCTGCTTCCTCACTTCTTTATTACCCAAAGATGTGATTCTAGACACAGATCCAAATCCGTAACAACTCATGAGAGGGTCTAGAGGAGGAATGTTCAGTTTCAAGCCTACTGCTGTGAAATCATACTAATTTAAGCCTTTTATTTAAGGCTTATTTAACTGAATTAAGTCAGTTCCTTGGGGATTTAGTGTTTTAGGAGTCTTTTCTAACATTATCTATCCTAATGCTCTTAGAAATTATTGTTAGATATTGAGTATGAGACTTTTTGTGTTAAAATATGTTTGGATGGCTCATTTTGCATTCCAGAGTTCAAAATCTGACTAATTGCTACTCTTCCCTCTTTGTAGCTGGAACTAAAGATTATGAAGAGCTGACCCAGGCTCTCAGTTTAATTAAGGACACAATCACTCATGTGGATGCCATGGTAAATGAGTGTGAGAAGGGGCAACGCCTTAAAGAGATTATGCATAAAATGGAGCTAAAATCATCTGGGAAATTTAAGAATGGGCTCTTCTTCCGGAAGGATGATATGGGGCAGAGGCGGCTTCTTCTGGATGGGATGCTCTACTGGAAGGCTGCATCAGGGCGACTCAAAGGTAAAGGACTAGAAAGGGAAAAAGTGCAACTGGGAAACAAGATTTCTCTTGGTTTAGTAACTGTTTATTACCAATTGATTGAGTATAAAATAGGATGGCAATAACCTTCTTTAATAGGATGTTGAAGGAAATAGCACTTGTTCTATTCTTGGCTTGTCCGATAAGCATCTTTGTGATGGTGCATGATAAGTTCCTTATGCTGTTGGCTTATTATTTGTCTGATCTGCTTTCCAATTCAAGTGGGAGGTCTTTAGATAGATGACAAAGCTTTGAGTCATCCAGACTTAGTCTCCTGTGGAAAGACATTATCTTGTGTGAGCTCTGGTTCACACTTTGAAAAATCGTGTCATGTCAACCCCATGACACCTTCATTCTACATAATACCTGTTTTACCAGAAAATCAAAGCAACATCCATCAGTGAATATTTTAAGAGCTTCATTGCTCAAATGTTCAAAGAGAAGCTTCACTGACTTATATAATGCACCTGAGAGTCCCATGTGCTGTGAACATCTGCAGTTCCAGAAGAATCTGCAGTTGAGGGAGACAGTGTTTCCTCACGAGCGTTTGAGTCCATGTGTAGCAATCCTAAGCAGACGTTTTAAAATTTTAAATGAGCCGTTTGTATTCTGCTGGTTCTGCACATACACAGGCTATTTGTGGGGATCCCAGGTAGAACGTGGTAGGAGATCCAATGTTGCAAACGTTGATATGTCTGTATCCCGCAGGAAATTTAAATCAAGTGATTTTGAGTCTGCAACAATGCTTTTGGTTTAAAATAATTTATTTTTTGTCATTCTGTTTCCACCATAGATATTCTGGCAGTCCTGTTAACTGATGTGCTTTTGCTATTACAAGAAAAGGACCAAAAATATGTATTTGCATCAGTGGTAGGTATTGCTTTCCTTAGTTAATATACTTGCTCACCGTATTTATGAAAGTGGCAGTAACTGCAGAAGAAATACAGATGTTAGATATTTGTTGTGGCAGGTTCAGAAGGAAAATGAAGTTAAAACAAATTAGCTAGTATAGAGTCGCTTCTCCTGAAGCAATCCTGGTGCTCCTGCTGTCTTTTGGTCCAAAACAACGTTCCTCTGGGTCACTCTGCTCTATCTGTGGTGTCTCCTGTGGTTTTCTGATGCCTTGAGCATGTCCTGGGGTTCACTCCTTTCTTCTTATCTTACCCTATGACTTTTCCTTTCACCAAGTTCTGTTATGCTGCTGTTTGTACAAGTCTTATATGTTAAACATGCTAGAACTCTAGTTTGAAAAGCACTTGCAAATAAGGTCTCCTTCTGTACATTAATATGAAGGAGAAAAAATCTTCCACTTGAGCTAGGGAAATGGTAAGCTGACTTTAATGGAGGTTGAGAATTTTCCTGAAGCAACTAGCATTAAATGCAAAGGTAATTACTGCAGCGCTCTGGGGCACTAAGTAGATTTGCCTGTTTTTCGCAGGCATTTCCACAGGTATCCTCAGAGCAGTTAATTGTGCACATTTTGTACTGATCTAGTTCACTTACAACTGTAATGGGACCAGGAACAGAGAAACTATTTTATGTAATTGGTTTTTTGGATATATAATTTTTTTTTCAAGACATTAACATAAGAGCCGAATTGTAATAGCTGGAGCTATTTGGATGATTTCAGGGGTATAAAAGCAATGGCTTTTCAAATTGACCATATTCTAATGCACAGAGTGGGGATACTTTCACAAATCATAATGGCTAACTGAAAACGCTGCTTCTTGCCTTTAACTTGATTTGCTTTTGCTTGATCTGCCTTTGCTCAATTTCTGGGACGAGTGGAAATGTTCAGGTGCTTCTATCAATGCATGCTTTAATACTGGACTAGGTGTCAAGACCTGTTATTTTTGGAATGTACATTCTATATTCAGTGTTTTGATCTATGGGTGATGAATAAAAAAAGACAGGTGTCAAAAGTGGCATGTGGAAAGGCCATAGTAGTGAAGTAATAATGTTACAGCTCATGATGGTCCTATATAAATAGGAAATGGGCGGGGGCTAAGAAGCACTAACCCTAAAGAATGTATGTAATATAGCGCAATAAACTATATTTTGTTTCACAGGACTCTAAACCACCAGTTATCTCATTGCAAAAGTTGATTGTAAGAGAGGTAGCTAATGAGGAAAAAGCAATGTTCTTAATTAGTGCTTCCTTAAAAGGACCAGAAATGTATGAAATTCATACAAGCTCAAAAGAAGAGAGGAATTCCTGGATGGCTCACATTCGCAGAGCTGTAGAAAGGTAAATTATGAATGAAAGCCGGAGGGCTTGATTTCTTGCTCGTCTGTCTCCTCTTCAGCAGGCCTCATAGGAATAACCTTGCCTAAAAACACATTTAACTATCCCAAAACAGCTTTTTTTTTTGTAAAAGTGAAGTGTGTACTTCTGTGTATGCCTATTGTGAAGAATTCATGCATAAAAGATGCAAGAAAAAACATCCTGAGACTGTCCTGTTTCTTTTAAAAAAACAAAAAAGTGAGTTCACTGATGCCAAATGAACCAGGGCTTCAGATAAGGGAGGAAGATTAGCAGAAGATAAAGCACATCCTAAGCAAAGACCTGGGTTGAATCCTGAGATGACTGTAATTTATCTAATGTGTAAGGTGTGCATCTTTCTGTTTCCTGCTTTTTACAGCTGTCCTGATGAAGAGGAAGGAACGTTTAATGAACCTGAAGCAGAAAGGAGACTGGCTGAAGCAAGAGCTGCTAAGCTAAAAGATTTTCAAGGTAATGGCTTAGTTATATATTCCACGAACAGCTTCTCAGCATCGCTTGTGATTTATGGCCACTTGTTCTTTTGTCATATGATGTGAGCAAGCTTCTCCTTTATAAGTCTTTCAAAATACTTATCTATTATCTATATAATCTATCTCTATATATTATCTATTCAACATATGTATTGCAAGACTGTGTAGAAACAGTTAAGTAAGTTAATTTGGAGGGCAGAACTTGAGTTTATTTCTTTCTTCAGAGCGTTTGAACCTGAAAGATGACCTGATTGTGCAAAGTCTGACCGAGAAGCAACAGATTTATGTAGAAATGTCTGAAATGAGTGGATTTGAAGACCAGTCCCAAGGTGCCCGATCTAGGCTGCTACTTCGGGGGGATATCTCAGAGAATCTGCAAGGAGAGGTGATGCTGAAGTCCGCACTGACAGAAGGTAAATGCAGTGCAGGAATGTGTGAGTGTGTATAAACAGATGCAAGTGTGGATCAGCACACAAGATCAAAGTGCACCTTGTTAGTCCTGAAAATCTTGCAATAGTGACACCTAATGCTGTTCAGATTCCTTGGTCTCAGAAGCAATCTTCAAGATAGGTAAATGCACCCTGTGTGTTTGGATAGAGAATCTTAGCTACAGTTTGGATTACTTATTTATTTGTATCGGAGACTTCTAGAACAAGATAGCCTATTTAGGGAAGGCATATTTAGAAAGAGAATAAGCACAGGCATCGCTTTGCATCTGACAAAAAAAAAAAAACACTCAAATGCTAATAACCTAATCTTATATTCAAGGAGAAGGTTATCTTCATATGTACAGTATGTAGAGCCCATCATAAGGAGTTCATCGTATAGGAAAATCCATTTGTATGGTACAAAAGCTGTCCAACTTCCTGATCTTTTAATATACTTGATGATTGAAGTTTTTTGTTTGTTTGTTTTGGTTTTTTTTGTGACTTACTAATCCCGTGCAGTTGTCGCACTGTGTACATGTCTATTTAAAATGGCATGTTCTCCTTTCTCCTAGCTGAAAATCTCCAAAACCTCATCTTAACTCATTTGGGCAATGGATTCTGCCAGCCTGAAGAAAGCTTTGGGTCAGGACTTGCCAGGAGAGCAGAGACCTTTGCAGGATATGACAGCAGCCCCTCAAATGCAAATAAAAGTAAGAAACGGGGACTGTGGGAGCCAATGCAGGTTTTTAGATGCCACATGGAATCAGCACGTTGTATCCTATGCTTCCAGTCACAACAGTAGAGAGCTGAGTAGGGCTCCTAATGCCCTTAGCAAATGCCAAATATTACCTAAATTCATACTTTTTAATTTCCACAATTCCAATAGCATTTTGTTTTTGATTGAAAAAATAAGCATAAGTATAATATTACTTGACCTTATTCTCCCTGTTTATCTTAACTAACACTCTTTAAGTTTTTAGTATGTTTTTAAGTAGTCTTTTTCTTCCTGTTGTGCCTCTCTCTACTTTTTAAAATCATCATGGATAAACTATGCGGTTACAATATGGTTCTAACTTCAAAATCACTTTTTTTTTCTGCCTGCTCTGTTATACAGTGAGTTTTCACAAGGTCTGTGCTGGTGTGAGCTGCTCATACTCCACTATTCTTTCAGATGGTAGTTTTAGGAAGAACAGCAGTGGTGACCAGAGACAGTGGGACTGGAAAGGCCCTGCAGTAAATTCAGATGTGCAGCTCCACGACCTCCCTTTTGATGCAGAAGAAGGATCCCAAACTGTATGTTGGGCTTATGTATAACTTGAATGTATTTCCTGATGGCCCTTCTCATAATTGTGGTGGTGAAGAAACTTCTGAAAGCCAGAAGTCCTAGTAGCTGCTAGGGCTGGGCTGTAACAGCATTCTGTGGAATTACTTAACTCTCTAAAGGCTATTTTAATGGGGCAAGTTGATGTTTTATGGCTTAGCTCTTGGGAGGCATGATAATTTGGTTTAATATTTGTTCATTTGATGCTGTGTCTTCAGTTCTAGCTTTAATGATCGTGCATTTGTTTCAGCCTGGCCTTTGGCTTCAGTACTTTTGATGTTTCCTTCAGGTTAGGGCAGCAATCTGTGTTCCAGCTGTAAACAGTTCCCTAATGAGCTGAGCACTTCCAAAGTGTTTTGGCAGCACTGCCCCTGCCTGACATGGGGGCTCTAGGACCCATGTTGTTCTTATCTTTTTTTTCCAGAGTGATGCAACAAGTCTGGGTGACAGCAGCGGTTTGCAGCCCACCATAGAGACTGAGGTACATTGCTTCTGCTGTTACAAAATGTAAAGGGAATTAACTGTAATAACAGCATGCAAAAGAAAACAACATTTTAGTGTCTGCAGAACCCAGGCTCACTAACAAACTGAACTTTACCGCTCCTAATGCATTATGAATGCAGAGATAAAAGCCCCATTAGAAAACAGAGATGGGTTTTGGTTAGGTAGGAAGGTAATGTTTCAGAGAGGTAGGTAGCTACTTTTCCGCATCTTTGGAAGGATTGCATGTTCCCAGCTCCCTGACAAAATTTGCCCCTGAGCCTCTCATGAATGCTGCACGTAGGCAGAAGAGGTCATTAAATAGCCCACATTTAAAAAAAAAAAAAAAAAATTCCTCTGTTAGCTATTACGTTAGAATGTTCTTGTTGCCATACTTCCACTGTGTGTGTTCTGTATAGGTACCCTTGGTGATGTTATATATATACACATATATGTGTGTGTGTGCGTGTATGTGTGTATTAATTCTGCATCAAAACAGAGATCCCTTTCCCAGTGCTTAATGTCTTCTTGCCTCCCTGCCTCCCCTCCTCAGCTGGTCCGAAGAATACAAACGCTGTTGCAGTTGCTCTTCAGTCTACAGGTAAAACCACTAAGTGCTATCTAAGAAATTTTGTTAGGCATCACGTTTAATTTTGGATAGGGAATGGAGGGAATTACCTTGAACACATCCCCTAAACATGCTAGAGTAGACTGCAGAATTTAAGACGTGAGTCTCAAGGAAACTCTGTGTCCAGTTTTGGGGAGAACTGTTGATGTTGTCTGAAACAATTGAATCCCTTTTTTTGTTTGTGGAGCTTCGAGCTCTACCTAATCTCCCTGCTCCTGCAGTGCATCTCCTAAAAAAAGTTGTTACTGATACATACTTGTACATATGTATTTACTATACCTTTATAATAAGTAATATTTTAAGTGATTGTGTTTAGATTGAATTTTAGTTTTACATGTAAAAGTGTTAATTTTGCCATATGTAAGAATGCCATTTGCCTAGCTGTGTGTAGTATCTTGCTGTTCAAGATATTATGTGCAAGTTAGACCTGCACTTCAAGACGAAGGTGTCAGCGAGCAGCTCTGGTAGATGCTGCTGCTTTTACTTTGCTGTACGTGGTTTTTTAGCCCATGGGCCTCAAAGTGAATTGTATTTCCCCCCCAGGCTGTGATATCTCAGCAGGACAGCTATATTGAGATGCAACGAGCCACCATGGTGGACCGGGAGAAGCAGTACCGGCTGCAGTCTACGCGGGGCAACCTGCTGCTGGAACAGGAGAAGCAGCGGAACTTTGAAAAGCAGAGAGAAGAACTGATGAATGTCCAGAAACTCCAGAGCCAGCTGAAGCTGGAGCAGCAGCGCTGGGAACGGGAGAGAAGCCGACAGCAGAGGGAATTGGAAAGCACAGATGCCCGGCTACAGGAGCGCGAAGAGGAGATTCGGCAGCTGAAAGATAGACTGAGTCAGGAAAAGGAAGAGCTGGAGAGGCAGCGAGAGGCCTATCAGCACGACCTGGAGAGGCTGCGGGAAGCTCAGAGAGCAGTCGAGAAAGAGCGAGAGCGTCTAGATCAGCTAAGGAAGCTGAAGAAACAGAACACGGTGTCAGGCACGTGCTCCCCAGAATTGGGACAGGTAAGTGACTGGTGGTCTTGGAGTTTGGTTTCTGGTACCTACTTGCTTCTGAATGAAGGCTGCCTTTATTTGTAGCGCTAATGTTGTCTCAACAACGTAACTCTCGGGAAAGAGGGCTTCCTTGTTCCCCTTTTACAGGGGTTCATGTACCATCATCTAAAATAGCTGACAGGGACTGCAGTGAGAGACAACAGAGCCTGGCAATTCCTTAGTCTTTTTCATTTATCACAAAAGAGTGCAGCACTGAGAGTGGTTTCTCCTCATTATATCTTGGAATATGAAAATGCCAGTTTCACTTAGAAAATCCTTTTTTCCTCCCCCTCATTTAAAATCAGATGCTGGGCCATTCCGTTAGCTTCAATGGAGAAGGGATAGAACCATCTCTGCCAGTCTTGAAAACCTCTGGGAGAGTCAGCGTCTCTGGGATGGATTACTTGGAACGGACAGAGTTGGCTCGCAGGGACAGCACCACCATGGAGAACCGTCCGGTTCTTGCGCTGAAGAATGAGGTGCCGATCCATCTCCTGAGCGCCACTAACCAGATACAGAAACCAGCTGCCGTTCAGCAGCAGATTCCTACTAAGCTTGCGGCCTTCACAAAAGGAAGCAAAGAGAAAGGTGGGAAGAACAAAGCATCTCATAGGACAGACAGTTCGGGTAAGTGCATTTAAATGCGTTTTTGAGCATCACAAGAAGACAGAACACATTAGTTTAAACCTCTGTCTACCTGTGTAGGAGTAATTAAGCAAACAGAACAGAGTTGTGGTGAGAACTTGTAGGTCTGGGTGTAAAAAATCCTCCTGCCTGATAGGCCACCATAGTAGTGATGATGGAAAATAACAAATGCGTTGCTTGTTCTGCATGTGTGGAACATTTTGAGGCGAGCTTAGCCTTTCCTGTCCAGAGTTGTAATGAGACTGAACATGATGCTTTTCTTAGCATCAGTCAGTCATTAAATACAGTTTTCCAGGCCAGAATACAGATGCTCTGTGTGTTGCAGAACTGAAAGGGGCTGATTATGTCAGAAATAGAAACAAGTAAAAATACAGTCACCATGTCATAGAGTAATTTGTGCTGCTAACTGCTGGATACTGAAGTAGTAATCTCTGCCAATGACAGACCTGGCAAAAACCACTTTTTTTTTTTCTCCCCCCTACTGTTTAAAAAAGCCTTACTTTCAGCTTAGGAGAAAAACCTATAGTTATAAGTTACAGAAATATCTTTCTAGCTTTATATAAAATTCAGACCTGTCAAGTTCACATGTCGCCTGGGTCATCACTGCTATAGTGAATTGGGGCCAAACCTGTCTGTCCCAGTGGAGGGCTTCTGCACGTTGTAGAGATGCATCTCTCTTCTGCCTGAAGTTTAATGCAGTTATGAACTTGGCTTGTGTTTTTGTACATAAATAAATGCTGCTATCTTCTTACCCGGAATACCAAATGCTGGTGAATGGAAAATAAAGCTGTAATACATTTCTGCAGGTTCCTTTTTTAATAACTCACATAATGCTCTCTGAGCCTAACACACTTGTTAGATGTAGATCCTAGAATAAAATGGAACAAGAACTTTGTACCAGAGGCAAAATACTGCATATTGAATTTGGTTTGTGTGATGTGGAAGTAATGTGTACTGGGAGAAGAGGAGTTCTCTGGGTTCAGAACAATTGTTTTTCTGAACTGCTTTTATTGTTGAAATCAAGCAACTGACAGGCCATAACACCCATTTACTGTGTTGCTGAGCAGCTGTGGAACAGATGCAGTACAGGAATGAAAGTTCAGCACAGTTCTCAGCATTAAAAGTAGCAAATAGCCATTGCCACCCGACTGTTAGGGACAAGGACACGTTTCTCGACTGTTCTCTCTAATACTGTATTTTACATCTCTGGTTATTGGGGCTGCTAGTAGCTGAAATTGAGATCCTAAAGAAAAGAGAGAGGGAAAGTACTTACAAGCAACAGAAGAGGAAAGAATGTAAGGATGAATAAGGAATCGGTGCTCCTTTTGGGACAGCAGCTTCATTGGATATGCAAGGGTGTCAGTAAAATGGACTCGGGATGAAAAAATGAAATCTGTGTATTGCCAGGATGAAATAGTAAATTGTAAAATATTTTCTTCAGCATCTATTGACCAGAAACAGCTGATTCCCCCCAAACTTGTTGGACGAGAGGAGGGTGTCTTGAGAGGCCGACGATCAGCAAGCCCAGTCCTCCCAAGCAGCCAGACCACGGCATTCCAGCAAGGTTTGTCTCGACTTGCCCATCTGTGGGGATGCAGCAGACTTTCTCTGCAGGGTCATGAATCTTTCTTCTCTCTCTTCCTCTCCAGAATTGTATGGTCCAACTGATGCTCAGCCAGAAGCACTTTCGTCTGCCTCAGCAAACTTATTCAAGCCCAGTAATGTTCCTGTCCAGACCCTGGTGGCCTCCCAGCCAACTCTGTTAAATGTGCAAGATGATACCAGCAAAGAAGATGTAATTTTTTTCTAATTGTTTCCATGTAAAAATTAGTCTTTTGACATACTGCTTCAAGAACTCAGGCCCAAGTGTTCTACGTGACAGAGACCTGCTGTGGATGTCTTTTCATGCCTGCCCCATTAATACTAGCAAGGACCAGACCAGGATTACTGTTTTACTTTGTTGGTTTCTCTGCCAGCAGCTCAGAATGAGGACACAGTAGTAATAATTTGCTTTTAATTTCTCCAAACATGGAAACATATTGATTCATGACAAGGATATATAAATTCAGAACATATTTAAATGCTGCTATTTACTGTAATTTGCTCTTTTTGGTGAATCTGTGCTCTTTGTGAGCACCATTTTTTGAAGTAAACTGTTTTAATTCATGTCAAACCTCCCAGATTTTTTATGTAAAAAATTTTAGTAGTAGGCCCGCATTGGCTGAGAATTTTTAAATCCATTATTTGTATATGTTATTTGACCATGTATATGACCATAGGCGGTCACTATAACGGCTTATGCTAACTGTGTTTCAGTAACTAGTTGACTAGAAAGCCAGTCTCCTTGCAGCCATCCTGGTACCCGCTCACAGGAGCCAGACTAGCAACTCTCTTCCTTTAGTGATTCAGTGGAACGTGTAGGCTGGCCAGGTACAGTAGAAGAGAGAAGGTAAGCTTCCTAAGAGTCTTCAAGGATCAGGAACTCCATTCTTGTGGACATGAAGGGTTACATGTGTCAAAATACACAACAATAATGAAGAGTTGGACTAAATGCATGGGTTTTGGCCATCAACTTGCACAAGGGGATAACTGTGTCTTTAGATACCTACATGGGTCACTCTCCGTGTTGGTGAAAGCGGTGCAGATTCCCATGCAAAACTGATGAGTTGGTTCAGAATGAACTTAGAGACTTGTTGAAGACAACAGAAGTGATTGAACGCAGTAATTTATTGACTTGCCTAATCCTAAGCTTTCTGCTGCTGCTGTTTGTCTGCTAGCTTGATGGGACCTCACTGCAAGTGTCAGAAGATAATAAAGCTGCTGTTACTGCAGAGACTTCTCTGCAACACTGTTATGAATGAAGGGAAAAAGAACTGTTTCTTAAGAAATGTAGTTAGCTAAACCTCCACTGGTTTAGCAGCTCAAAGCCAAGCCAGCTTGCACACCTGCTGTTAAATGGGTCAGTTCTTAATTATGAAATGGTGATGTTCTTAATGTAGGCGTGGGCAAAAGGCATTCTGCACCTTTGTAGTAATTTGCACACTTGTCTGGTGTATGTTATTTTTGTATCTCAGTTGTTACCTAAGGATGTGTATTCCAGTACGTGTTGAAGGCGGCCAGTTAGATATATTGTGCACGGAAGAGGATGGTTCATAGGGCATTGGCATAGAATTGGAGAAATCAGTATCTCAGAGCTTAAAAACATAGGTTAATACCTTTCAGAATCTGAGTGATAATAATTTGCTATATCTTTAACTCTGGTTTAAAGGGATTTTAACACAGGTGGGTGGCAGGCCAGATCAGTTCTCCATTCTAGTAATGGAACTGAGTTGCAATTTAGCAGTTCCTTTGCAAATCATTGACTCTATCTCAATAGCTAGGGCCGAGGCGACACTAGCAATGTTCTTTAAGACAGTAATTTCACTGGGTGGAGGTTTTAAAAATAGCTCAGAAGTTGCAATGCAAGAAGCATTATAAATTTTCACCAGGAAAGAGCAAGTTTGTTTCCAACTGGTGATAATTTGGGGCGTTGAAATATCCAGATTTACTGGTTGGTGTGAGAGGAGAAAGATAAGTGATGAAATACTGATTCTGTATCCTGTGCGGGAGGAGCAAGCACTCCTCCTGTAGTGCTTCCTGGATTTAATCTCTGTTTCTTAGTGAACTGATACTAGTGTAAACCTAAAGCAATGCTGTTGAGTTCAATTGAGTTGCAATGTTACGAATGAGAGGAGAATTCAAACCGTCTGGCTTGTTACTAGAACCAATTATTACTATTAAATCCCTATAATACCAAAGTATTGCTTGGTAAATCATCGATCTTGCAGAATTGCTGCAGATTATCTGTGGTTGAATTAGTGAAATACGATGTGGTCACTATTGGGAGAATAGTGATTTTTGTATCATTTATGTGATGTTGATGACGGTTAGAACATAGTTCTACGTTGTATTCGTTTTTGCATTCCGAAGTGGTTAAAATGGAGGGAAATTCTTAAAAGCAGAATCGGTTCTGATCGAGCCATCATGGAAGACCCAGCAGCTTTATAGGAAAAGTTTTTTCAGTCTGCAGATGTCGAGGCTCCAGTCATCTACGATACCCTTGTATTTTATTTCCATAAACACAGAGTGAAGCAGCAAGAATGCGCAGTATGTTCTTGCCTTTATGCTGTGGTCTGGGCCACTCCTAGTGAAAATGCTATGTCCCCGTTTCCTTCGATTAGCAGGTTTTTAGGGGTCCCTTGGTGAAAACCGTTACGTGCCATACTAGGTATTGATGTGATTTCCTGTACAGTACCCAGTTAGGGAGAGGCTTTAGAATTAGCAAATGCTGATATAGTCCTTAGTAGTACAATGACAAAGCAGAGTATGGTAAAATTATTTGTAGAAAGCAGAGGCAAGTAAATGAAAGACTTTATTTAAGGGGGGGGGAGGGGGAGAGTCATCTCTCCACCCTTGCAAAGTTTAATCTGTTAAATTATCATTAAATCATTCTAGATAAATTATTTTGAAGCAAATTAGATTTTATAAAGTACTGCTGTGTCCTGAGCTAAGTGACCTGCTTTATATTCTAAGTAAAATCCTCACATTTGACTTCTTGGTTACTTAAAATAAAAGTTGGTTTCTAATTGATGTCAAAGGATTAGACAGTTTGAAATTCTGTGCCTCCCAGGTGCTTCTTGGCTTTTTTTTCCTGAGCTGGAAGGAAATGAGAGCGCGAGCTTTGAACTGTCTTTTTCTTTGCTTTGTGTCACAGCCTTAAAATTATGATCATATTTGTATTTAATATTGTGATGTTGAGACGTAGAGGCTGCGGTTTTGCTCTTCAATTCTAAACTCTGTTCCTTCCCATTCAGACTATGGTTGTTTTGTATTTCGGACTGAAGATCCCTCCATCTTCACCAATATTGCACACATCTGCCCTGAGCGTATTGTAAATTCTCTCCTGGTTTTGCCATTGCTGTCTGTGGATTGTTGCTGTGGCCTGTTCCACAAATTGAACTTTCTGCTCACGTCGTCGTGTAAAGCAGGAGAGCTGGTGTTGCTAGAGGCACTTGCTGTCCAAGGCAGTAGCATTCCTGCTGAGGTAGGACTAGTTCTAAATAGTTTGCTGGCAATTTTGTCTCTCTGCGTAGTTGTCAGCTGATCCTATGCTCATGGACCTTGGTGTTTGCCATTTGCATTTGCAACGAAAGTCAAAACTTAGCCTAGCCAAGGGTTAAAAAGACCTGTTTAGTTTAACCTCTACCTTCAGTTGTTGAGATTGGGAGCTAAGGCTCCCCAGGTGCTGCTCAGTGGTGTCCCTGTGCGTCGTGCCCCTGTGCGAGGGAATTTGGAGCGTTTTGTTGTCTTCCCCAGCAGTTCTCGAGAGAACATACAAGAAAAATCCTCTTGGCAACAGGTTGTGCATTTGCTCTCCTTGCATCACCTTCTTACTGAGTAAGTAAAAGAAAAGCCTTCCCCCCGCGCCCCCAAGGCCAGACCCAACATCCTTATGACCACTGACAGCTCCTCATCATTCACCATCAGCGTGTTGTACATCAGATACCACTTGTGCCATGTTTATAAATCAGTGTTTTATATTTTTGTACTAAAAGAAATTGGAGCACTTTAGAAAAGTTTATGTCCAATTCCGGTCGTGTTTGTCCCTGGAAGGAAGCCTTTCCTGGAAGGAAATCCTGTTGGTGGTGTTGCGTGCATCTCACTCACAGCTGTGAACTCTCTTGATTATGTTCAGTCTTAGGTCTGGTTTCTAGGCCCACCTTGCACTGAAAGATTTAATAAGTAATCGTGGTTTGTGGTTAAATTGAACATTTTGTTGGGAAGTGTTTTGGGGTTGTTTTTTTGTTGTTGTTAGGATGTAAACATTGTAAATAGTTCCTTTACTGTTGATACTCAATAGTAACATCTTTGTAGTCCTTATTTTATTTGTAAAGTTGATGGTTAAATGTTAATATTTTGTTGAATTGTGCACTCTTGATTAATTGTAAACTTGATCTTAGCACACCAAATGATGATTTTTACAATGATTGCAATGTTTCTCCACTGAAGGATTTCAGAGCTGCAATAGGACTGAAACCAACTTCTAGCAATAAAAAAAAAAAGTTAAAAACTGATCGCTTTAAGAGTTTTTTTTTGTTTCATTGCTTTTACTTCCATTTGTACTAAATATTTGGACTAAAGATCGACGCGGCATTTCTCATGTGCTTCTTGTTTTCTGCCCTGGACAGAAATAACCTGCTCTATGAACAGAACTGAGAGTTTTCCAGAGAAGAGGACTGCGTAGGGTGAAGTAAGTGGTGGGCGCTGATACTTGCAGACCTTTCCAACGGGCTGAGCGCTCTGCAGAGAATCAGCTGCTCTCCGAACGACCGAGCTCAGCTGGCAGTGAAAGGGAGCTGAGCCAAGTTGCTTATATTGGCAGACAGGTACTTTGCATGGGGCCGCTCTGGGACACGCCAGACTCTGCCCCAGACAGTATCAGTTCCCATTTGGAACATGTGTAACAAAAATAGAAACTTCTCTGCCTGCTGCTTGTGTTGTTGGGCAGCCCTCGCTGTCACTGCTGTCCCGTAGCCTCTGGCTGGTGCCGCGCTGCCCGGCTCCAGAGTCAGCAAGTTGCATTTGCTAGAAAAATCCTCATTTGTGGTTCGCTAGCAAGCGAGCCCAAACACTGTAACCTCAGATAGTCCTGGAGATTAGAGCAGATGCAAAACCAGGGCGATTAGAGCAGCTGCAAAAGCAGGGCAAGAGTGGGAGAACCAGGACTTGGATAGACTTGGATAGGTGCTGCTTTTTTTTCTTTTTTTCTTTTTTTTTTTTTTTTATACCAGCCTCAGCTTTTAATACTAATCCTCAGCTTGTTCTGGCTGGGGCGATACCAGTGATGCAGCCTGAATCAATTTGTGCAGTGATTAGGTATTTCAAAGCCTTTCTGCAGGGTCCAGGCACTTTGCGCATAGGAGTCAGAGGCTGAGAAATGCGAGGTGGATTCGAGCGAAATCCTCTTGGCATCTGTGTTGCAGCCCAGGCTGCATCTGAATTGGAAGACTTTTTTTGTCCTCCTAGTTTTCCAGTGTATGTCAATAATTTACAACTTCTCGGGACACCGGTGCTTACAGTATGACTTTGATCTTTTTAGGAAGCAAGGCTGATGTTTTTGAGAACGGAGTTTTAAACGGTTTTTATTTGCTTTGCAGGAGAGGATGTCTCAGATCTCCGCGCTCCCGCTTGCTCTTCAGCTTCCGTGGAGCCGAGCGGCAGCGGCCACTGGAGGTCACTACCTCTGTGCTCTTTCAGCTCTCCCTCTCTTTGCTGTTAGAAAGAGGGAAAAACAATTGCTCGTGTTGGTCTCTGAATGTTGTTCTGCAACAGGAAATGGAATCCAAGCAGCTTCATGGGGACGGCTGACAGGGACGGGCTCCAGCTGAGCTCCAAGGCCGCACTTGCAGAGCAGACGACTCCTCTCTGGTTGTGCTCTTGTCTCCTGGAGCCCTAATGCTGCCTCAGACCAACTGGAAGCGTCTCTGAGAAAGGCAGAGGAGGCGGGATGCGGCTGGGGCAGGGAGTAGCGTGGCTCAGAGGTTTCCCTGCGGCGCAGGTTCCCAGCGCCGCGCTGGGAACTGTCCAGCCGCAGCAGCCCTGGGCTCCGGAGGGGCAGGTTTAATTCTCGGGCAGAATTTGCAGTTGTCGAAGCTCTGCACCGCAGCCGCCCTTGGGCTGTCTCTGTTCTGCTCCAGGTCTTGCGGCAACAGCGGCACAGCCGCTCCCCTGTGCGTGGAAACGCCTCGGCTGACGGCAGCCCGGGTGCTGCTGTCGCTGCGCGCGCTGTTGTCGCAACGCGGCTCTGATCTCGGGACAGCCGCGCTGTGTTCAGAGCTGTTACTTGCTTGCACCAGGGTTCCAGCAGCTCCACCCTGCCTTGTCTCATTTGAAATCTGCAGATAATTAACCCGAAACCCAAACCACATTCTTTCTATTCGGATGAATCATTCCGAGGCCACAGGCAATGACCAGCTTTATGCTAAACCTTCCTCTTTCATGTGGGTGAGGAACGGCGGCTGCTTCCCATGCGGCGTCCGAGATTCACTGGCAAAGGCAGCTGCTGGAGGACAACCGCGCGCGGTGGATATTGGCTCCGCGGCTGCTCCGGCAGTGGGAATGTGCTGGGTTTTCCCTTTCCCTTTCCTCCCTCCTGTGACTCAAGTCCAGTCTATTTTCCCATCCCGGAGATGGGGCCAAGCCCCGGCTCAGCAGACACGATGTGGGGTCTGGCCTTGGGTAAAACCCCCTCCTTTGCTGCTGCCGGCATCTGGCAGAGCACAAAACCCAGACTGTGTGGGAGCCGGCAGCGCTGGGGGGAGGCCCGTGGTCCCCAGGTCGGGCACAGAGCTACCCGCGCGGGACACGGGAGCGCGCAGGGGTTGCCTTGCTGCGGAGCTGCAAGGGAGCAGGGAATGCCCTCGCTGCACAGGGAAGCGCCGTGTGCTGAGGTCAGCCCTGAGCTGCGCGATGCACAAATCCGAATTCGTGGCCTAAATGACTCTGCATAGCGCAGCGCTTCGGTTTTCTTGTGCCGCCACGATGTGTCGCTGGAACTGGCAGTGTCCAGTTCTCTGCTAGTGGGAGCACCGAATGATCCGTAGCTGCTCTAATCAAGGAAAGTAACGTCTCGGTTTATGGGGTGCTGCTTTTTGCAGTCAACAGCTCCGGCCTTCCCCAGCGGAGAAGGGAGGAAGGCTCCGCTTCGCTCCGTACCCCGGCAGCAGGGACGGCTGAGCGGCGGCGGCTGGGAATCCAAGCTGCAGGGCCCGGGCGCTGCTTCCACGTTGTCCTCCCTGCCTTGCTGGGCTGGTGCTGGGCCAGGGCTGGCCACGTCCCTCGAGAGCAGGAGGGAGGTGGGTCGGTCTGGCGGCGCTCTGAGCGTTCGCCTGTTCTGCAGGGCTTGCAGGCGCTGCAGGAGCGGAGCAGCATCGTGCAAAAGTGGAGTCGTGCTTGGATTTTGGCTCCGAGCCCCGTGAAGCCCGGGAGAACTTTTGCCTGCCCGGTGGGAGGACACAGGTGGTGCCTCGGGCCCGGGTAGGGGTGCCCAGCGCAGGTTGTGCTTGGGCGCCGCTTCGATGAGAGGCAGTTACACCAGCAAGAGCCTTTTTCCCTTTTATCTGCCCAAGAGGCTGCGCTGGCGCTAAGAGCAGGGCTGGGGGCCGTGGGGGAATGAGAGTCACGTGCAGGTCACTGTGTCGCTGTCGGTGTATTCGGTGAAGTCAAACCCCGACCTTATCGCCCACGGATGTGGGAATCTACTGACTGGGGAGAACCGCACGCATTTCCATGGGAATGGAAGCCTGAGAATTGTTTTCCTGCATAAGCAGGAGCTCCTGTTTCGAGCTCTGTTGAGAGTCCAAGGGGATGGTCTTAATTCAGGAGGACTTCTCCCCCGGTGGGCAGATTCCCCCCAACCCCGTCCAAGCTGCAGCTCAGTCAGCCTAAGCTGTCCGGCCTCAGCACTGAGGCGGCGATTGGATCAGCGCTCAGAAATGTCTGACTGGGAAAACAGGTCTGTGCCGTGCGCGGCCGGGACCAAAGCGGAGCTTGCCCAAGGAAAAGGTGTCTGGTTTTCCCCAGGAGCAGCCTCTGCACCTGGGAACTGGTTCCTGCTCGGAGGAGCGGGAGCCGGCGAGACAGGATGGGCCTTTCTGCCAGGTGACGGGAGGATGAAGACGATAAAAAGCAGCTCTCGGTTGCCGGGAGTGGGGAGCAAGGCGGAGCGGAACGCGGGTGCTTTTCCAGGGCTGCTCCTCCCTGAGGGGCACTTTGCTCCAAGAACAGCTTGCAGTGAGGAAACGATTCACTGGTGCTAGCGAAGGCTTCAGCAGGAGGGACCCTCCCACCCCCCTGCTGCCGAAAATGCCACGAGCGGGACCCGGATGACACCCCAGCGTCAGGAACGGGGGGCGGACAGAGACCCGGCTTTGCTAGAAGCAACTTTGTCCCTGGCGCAAAAGGCGGATGTGGCTGGGAACCAGCGTTTACTGCTTGGCAGCATCAACAAAACAGCTGCGGCTCAAACGGCCACGGGGGAAAGCCCAGCTCCCCCGGCTCGCTGGGCAAAGCTGGACTTTGTCCGACCCTCGGATCAGCCGCAGAGTTAAAGAGGGGGAAGCAGCTTCCTGCTGAGCAACAGGGATAAAGGCGCTTCCTGCCGGCTTCCCGTCCCGGCTCCGTCCTATCCTGCGGATCACAGCCAGCCCGTGTTGGTGCAGCCCATTGCACCTGCAGTGCCTGTTCCTTCTGCCCATGCTGGTTCCTCTGCCTTTAACTCCCCCTTCACTAGCGCTGCTCTTTCCTAGCTGCTCTCCCTTCCTCCCCTGCAGCAGGGCCCGGAGCACCCAGCCCTCCAGGAGAGAAGCTGCGGCTCCTCTCCGTTCCTCAGGGCAATGAGGAAAACAGGATGACCAGGTAAGGGCTGAGAACGGCTCAGGAGAAACAGGTTGGGGTGTCTGTCAAAGCACGAAGGCAGCTGGCGCCTGAGCTTTCCCTGAGCCCTGTGTGACAAAAGGAGGGGACGATCTGAGCCCCTCCTCGTGCAGATTAAGGTTTGGACTCTGCAGCAGGGAAGGCTCTTTGCTCCTTCTGCTAAACGTTATCGCGAGCGCGGGCTGGGAGAATTCGCAGCTTAAGCGCACAGACCAGGCAGGGCACACGGTAGATTTTATTCAGATTTACTGAAGCAGCTCCAGGGTGAGTAATAAACACACGCAACTGCTGTATAAAAATACGCAGAACCAGCCCACGGGCAAGTACCTGTCAAGTGTTAAGACACTTTGGGCAACTGCCCCTGGTGCTGACTGCATTCCAAGTCACAGAGACGCAGAGAGCAGCACAGCCCAGACCCGCTGCCAGCGAGCTGGAGCTTCCTTTCTTCTTCCTAGTAAACGCCATTCAAAGCAAAAAAATAAAAATAAAATAAATGGATTAAAAAGTCTTCCTCCAACTCCTGCTCTGAGATCGCGTGAGTTCATAGAAAACTTGGAAAGCTCCGGCCATCTGCAGGGACAGCACAAGCTGCTAGTCCACGGGGGTCTCTCCAGTCTCTCCCCCCACCGCATTTCAAAGCAGTTCAAACCTGAAGCTGGGATAAGATCCCTGCGGAGAAGATCCCTGCAAGGGGTAGCGTCCAGGCGTGGAAGTTCCTGGACTTGCTGGGTAGACGGGAGGGCTCCCCTGCTGCCCAGGTCTTCGGTCTGGATCCTTGGTGGAGCAAGACACTGGTAAAATCAGATGTGAAACCTGTGGTGCGGAACAGAGTGTTAGGAAAAAGGTGCCTTAAACCCAAGAACCTTGAAATCTGTTACTGGGGAACTGCTCCTTACTTCCCTCTCCTTCACTTTGTGCATTGAGCCAGGAGTTGTCTATCGGTGTTAACAGAACGGTTTATTGTGTAAAACATTCATTTGGCTACTAGATCTCTCAAAAGGAAAAGAGAATAAACCCCCTGGGATCTGTGATTCACTGCCTCTTTTCTGCCAAGAGTCTCTAGAAAGGCTTAATTTCAGCTGCAAAGTTTAAAAAATTAATTGCTGTGTAGCAGAAAAGAAGTGGCAAGGTGGGGACCAGAGAATAATTAACGTGGAGAAACCCTGTGTTTATATGTAGACAGGGCTTGTCTTGAAAATGCAATTACATTCCATGCTGGGACTACAGCCCAGCTGTAATTCCGTCCTGGCACCAGCCCGCAGCCCTCGCGTCCCGCAGGACAGTGGCTGCTATTTGGGGGCCGCCGGCAGATGAGCTCTGGCACCACGAGGACGGGGCTGTGCTAAAAGCGGCCGCCGGTGCCTCGTGGTGTCTCCCCGGACCCCTGCGGCCGGCGCGACGCCGTCCCGCTCGCCGGCGGGCACCCCGGACACCCAATCCTGCTCCCGGGTAGCGTTCCCCAAAATCCTCGCGTAGGCCGAGACGCGGTGCAAGGGCTCCGATGTTGGGTTTTATGTTCTGTTATTTATACCCATCTTCTCCCGGCAGCACGTGAGCATCCAAAGCGACTCCTGCAGGGATCGAGATACCCAACTGCGGCCCGGGAGCCGATGTCGGCACAGGCTGCCCTGGGACGCCCGCGGCCAGGACGCGCTCGCGCCCGCCCGCCGGGCCCAACCCTTGTGCAGCTGCAAGTTGAGAGGACGGAGCTCCGGGCGCGGACGGAACCGGCTCCCGGCCGGGTACGCCGCTCTTTACCTGCGCGGCCGCCGCTCAGGCGGACAAGTACTTCCAGGTGCTGACGAAGGCCGTGGGGATGAGGGAGTAGGGCACCGTGGTGACGCTGCTCCAGGTCTCGGAGGCCGGGTCGTAGCAGTCCAGCGTTTTGCAGCGCTGAGCGCCGCAGTAGCCCCCCACCACGTAGAGTCTGTTGCCCGAGGTCACGGCCCGGCAGCTGATGCGCTTGGCGGTCACGTCGCCGAACTTGGACCACTGGAAGGTGTCGCTGTGGAAGCGGTAAGCGGAGCTGGCGGAGAACTCCGTGTCGCCGCCGATGACGAGGATGTGGCTGCCCACGACGGCGGCAGCCGTGTAGCGCCAGGGCCGGGGGCAGCTGGCGGGCACCGTCCAGCGGTTCTGGCACGGGTCAAAGCACTGCACCTTGGGCAGCTTCTCCTGGTTGGCGCTGGTGCCGCCGAAAACGAACAGCTTCATCCTGGCGCCCACGACCGCCGCGTTGCTGACGCCCTCCCGCAGCGGGGCCACCAGGGACCATTTGTCCAGCTGCGGGTCGTAGTGTTCGACCTGCTTGAGCGAGACGGAGGGGGAGGCCGGGAAGGCGCCGCTCGCTGCCGTGTGGCCGCCCACCACGTAGAGGCAGTGGTCCAGCTCCGCGGAGCCGTGGCCGAACCGGGCCACCAGCATCGGCGCGGCCTTTGCCCACTCATCGTGGAGGGTGTCGTAAACCCAGACGTCTTTGGAGGCGCCGTTCTCGGAGCCTTTGCCGCCCGTGATGTACACCCTGCACCCGACCGCGCACGCGCTGCACTCCTTGCGAGGGCTGGGGATGTCGGCGCGGGGGATGATCTCGCTCGTCTTGTGGTCCAGCATGTAAATCTTGTCGCACATGAAGGTCTGGCCGCCGAGCAGCAGCAGGGCCTGGCTGACCTTGCGGGGCCGGGCGCAGCAGCCGGTGACGAGCCCGTCGTTCTGCAGGATCCTCATCTTGCAGCGCACGGCGTCCGCCACGATCTCCTCGCCGAGCTTGTGGCTCGTCACCAGCTTCTCGCAGGCCACCCGCTTCCGCAGGTAGGGCTCGGGCAGGAGGGCCAGGCGCACGGAGCGCAGCAGCTCCGGCAGCTCCTCGTGACGCCGGGGCAGGTCGTAGCGGATCCAGCCTAGGACCGCTTCGTACACCACGGTCTCGTCCTCCACCTCCAGCTCTTCGCTCTCCACCAGCTCGAGCAGCTTGGCCTTGGGCAGCCTGAGGAAGTCTTCGGTCTTGCAGAGGGAGGTGAAGTTGGCCAGGGCCATCCTCCAGGAGAGCTCCCGCAGCCGCTGGCAGCAGTGCGCGTCGGACAGCAGCAGCATGTTCAGGCAGTTGCCGGGATAGAGGTTCTTCTCCAGGAAGTCGGCGGACGCGTCCCGCACGTCCTGGAACTGCAGCATGTCGCCGGCCTCGAGCAGGGACTCGGCGTTCTCCTCGTTGATGAGCACGCGGGCCGAGTAGGCGAAGTCCAGCAGCAGCTCCAGCACCTCGGGGTGCAGCGAGTCGTGGAAGTTCACCTCGGCGTCCCGGCTCTCCTTGAGGCCGCCGCCGAACATGGCGTCGAAGTAGCGGCTGCAGGCGGCGAGCACGGCGCGGTGGCACGGGAAGGCGCGCGCGCCCGCGCGCAGCACCACGTCCGTGAAGAGGCGCCGCTGCCGCAGCAGGTTCAGCTGCGTCAGGAGGCTCTCGGCGTGGCCCGGCTTGTGGAAGAGCTGGATGTTCATGGAGCCCGAGCTCGAGCGCGACTTGCGGGTCTCGTGGCTGCTCACGGACATC
>VZSV01000309.1:408484-429938 GCA_013398735.1 Nothocercus julius
CCCTCAGCATGCTGGGGGTGCGTGGGTTGGGGGGGGCCCGTGGAACAGGGGGACCCCCCCAGCACCCTGGGGGACACCCCAGCACCCTGGGGGTGTGCAGGATAGGGGGGGCATGCAAAAGGCAGAGCCCCTCAGCATGCTGGGGGTGCGTGGGTTGGGGGGGCCCATGCAACAGGGGGACCCCGTCCAGCACCCTGGGGGACCCCCCCAACACCCTGGGGATGAGTGGGTTGGGCTGTGCAACCTGGGGGTGCCTGTGCATGGGGGGTCACCCCAGGAGGTTCCTGGGCTGGGGCGGTTGATGCTCGGGGGGTGCCCGGGCTGGGGGCACAGCCTGGGGCTGAGATACCTGCGCAGTGCTGGAGGGGGGCCCATTGCATGGGGCAGGGACCCAGGGCCTTGGGGGATGCCGGTCTGGGGGCCCTGCACACCAAGGAGTGGGGGGGTTGAGTGGGTGGAGGTGGGGGAGCCCAGACCGTGTCCAGGCGGGTGGCACCATCCAGCTTGCAGAGCTGCGGCCGCTGAAGTAGTGTAAATTAGTGAGATTTTGGAGGCTGTTTGGCCCAGGAGTGGAATTCACCTACAGTTTTACCCACAAGAGATGTTTAACGCAGTGTGGAGGCAGCGCGGCGATGTTCCCAGAGCTAAGTGATACCCATTGTACTTAGCTTTTAATAATTTCTAGGGGGTGGAATAAAGCAACGTGGTCGCTTAGCAAATTAATCCGTCCCATGCAGATGTCAGTGCTGAGAGCAGAGCACAGGAGGTACTTCTGTGGTTGTTGCCTACTCGTGAGGCTGGCGATTAAATCTCTGCAAAAAAGGAGCAAAGCCGTTGATGAAATTATCAGTGCCGGTCGCGATGCCCGTCGGGAGCTGGCAGAGGGGCTGAGCACTTGTGGGGGGGCTGCTCTTTAGGGCTGTGGGACCAGGGGGATAATCTAGGCAGTCATGTGTCCCTAACTGAGCACAATGAGGCTGTAATTCTCTTGAAGGGCACAGGATTTGCTCTTCTTTCGTCAGTATTCCTAGAATCCAGCCATCGACCCGGTCTGGCCTATTTTACAGTGGACAGAAAGCAGATGATGTTATTTAGGGTGATTAGGAGCACCGTAATGGCTGAGAAATCCTAATTTCCTGCCCAGTGCAGGAGGCCGCTCCACGGAGCGGGGCCGCGAGCAGGGTCCATGGCGAGCTGGGCTCTTTGCGGTGGCTTGTGCATGGTAAGAGCAGCCCCTGCCATGTCACTTCTTCACCGTGGACAAGCGGGACAGCAACCGTAACAGGTACCGCCACCTTATTTTATTACAGGGAAACAGGCCCAGGGTGGTACGGAGGTTCCTTGGAGGAGGTAGGGGGTTAGCAGGGTCTTCAGGCTGTTTTCATCCTGCCTCTGTGGGGCAAAGAAATCAGTAAGTATTGACCCGACTTGTTGAATGCTTTTGGAAATCTCCAGCCCAGGGAATTCTGCAATTCCTTGGGAAGAGTCCTCACAATTGGGAGGTGCCGGGAGCACAGCTGCCATGCTCGGGTGATAAAGGAGCGTCTGCGCTATCAGGCCCTAAATCTCCCTAGGAGAGAAGACTCTGGGTTGAGCTGGGTTGGAAGAGGGGCCGTAGCGGCACGGCAGGTTGCCCTATAAAACCTGGGCCGGTCCAGAACATGAAGCCGGTGTCGAGCTGCGGTTGCTGGAGGCAGGGCCGCGACGCCGGCGCTCGCGCAGCAGTGGAGCAGGGCTGCAGCTGAGTGCTGCAGGTGCCGGCGGGTTGGTGGCTTGGCCGCACAGGCCCCGTGTTTTTGCTGGTTTTGCACCGAGCTGATCCGGTGCCGCTCTGCAGCCTGTCCCATGGTGGCTTGTGCTCTCTGGAAGCAGCAGAGCGCGGTTTAATCACAAGGAACGGGAAGAAATGTTGAGCAGCGGCATGGAAACTTTGGGTAAAGCCGCTTGCTTCAGGGGGTTTAGATGTTAAGCACAAAATTTTCCCACTGGAAGCAAATCTCTCCTAGAGAGGAATTCGGGATGCGTTGCACTGTTAGCTCCTAATCTCAAAGCCTTTGGTGCCGTAGGGCTGTGCACCTGCTTTGGGGGAGATCCAGGGGAATATTTTGTCTGCAGCCACCCTGAGTGACGCAGAAATCCAGGTCCGTGTCTCAATCCCAGCCACGGGAGCTCATCGGCCTCCTCGCGCGTGAGACGGTGCCCGTCGCCTCCACGGCGTGAGTGTCTCCTGGCGGCGTGCCCCGGCCGCGCACGTTGTTCCCATCATCTCCGTGGCTGTCCCGAGTGTGAAACAGTGCGTAGGGGAGGAAGGTGGGAACGTTGCAGGGGGAACTCAATTCTGGACTAGGTTTTGCATGTGTGTTTGTAGGCAGAGCCAGACTTGCTTAAGTCACCGTGTCCCTCCTAGCAACGAAACCCTGGGAACGGGGCTCTGCTCCGGTGGCGGCAGTGCGCTTGGCGTCGCGGCTCTGGCTGGCGCGCATGGGGCTGCTCTCGCTGCGCGTTGGGCACATTTTTCACCGACCACTGACGTTCTGCCTGTTGCTCACACTGTCGCAGGTGATGGGCGCTGGGATCCGCCGGAGACTGCTTTCCCATTCTGCAGTGCCGGGAAGTTGTCGCGCCAGGCTCTTGGTTTCCGTAACGCCGCGCCGGGGGATTGTACGTGTCCGTCCTCCATCCCGCGAGCCGGGTCCCCGCCTGCGCCTGCTGTTAGCGTATGGCTCACCAGCATCTCTTGGTGCTGGCCCTACCTGCAGCCCAGGGCTTTAGTGTCACCGTGTTCTGGTGTCCGGCGGCGCTGGGACACTGCACAGCCGCGTGCAGGTCCCCAGCCTGCGCCGTGTGTCCTCCCTGGCTTCCCAAGCGACCTCCTCACGCCGGGTGACACGTTGTTTTTCTAAAGGCTTTTGGGCCACAGATGCTGCCACGCGCTTCCCACATCCTTTGCAAAAGCGCCGGGTGGTGACGGCAGCGCTGGGGCCACCAAGCAGCTCCAGCAATGCTGTACAGACACCATGTCACCACAGACGAGCAGCTTTCGAGCTGCTGACTGCGATTTTCCACTCCATTTTTGGTAAAATTTACCAAGCGTGCAATTAGTGATGGGGGCATAGATGGCAGCGAGAGCTGGACTGCAGCCCAAACGTGTGCCCTGAAGGCTCCGTGCGCTTGTTTTTAGCCCGCGGCTTGCGCGGTTCAGGGGAGGGCGCCCAGCTGTAGATGATGCGTCAGGCAGAGCGGGGTTAAAGTGGCGCAAGATGGTTGCAGCGCCGAGGGTGGAGTGCACGGAAACAGGAAACATCAGACTGTGCGACGGTTCCTGGAACTCACTTAGCAAGGTTTGTTTTCACTTCCAGAATGAGATCTCCCAAGTGGCAGCACGCGAGGATCCCGCGCGTCGTCTTGCCCGGCGGAGGTGGCAGCCCCTGTTGCCCCTGTTTCCTCCCTGGCCCGCACGCTGCCTGCCTCGGCTAGCAGGTTTTGCTGGTGAGCAGAGAGCCGGAGCAGCCTCGGCTCGGCCCGGAGCGAGGCGAGAACTCACTCTCTGTGGCCGTTCTGGTCGCTCAGCCCCTGCTCGGGCTCTTTGGTGGAAGAGCAGGGCAGGATTTCAGCGATGCAAAGCTCTTGCGGTTGTTGGTTGTACAGCTCGGGGTGTTCCCGTGCACATCCAGTCCTTGACAGGCATCCCGGGAAGCCCTGCTTCGTGGAGGAGGCAGCTGGGAGAGAAGGATGTTCCGGATGCCCTGGACCAACCTCCTCAGTTGCTGGCTTGGCTGAGACGTTCGGCCTCGAGCGCATCGGGGCTCCTGCTTTCAGAGCGCTGCGCTTTGGAGGCTCCTTGCAGGGTGAAGCAGCCCTTGTCCCCGCAGACTCCGCTTGCCCCACTGCGTGTTTAAAACACGGCTTTCCAGCCCCACAGCCGGCGCGCGCAGGAGCTCAGCGGGCGCCCGGCGCCGCTCTGCGCACCTGCGCTCGCTCCCGGCCTCTCCGCCCGGGAAGAGAGCGCTTGGAGCCTCTTATCAGCCTCGTGCCGCCGCTGTACACACAGCTGAGGCCCCGCTCTGCGGCGGACCTTGGGTTTTCCGCATGAAATACGGGCAGCGGCCGTGAGCGGCTGGGTCGGTCTCTGACCTTTAGTGCAATCAGTGTTTGCGGTGCCTCGGTGGAGCAACAGCCTGCGCGGGGAGGCCGCGCGCGCTGCTCGCGCGCTCTGTCCCTCCGAGATGCTGCTTGCTGGCTGACACTCAGGGATCGAGTCAGCTCCTTCTCCAGACCTCGTGGGCGTACGTGGCTGCCACAGCGTATTAAATAAAATCCTTTAATTGGGAGCATCCGTGCACGTTTCCATTTCCAGCCTGGGAAGGAAATTCTACCCCATCTCTGCAGAATTTGCAGCCCGAGGAAGCAAATACACAGGAAATGCAATTTGACCTACTTTATTTAAATTTGTCTCGTGGGTGTATTGCAGTTTGCATGGGGCGGTGGCCTTGATCTGACATTTATAAAAATCTCCCCTAATCCGGTTTCTCTGGCACGTTTTCTCGCTTTTGAGCAGTGCTCGGTGGATAAAATACAGACACAGGGAAGCGGCAGTCGGAGGCCGCCCCGGTTCCTGTGCAGACTTGAAGGTGAAACAACCTCACGGAGAGGGGAGACCTGTCGAGCGCTTGCGTGCCCGCTACTCGCTGGCCTGGTGCTCTGCTCCGAGCATGGCGTCGCTTCCCGCTCAGCACACCAAAAGGAAGTTTAAATGTCCTAGTGGTCCTTCAAACCTGGGTTTAAACAGGTTGCATATCGCAGGAACTAGTCTGCAGTAGCTTCACGTGGCAGATGGTCTCCCAAGTGCGTTCCTTGCAAGGGGACCCTTGAAGCCGTGGCTTGCAGAAGGGGTAAAAAGAAAGCAGAAATGAAATTCCTGCAAGAACTGCAATCTCAGGCGTTTTGAGGTCGGGAACGTAGACTGTGATACAGAGGACAGGCGCTTGCCCGTGTGCCCATGGGTTGAGCGTGAGAGCCCATCCGTGGGCCCGGCGCAGTGCCAGGAGCGCGGCCGGCGCTGGGCTTGTGTGGGGGGCTGCTTCTCATCCCGGCTCCGTCACGTGCTCGGCTTCCTGCCCTGGGTTTGGGGAAGTGCGTCTGAGCTCGAGCTTTCCCTCGGGGCTTTCTTGTCCACACGTGTGTCAAGACGGAGCGGGCCAGGCAGTGGGAACGCGGTGCTGTGCACCTGGAAGAGGCAGCGGGGCTCTTCCCCTGGGCTGGTTGTGCTTAGAGGCGCGGCAAAGATTTAGGAATGAGGGATTGACTGTCTGCTCGAGGGTAATGTGGGGCAAATGAAGTGTGAAGGGTGTTCCAGGAACCGAGGGGCATTTTCCACACTGTGCAGTAGGTCCCGCTGCGACCTAAACCAGCCTGGCATTTCCATCGCTTCCGCTTTTTAGATCCCTTTTTCTATTCTCGCCCCATGAGCGTTGCCCAACTGTCCCAGGCACCTTCCCTCCCCAGCTACCAAAACCAGAAGTGGGAGCTCGACGAAACAGCTTGTCTTAAAACATGCCGACGTCGGCCCTTCTCCATCAGCGTTTTAGCAGGGCCGAGCCCTTCCCTGGGCAGCAGCTCTGCAGCGGATGCTGCAGCTGTGCTGTACCTCGGGCCAGGCTTGGCCGTCCCCTCGTTGTCACCCGGGCGAGCTGAAGCACTGGCTGCAAACGAGCCTCCCGTCCCGAGCGTGTCCGGCCGCGCCTGCCCCTTGCTCTGCCACTCGGTAATTCATTCTGCCTTTTTCATCTCTAGCTGCCGAAGCAGTAACAGGAAGAGCTTAGTGGTGGGAACCCCGTCCCCGACCCTGTCGCGTCCTCTCTCCCCTCTCTCAGTGCCTACAGGTAAGGAGGGTGCTGTGGGGGTGGGAGATGGGCTGTGCGTCTGCCCAAATCACCTGGAATTGAGGCTTGTTGGCCACTTGCTCTGGAGATGCATCAAAAGGGGACTGGGTGGCTTAGCCCAAGGAGCCTGAAGGTTAAAATCCCTCCCTGGAGCACAGCTGAGCTGTGGCACCATCCCAGCTCCAATGCTTGTTTTTGCCCCAGCTCTCGGCTGGGTAGCAGTCCCTGAGGATTTCGGGTCTGTTCCGTTTGTTTTGCCCATTGCAAAGTGCCCTAGGCAGCTGCGTGCCACAGGGAGAGAGGAATTTGGAGACCTGTCTTAACGGTGCTGCGAGTGTTGTTGTCCTGCCGGCAGGCTGGTTCCTCTCCGCAGGAAGCAGGTTTCTTTTCCAGGAGGGAAGAGAAGGGTTGTCTAGGAAACAACTTTCTCCCTGACTCTTTAACGCGAAGGAGCAGCTGCGGGTCGCGGACGATGCGCGGGCAGGGATCGCGCTCACCTCGCCCTTTCTCCCTGCAGCCGGCAGCAGCCCCTTGGACAGCCCGCGCAATTTCTCCACCAGCACTTCTGTCAACTTCCCCTTCGCTCGCAGGTGAGTCCTGTGTCCACTCTCCCTCCTCCAGGAGCATCAGCGCTTTGCCCCTACGGGGGCTAATGGAGGAAGAGGCTCTTTTAAGTCGCTGTGCGGGGAGAGGTTGCAATTAGAAGCAGATGAGCTTCCAGCCTGCAGGAATCATGTTCACACAGTGTTTGTGGCTATGGACTTCAGGGCAGGCTTGTGTTTTCTGAGCCAGTCAACAGCCTAAGAGCCTTTTCCCAGCACAGTGGGAAAACTGGCTTTTCTGCATCCCTTTATGGAGCAGAACAGGATATGGAAGGGTGTCCATAGATCCCAAGAGCTCTCCCCTCTACTTGCTTTAGCTTCATCTTTCCCTTTGCTCCTTGGAGCTTGCGAGTTGTGTTGCTTCTCAGGCCTGTGCTGGTCCCCAAGAGAATGCCAAGAAAAAAATCCACGAGCTGGGACTGCTGTCTTGTTCTCAAGTGAACACCTCTGTTTTCCTTTTCACTGTTTCCTGTTCTTATTTTTTCTGCCACGGTGCCCCTTCCCTCACGACCGGGATGTCCTGCTGCCCTCCAGCCATGCTCCTCGGACTGACAGGCAAGTACTGGCAGGAGCAGGGCCTCTGTGAGCAGCAGGGCAGAGAGAGGGGCTTGTTCAAGGAGCTGTTTTCACGTGGAACGTCTGCCCCACGTCACCGTATCTCTATCCTTCTGCTCTTCTCCCTTGCACCTCTGGGCAGGACAAGCCGGGCTCTGCTGGCTGCAGTGTCGCCATGGGGTTTGCAGTGCTGCTCCGTGCCTGCAGCTCCCTGAACAGAAACTGCTCTGTTCCCGTCATGCTCCTGGTGCCACGAGTTCAGCCCCCAATTCTGACCTGCTCTAAACGTTCCCACCAGAGTCAAAATAGACACTCAGCAGACATCCAGGAGCCTGGATGGAAGATCTTCCTGCTTCCCTTCCCCAGCCGATGCTGTTAACCCCGCTAGTGTGCGTGTGCAGGAGCAGCTGCCAGGACGTTGTGTTTAATTTCACATGTAGGGGCAGACGAATGACATTAATCTGTTGATGGTCACATGGGAAAAAAAATGGAGGGTTATGTTTAATTTCCGGGCTGGAAATGGAGCAAAAGGCCAACCTGCTTTGGGGCAAAGAGTGTGTGAGCCCGAAAGGGGCCCGTAGATAGCGAGGCCACGTGAAGGGGCTGGGGCAGGATCCGGTGCTTCACCAGCTCTGCAGACCTTGGCCTGTGAACGGCCCTGCTCTCGTTGCTCTGTTCACATGGGAAACAGCCCAGAGAGGTGAAGGGCCTCGTCTTGACCTGGACATTGACCTGCCCATTAAATACATATCCAAGAGGAAGCGTTCGCCTACGTCTAAGTGTTGGCCTTCCTGTTTATAACTCGCCTCTGCCCTCAGCGGGTATGTGTTCTCTGTGAGCACAGCTCGAGGGATCTCAGTTTCTGTAGAACAGAGTCCCAGAGGCCTAAATTTTACTCTAATTAAAAATCAGAATTTCACATTTTTTTTGCCTTCTGGAATGGATCCGTTCAAGCGCAGCTTGTGGTAGATCAAGGCAGAGCTGTCACGAGGCAGCAGTTGCTGGGTCCCTTAGGATTTGTCACCCTGTCCAGCCCAAGCAGTGCCGTGTGGCGGGGACCCCTGCTCGCCAGAGGAACACCACCTGCGTGCTGGGCTTGCGGAACTGCCTTCCTTTCTGGGGAAAACGAACTCTGCAGAACCGCCATTTATTTCCCTGATGTCCAGTCTGCTTTGAAAAGAGGTTTTGGAGCTGTCCCTGACTTTCTCATTAGAGCCAAACATGAGTTCTGTTTCCCATCCTTATCTCTCCAACATTGCTTCTTTATTTGCATTTACCTGTTTTTTCCTGTGTGTGATACCTGTGTTTGCACTCGCAGGGCTGATGGCAGAAGGTGGTCACTGGCTTCACTACCCTCGTCTGGCTATGGGACTAACACCCCCAGCTCCACTGTCTCGGTAAACCTTGCTCTTTTACTGTAGCACGTGAGAACTGAAACGCTTGAATTTTAGTTGAGAGCATGTGAGAAGCCTCCTGGAGTCTGTGATGCTGGTTCCTAGACAGCCCCTCTCTGGGGCTTCTCTGCTGACCACATGCTTTAGCTGCATCATGTTTTCATAATGTGCTTTTAAGAAAGCTACGGAATATTGCTAATGGCAGCAGTTCTTTTTGTGCATTGAAGCTTTGCAGCGTGTCCCTTTTTGAGAACCTCATAGGCAGGTAGGGGAGACAGGGCAGGAGCTGCTGAGGATGCTGCAGGTAAATGCGGATCAGGGTCAGCGGAGTCGTGCTGAGCTGCGGACCGGCAGCTTTGGGGCTGGGGAGGGAGGGGGCTGTGCAGACGGTGCGGGGTGGGCTGGGGAGCGCCTTAGCTCATGTCGTTTGGGGTCGCTTTCCATTTGCACATTACTGACCACAGTAGGTCCGTGCAAAGCAGCTCCGCTTGCTGCTTGTCAGTGTTTCCAGTCTACAAAGAGGCTCCGAGGAGTATTTTTCTAGAGGGCTTTTGCTTTGCACCCTGCTGCCCCGGAGCGACGGAGCTGCCTCCTCACTCCCTACCTCTGTCGTTCTTTCCAGTCGTCTTCATCCTCCCAGGAGCGTCTGCACCAGCTGCCGTACCAGCCCACCCCCGATGAGCTGCATTTCCTTTCGAAGCATTTCCGCAGCACGGAGAGCGTCACGGACGAAGAGGGGCGGCACTCGCCCTGCCTGCGGCCACGATCCAGGAGCCTAAGGTACCGTCACCTCCAGGGAGCCGGGAGCTGTGCGGGGAGCGGGCTGCCGGGGGGTGCGCGCAGCACCGGCGTGACAAGACGCACGGTCCCGCATGCAGCCCCTTCCACTGGTGTGCCAAGGGCTCTGCCCTCTCGTGGGCTGTGCCCAGCTCGTCCTGGTGCTGCTTGGCCAGACGCGTGACGCTGATCAACCCTGATGCAGATTTTCCCATTGCGGGAGAGTTGGGTAGATCTCCATGCGCGTTAGTCAGAGCCTGTTTTCCAGCAGTTTCTTGTCTGCTAGGATGTGGCTTTTTTTTTTTTTTTTTCCTCCTGGAAACAGATGACATCTGAGAGTCAGGTTCCTTGAGCTGAGGTTTGAGAAACTGGAATTTGTTCCAGAAAGGTCATTTTACAGCCTCCTCTTGAGATGTCTCAAAGGCTTCAGCGATGAGGGAACCGCAGGTCAGACCACGTCGTGGCATCTGCTCCGAGTGCAGCCGTGAGCTGGCCTTGCAGAGCGTGCGGCCGAGTCAGGGGCTCGGCAGAGAGGCTGCCAACCTGATCGGCCACTAAAAGATTAAAAAGCCTGTTTATGGGCTTGGATTGAGAAGCATTACCTATATGAAGTAGAGCTGAGTGCTGCGGGCACATCTGTAGGCCCTGCTTTCGCCACTAAGCCTTTGCCTCTCTGGAACAAGAACTGCAGGTGGGTGCACGGCCTTCTCAGGGATCCTGGCAGTGCAGTTTGTGCTGGTGACTCCGCTCTGTGGCTTCCATGCGGTGTGGCCAGAGAGCAAAGGTGACAGCTGAAATCTGTGGGCTGTAGCATATTGGAGGCTGAATGCAGACACCCTGAAGTCTGCACTGTCCTGTCAAGGCCTTGCCCTGAGTGAGGAGCGTTTGCTGGTCAAGTTTCTACCGATTGCACACATGGAGATTTTGCTTTTTGCAGGGGGGTGTTTCAGTTACACCTTTTTTTTTTTTTTTTTTTCCTTTTGTGAAATGCTCAGAGACCCTGTTTGTACCTCACACTCACTGTTATTTATGGAGGCAGCGCTGTTGCTGGCCTTGTGTGTTCTCCTCTGAAATTTCATTAAAACCAGATTAACTACCTGACAGATTTTGCAGGTTGTGACTCTTTCACCAAGGAAACGCCAGTTTTGCAGTTGCTGTTACTTGCACAAAGCAAAAGCAGAGCTTCCGTGCTGAATTAGGCCTCTCCTCTTAATGGCAGTGAGCTGGATCTGGTTCTGATTGTGTTATTTATGATATCATGGTTAATGAGTTGCTGGCTGCTCCTGTGACTTGCTTTGTGTAAGGGGATTATAGACCCATTGCTTGTGGCACGGGCCAGTGAGAGGCAGGGTCAGGTAAGGGCGCATGGAGGAGCAGAGAACAGCATTTTTTTTTTTTCCCTGAAGATCCCCGTTTCTGCTGGGGAGAAAGTGGGGCTTTAGTTACTGGGTTTTCTTTTTGTTGATTTGTTTTTCTGCCATCACCAATGAATTGCATAAAGACAAATACAGCCACAAAGTGTGGAATCCAGGATATGTGCAAATACGTGCCTGTTTGCAGTTGGCTGCAGTCTAGGCATCTTTCCAGTGGCTTTGTAGTTGCTGTCTATAATATTGACATCATGGCAGGGACTGAAGCAGAAATTCTAGCATGAGAGGAAGCAAAAGATGAGCTATCTGCTTAAAATGAAGTGACTCATGCATTAACTTTTCAGCTCAGGAGACCTGGATTCAAAGTGACCTTGGGTTTTTAAAGTGCCTTGTGTTTGGAGACCGGACTCTGCGGGAGGTTAATGCTCCCCGGACCTGGCAGCCAGCAGGCAGCCTCGTGCTTGGGGCCATCTCTCCCTGTGCCCGGGGTGCAGCTCGGAAGTGCTGAGCTTGGGAAGGCAGAGCGCTTCCGGAGGGAGCGCTCCGAGCTGGCTGAGCCGTGCTGGCAGCCGCGCTGCCATGGGGAGGCCCCAGGGCGCTCCCGATCCGATGGGATCGGTGTGCTGGGGGAGGGATGCTGCTGGAAGTGCTGGCACGGGGCTGAGCGCTCAGCTCACGTGTACGTTAACGGCTTGTGACGCTTGGGATGGAGAGTAATGAAGAAAGAGCAAATTGTGGTGACTCTCCAGGGGCAGTAACTATTTGCATAGCTGTAAATGACTTAGATCTCGTAATGCAACTGGCTTCCTCCCCCTCCTTCCTCCGCAGCCCCGGACGAACGAGTGGAACGTTTGATAACGAGGTTGTGATGATGAACCATGTCTACAAGGAGCGGTTCCCCAAGGTAACTGCCTGGCCTGGTGAGGACAACTCACACTCATGCCTCTAACACATTTTGACAGCTTCTTCTCCAGAAAAATCACTTCTCTGTGCTGGAAGATAAAATGTACAGATACTGAGGGGTTTCACAGGGCACTGGAGACACAGGAGCTAACTGGGGAGACAGGGACGTATGGTTCTGCACCACCACAGAGCCACACTGCCCTGCAAACAATGGTCTCCAGAGATCGCGGGGGGCTTCTTGGTGGATTCCCAGTTCCAGATGGGCCTGTGTAACCCCTGGTGGACACACAGATAGAGGAGCTGCAGGAGCTGGTAGTTCCAGATCAGCAGCACTGTTGGCCAAACCCGGAATGTGGTTTTGGGTGCGTGTTCCCGGGCGTCACCGTCTGTTCTGCTTTGCAGGCCACAGCCCAGATGGAGGAGCGTCTGCAGGACACTATTCGGAACTTCTCCCCCAGCAGCATCCTGCCGCTGGCAGATGGGGTGCTGGGCTTCATTCACCACCAGATCATCGAGCTTGCCCGGGACTGCCTGGCGAAGTCCCAGGGGGCTCTCATCACCTCCCGTTACTTCATGGAGCTGCAGGAGAAACTCGAGAAGATGCTCAGAGACGTGAGTGTGGGGCAGTCCCTGCCCACTCCCATCTCCTGGGGGCAAGTTGGTGACTCTGACAGCTTCTGCCTCCCCTCCTGCAGGCCCAGGAGCGTTCGGAGAGCGAGGAAGTGAAGTTTATTGACCAGCTGGCAAGGAAACTGCTGATAATAATCTCCCGTCCTGCCCGCCTTCTGGAATGCCTGGTAAGAGACAGTAGCTCCCGCACGGTTAATGCACCTTTCTGCTCAGAGCTGCCGGCACCGGCATCCCGTGAGGAATTGCTCGTTCACAGCATAGAGCCATTTCTTGGAGAGGAGAGACTGGATTTTCCCAGTGGAGGGTGGAGATGTGAACTTGTTTACAAGTTTTTTCATACGCTTTTAATCTGTTACACTTAATTTCTAAGACACTTTGTTGATAAATCTGATACAAAATCCTGTGGTTGCAGATTTGATAGAGCTCTCTTTGAGGCCCAATTGGCTAGTAGTTCCAGCATTTTCTACAGCTGGAAGAGGCTGTTGTGTCAAAGCATCCTGCCAGCGCAATGTCCGTAAGGTCTCCTCTCCTAGGCCAGGTCCTAGGACTGCATTTTTTTATCTACTCTTTGAGCTTAGAGGCATTATGCTAGAAAAAGGAGCAAGGTATTTAGCTTTCTCCTGCAAGCATCCCGAGCCTGTGCCTCAATTAAAAGCAGCCATCCATGGAGCTGAGAACAGATTTAACTGTGCAAAGTGAAGGCAGGCTTGTTCCTTGACTTTGTTTGTTTCCCCCTCCTTGTATAGGAGTTTGACCCGGAGGAATTCTATCATCTCCTGGAAGCTGCGGAGGGACATGCTAAAGTTGGCCAGGGAATAAAGACGGACATTCCCCGATATATCATCAGCCAGCTGGGACTAGTCAAGGACCCACTGGAAGGTAGGGAATCTCTTGGGCTTGTTGCTGAGCCGAGGGCCTGGGCAAGGGTCTCCAGCAGGACCTGGATTCCTAACCTGCTGCTGAGCCTTCATTGGGCTCCCTCCTCCTCTCCAGTTTGTTCCTCCTCCCCAGAGGGGAGATCAAAGGGTCTGTCAGCCCATGACTGATTACCTGCCAAGGGATTATACCTGAGCAATATGTAATATTCCTATAAACCCTGGAGGCCAAGGCTGAAGTGCCCCCCAGGCTGCAGGCATGTGCCGGATCGTCTGGGCTGCAGGTCCAGGATGGAGTCCAAGTCTCCATGCCAGCCCAGCATTTCTCATTATTGCTTCCTACATGTTCAGCAAAGTAGATTAATCTCAAGAACACTTAATCCATAGGAAGCCAAGGCCTTGGGGGAACTGTAATCCTTGAAGAACACGGCAATGACTATGGAAAAAGAGAATTATGTAAATGTTGAACCTCTTAACACGATGACCTGATTTTCTCCATATAATAGCTCAAACAAAGCATGTAACTAAATCCCCCTGGAGATCTTGGTGATTGGGGTGAAAGTGCTTGTTGGGAAATTATCTTTGTGAGAGCTGAGCATGAAGAAGAAGGTAATAACTGTCTTCTACAGAAATGGTCCAGCTGGATCACTTTGACAGTGGGAACACCATCACACCGGAGAATGATGATGCCTGCGAGGTGAGCGCAGCACTGTTGGCATTTCCCCCCTGTTTCCCCTAGCCTTGTCCTGTGTCATTTCAGCCTGTAACTCTTTGCAGCCTGTGTGCAGAGCAGCTCGTGTGTTATCTTAGTCTGGAAGAGTAGAATTAGGATCATCCTCCCCCTAAGAAAGTGACCAGTGTGTGGGTGTTGGGGTGTTTTTATGGGTAATATTCCACAGCCACCCCTAGTCTCTTGGCTGCTGCTGTGCTGTATGGGATGGCCCCATCTGAGGCAGGTTTGGCTTTGGCCGTGGTCTGCAAAGCATCTCTGTGTTCTGGTTTGGTGCTCATGGACAGGGTGGGCTCAGGGATGGTCCAGTTAGAGACTGTGGCTGTGTGGGTGCTGGGCACTGCAGACGCAACGCGCCCCGTGTGCAGTCGGTTCGGCGGTGGGTGAAGCACCCGCAGGCAGGGAGACTGTAAAACCCCTCCGTGTCTCTCGTTCAGAGCCAGCCTTCAGCTGCTGCTCCACGGAGGAAGCCCTGTGAGGGGGACTTCGAGACCATCAAGCTCATCAGCAACGGGGCCTACGGGTGAGTGATGGAGGGCCGTGCCCCAGCACCTGGGTGCTGGGCTGCTCACAGCAGCAAATATTCAGGTGAGAACTGCTCAGTTCTCAGCAGTGCCAGCTCCTCTGGAAACATGGCCAGCCCTCCTCTGTCCTGTGTGTCCCATATGATGGGTCCTGGACGTTGGAGGACACGTTCTGAAGCCCAGCCGTTTTTGCTCTCCCCTAGGGCCGTGTACCTGGTGAGGCACAGGGAGACACGGCAACGTTTTGCCTTAAAGAAAATTAACAAGCAGAACCTCATCCTGAGGAACCAGATCCAGCAGGTGTTTGTGGAGAGGGACATCCTGACCTTTGCGGAGAACCCTTTCGTGGTCAGCATGTTCTGCTCCTTCGAGACGAAGCGGCACCTCTGCATGGTGATGGAGTATGTGGAAGGTGAGGACAGGGCTCGAGGCTGGACGGTGCAGCAGGGAGGGGGAAAGGCAACACTGGCCAATCTTCTGTTGTAGAAGAGGCCTGTGGAGAGACCGTTCATGGTGTCTGAGCACCAGTACCACCCTGCTCGCTCCTTTCTGCTTGGCTTAGAGGGGAGGCAGCAAAGGGAAGCACAGGGAGATTCTGTGTGTCTCTTGCCTTGATGAAGGTGGTAGAGGTGCTGCTCACTTAGGAGAGGGTTTCCAACAAGTGCCCATGGATGGCGGCTGCTCTGAGGTGGGGTGTGAAGGTCTCACTTGGTGCTGGGAGCCCTGCCAGCTTGTTGGGCAGTGGTGTAACCCTGCCCAGAAACTTCTCTGCCTTTCCTGAGCCCCACGTGCTCAGGAGGACCCGTGTTCCCGCAGGGGGAGACTGTGCCACGCTGCTGAAGAACATGGGCCCGCTGCCAGTGGACATGGCAAAGATGTACTTCGCAGAGACCGTTCTCGCGCTGGAATATCTCCACAACTACGGCATCGTGCACAGGGACCTCAAACCTGACAAGTGAGGATGTGGGTCAGGCCTGAGCACGGGGTGGGTCTGAATGGGGAAGGAGAGGACTCGTGCCATCCTCTGTGGAGAGGGGCTGATCCCAGCCATGAACCGAAGAGCGTACACCCTTTCATATGATGCCCATGCTCTGTTTCTCAGCCCCCATACAGAAGGGAGAGCTGGGGAGATAAAGGGGAATGAAGTTATGTTTTGAGAAGTGAATGCTGATGTCTAAAGATCTAGTTTCCATATCCTTCCTTCTCCTTCTGTGCTGTTGCATCCAGCTGGGTTGGGGTGCTTGGAGGTCCTGCTCAGGACCAGCTGCAGCTCTGTGTGTCTGTCTTCTCTTGCAGTTTGCTGATCACCTCCATGGGCCACATAAAACTGACAGATTTTGGTCTGTCAAAGATTGGTCTGATGAATATGACCACGAACCTGTATGAGGGGCACATAGAGAAGGACACTCGGGAGTTCATGGACAAGCAGGTAATTCCAGGATGCCTGAGAGCTCGCAGCTTTTGGGCAAAAGGTTCAGGCTGCCTGGGGCATGTGGCAAAGACCCTGGGCCTGTTGCAAAGGCCTTGGTTTCCTGCAGAGGGTGTGGAGGCATCAGCAGCACTGCTTGTTCCCATGCAGGTGTGTGGTACTCCAGAGTACATCGCCCCAGAAGTCATCCTCATCCAGGGCTATGGGAAGCCTGTCGACTGGTGGGCTATGGGTATCATCCTGTATGAGTTCCTGGTGGGCTGCGTCCCCTTCTTCGGAGACACCCCCGAGGAGCTCTTTGGGCAGGTGATCAGCGGTGAGTGTCGACAGCTGATGCGCAGTAGCAGTTTGGCTGCTTAATTTGCCCTTTCTGCCCAGCCTGGCCCTTCCTTTATGTGCTCAGTGTTTCATTGCTTGGTTTTGCACCCACATAAGTTTTATCCTCTTCCTAGCGCTCTTAATTAGACTTCATTGCAGCCTCCTTGTGTGAGACTCAATTTAAAGTCACTGAAGGTTTTGGAGCCTGGATTTGCTGATCTGGGAGGATGACATTTTGCTAGTGTTTCTGGTGGATTTTCCTCCTGCCTGCAAGTCACTCCTCCTGTGAACTTGCTTTGTCAGGAGGCCTAGCCTGATGCAAACTCTCCCTTCCAGCCCCAGCCGCAGCCCTGCGGCCCTGTGACTGCGCTGCACTCTGACCCAGCCGTATTAGCCCAATCTGTTGCTATTAGCAGAGGAAGGACTTGAGACTTGTTTTCGCTTTTGTTTCAGATGAAATCATATGGCCTGAAGGAGATGAGGCTCTTCCTGCTGACGCTCAGGACTTGATAACACGATTGCTGCGGCAGTGCCCGCTCGAGCGCTTGGGCACCGGTACGCACGTCCGGAACGCCACGCCGGGCAGGGCTGTGGTCCTTGGCATATGTGGGGGCATCCCCTGAGGTGGCTGAGCAGTGTTTGGGAGCTGTTTGGCACACAACTAATTCATATCAAGGCATTTGCTTTTGTGTTGCAGAAACCAAAGTAAGTTCTGCTGTTTTAAGGTTATCGGATCCTTTCTGGTCAGGGTTTGCTCTGCGAAGCCAGAGGCGAGTGCAGTTTTCAGATCCATCCTGTCTTAGGCTGTTTGCTGTGTGGGCAGAGGGTGCCGGATGATTTGTTTCCCTGCCATTTGGGCTGAGAGCAGGAGCTAGCGTTTTGGGCTGTACAACGTCCTTCCTAATGCGTGTTTCCTCTGCATGCCAGGTGGTGCCCACGAGGTGAAGCACCATTCCTTCTTCCTGCACCTGGACTGGAACGGGCTGCTCCGGCAGAAGGCAGAATTCATCCCCCAGCTCGAGTCAGAGGATGACACCAGTTACTTTGACAGTGAGGCCAAATCCATTCCTTTCCCTCCCTGTGAATCCTTTATTCCAGCTGCACATCAGATGCTCTGGCAGGAGATGAACATCTCCTGGATAAAGTCGGTCATTTCATTTCACAACCTGGGTTAGGTCGCAAAACAGATATAATTCTGTTTCCAAATCTCTCAGCCAGCATTTCTGTGGTCCTTGCTTTCAGCTCGCTCCGAGAGGTACCGCCACTTGGATTCAGAAGATGAAGAAACCAATGATGAGGAATCATCTGTGGAGATTGGCCAGTTCTCTTCCTGCTCCCATCGCTTCAGCAAGGTATTTGAGTCTGACCTCTGTGATCTAAAGACAGGCTGGGGGGGTGACACACACATTGCTGTCCTGGCTGACGGTCCCCTAGAAGCCAGAGAAATCCTGCAGCACTGTCTGCTGCTGCTGCCAGGTTTCTGCTGCTTTCAGTTGCTGGCCTTTCCCTCAGGTTTACAGCAGCTCCGAATACCTGGCAACTCATTCCAACCTCAGTCTCTCATCCTCGGAACGGAGTCACAGCGAGGAGAAAGAGGACAGAACAGAGCGAGGGGACAGGAGCTCAGGAGATGAGGACAGGAGCCGCCCCTTGGTCCCAGAGACCCGGTGAGTGCTGAGAGGAGAGGACGCGGCTCAGAGATGTTGGAGGGAATTGTAACATTGCCATGAGCTTGCCAGAGGTTCACAGTGGAACATGTCCAAGCACGTGGCAGTGAATCATTACCAGCTGCCTCACTTGGCCGCCGGGGTCCTGAGCCCTCTTTCTCTTGCTAAGCAGGCTGCGCTCGTGGACGTCCTGCAGCTCCACGCCGTACACCTCCCAGCACGAGCGCAGCCGCAGCCCCGCCGCTCTGACCAGCACCTACAGCCTGGAGACCATGCCGAAGTTTGCCTTCTCCTCGGAAGACGAAAGCCCCTGCCTGGCGCCTTCCAAGCCAGAGAGACCCACGTTTGTGCTGGGAGATCCCGACGCAGGGGGACCCGTGAAGTCTTCGGCATTATCCGGTGCGTAGGCTGCGGACGCTGGCGTGGGCTGTTGTGGAGCTGCTTTCCCCATATGCACAAGCTCTTCTGCACAGACCTGTCTGGTCGCTGGTCTAGAGGGACGTTGCTTGCCCCGTGTGTGTCCTCGACCTTTTCACTTCTCCTTCCTTCTCCCCTTTGTACAGCTGATCTCATCAGCCTGAACCGCATCCGCCTCCGGAGCAACAGCACCGGCACCAAGAACTCCACTCCCCGGGGCTTGGAGCCAGGCGGTGGCCGACGTCTGAACAGCCAGAAGGACGTGTCGGACAAGCAGAGAGTCTCACCGGGCAGTCGAGTGCCCAAATCTGCCTCTGTCTCAGCCTTGTCCCTCATCATCACATCAGGTTTGTGGGTCATTGTGTTTGTTCAGCAGCTGCTGCTGGGGCAGCTGCTGTGGGGCTTTTCCTGGCCCCAGGGCTGGTGCTGCAGCTGCCTGGGAGGGTTTGGTGCCCTTGCCGTGGGGCTGCATGGCATGTAATGGAACGGGTTTCCCGCAGCCGTGGTGCTCCGGCCCCCAGGATGAGCCGATTCTTCTCTCGCTTGCAGACGACTTGAGCAGTGGTGCCCTCATGAGCCCCATCTCCCCGCACTCGCTCTCTTCCAACCCGTCGTCCCGTGACTCGTCGCCAAGCCGAGACTCCTCCCTCGCCATCACCAGCCTGAGGCCCCCCATCCTCATCCACAGCTCGGGCAAGAAGTACGGCTTCACGCTGCGAGCCATCCGCGTGTACATGGGCGACAGCGACGTGTATGCGGTGCACCACATGGTGTGGGTAAGTGACGCGGCAGCCCTGCGCCGAGGGGCACCAGGCACGTGTGTCTGCGCCAAGACGGAGGGCAGCACACGAATAGACATAGGCTAGGTCTGAACAAAGTCCCCACACTTCAATTTCAGAGCGTGGAAGATGGGAGCCCAGCCCAGGAAGCGGGGCTGAGAGCGGGTGATCTCATCACGCACGTGAACGGGGAGTCTGTGCTGGGATTAGTCCACAGAGACGTGGTGGAGCTGTTGCTGAAGGTAGGCAGCCTGCCTGGCTCTCTTCATCTGGCTGGTTTCTGAGCGCAGCTCCTTCTGTGTGTGGCCCCCACAACCTGCGGATCAGGCCCGTGAAGTCTTGCCGCAGCAGCAGTTCCTAGCCGTAGAGAGCATGGGAACGGAGGGCTCGGGAGAGCCCGGGAGCAGAAGCTCTTCTCCTCTGTACACGATGCTCCCGGCAGCCAGCTCCGAGCTTGCTGCAGAGCTGCCCGGGCACCTGGGGCTAGCGACGCCTCCAAGCATCTTCCCGCAACTGGGATGCAGCAAGAGGGGAGTTCGCACCCTGGCTCTCCCATGCATCTAACTGAGGCGCTGCAGCCCTGGGGTGTTCGGGGCTCTTGGCTTCCTCTAAACGCACTCGGAGCTGCCTTGCAGCTGCGCTCGCTGCGTCGTTATCTCTGCGGGCAGTGAGGCGGGCGATGCAGGCACGTGTTTCAGGTTAAAACGTGGTGTTTGTGTCCAGCATGTTGCAATGACCCACGTTCCTCCTCTCAGAGTGGCAATAAAGTAGCACTGCGGACCACCGCCCTGGAGAATACATCCATAAAAATAGGCCCTGCTCGGAAAAACAGCTCCAAGACCAGGATGGCCCGAAGGAGTAAGAAGAGCAGGAAAAGGGACAACCAGGACAGGTGAGTGGAACCAAATTGAGATAAAATGGCACTTACCTGGGGTGTCTTGGAGCTGAAATGCAGCCTGGAACCGCGATGGGGCAAGCACAGCTGCCTCCTCGGGTGACGCTCCGCTGGGGAGCCGAGCCTTGCTGGGAGCGGCGCCGACTGGGCGCTCTGGCTCTCGGACACTGCGGAGCCTGGAGGCAGGAGGTTGTAGCCTGCTCATGGATAGTCCCAACAGCACTGGCTGTGCACACCTGCAGCTTTGCCGGCTTTAAAGAGAGGCTGAGGGTGTTTGTGGCTTTAAGAGCAGCTCCTGCTTGGGCCTGCTGTTTCTGACTAACGTGCCCATGGACACCCTTCCCACGGACACCCTTCCCAAAGCCTTTGCTTTCTTCCAAGGAGGAAATCCCTTTTCAAGAAGATCTCCAAGCAGTCAACGGTCCTGCACACCAGCCGCAGCTTCTCTTCCGGCCTCCACCACTCGCTGTCATCGAGCGAGAGCCTCCCGGAGTCGCCCACGCACAGCCTGTCCCCCGGCCCCACGACGCCGTGTCGCAGCCCTGCGCCAGACCTGCCCCCAGGTGTGTCACCTGTGTCACTGTCCCAGCAGGGGGGCCCTTGCCTGCGAGGTGCCAGGTGCAGCTTTGCTGCTGTCGCAGGAGTGAGGAGTTTGGGGCGCCTCATGGCATGGGCCCACCGTCATGGGGGTCGCATCTGCGGCCTCCCTCACCATGTCCCCTCTCTCTTTGTGTGGCAGATGCTGCGTCCCCGCAGAGCACCTCTCCCTCCTCCAGCACCCCCAGCTCTCCGGCCGGGCACATCCGCCCCAGCTCCCTGCACGGGCTGGCGCCCAAGCTCGGCGGGCAGCGCTACAAGGTGGGGCGCCGCAAGTCCACCAGCAGCATCCCCCCCTCGCCCCTCGCCTGCACCCCCTCCTGCACCCAGCGGCCGCCTTCCCCCCAGCGCTCTCCGTCGCCGCTGCCCAGTTACCCCAAAAACGTCCATTCCTTCCAGGGCAAGACTCTGTCCCCCCCCACCATGGTCAGACACGGCTCTCGGCCGCGGAGCGCTGAGTGCCCCAGATCCCCCCTGCTAAAGCGAGTGCAGTCCGCGGAGAAGATGGCAAGCTACCTGGCGGAGAAGAAAACCGTTGGCAGCCGCAAGCTGGGGCTGGAGCTGCCTCCGGCTGACAGGACAGGAGAGGCTTTGGGAGAGGGTGAGGCGCCCGCGGCAGCGTTTGCCGGTGAGCACGGCTACGCCGGGACGTCCCGCACGCGAGAGTGGCTGGGGGACAGGCATGACCAAGAGGTGGTTGTCATGAGGAGGCTGAACCTCTCTGAGCGCCGGGACTCCTTCAAGAAGCAAGAGGCCGTTCAAGAAGTGAGTTTCGATGAGCCCGAGCTGCTGCCGGTAAGCAAAGAGGGCGCCAAGGCCGAGGCCGGGCCGGAGGAGCCGCCCGCGCTGCAGCGCCAGAGCCTCCATGCAGCCTCCTGGGCCGAGGCCGGGTCGAGCTCATCCCGCCGGAGTGAGCGGGACCCCGCGGCAGAGCCGAAGCCCGGGCCGGTGCCGCAGATCGCAGTGCAGGGATCGGAGAGCGACGAGCAGGAGCTCGGCGCGGCCGAGTGGGAATGCCAGGGCTCCTACCCCATCCAGCTGCTGGCCAGTCCCTACGCGGAGCACCCGGACAGCACTGCGGAGCGCAGGAGCGCGGCCTCGCCGCGGCCC
>VZSV01000309.1:430057-445648 GCA_013398735.1 Nothocercus julius
TGCCGCCGCGGGGAGGCCGGGAGCCCACGGCCACCGGGCCCCCCATCCGCCCGGCAAGGCTGGCGCCGAGTGGCGGCAACGCCGCGTGATGCCGCCGGTGAGGAGCAGAGCAGGGCGGTTCTGCCGCCAGACCCTGCGGGGACTCTTCTCCCCCAGTGATTTTACTCACAGGAGGCTTTTGTACTAACTGGAAAGATGTCCATATTTTTGTAGAGATGTGGGAGCTTTTCCTGTGGCAACAGCGTTTGCCTGGCAGGGCCTGGACCTGTGTGAATAGAAAGGACTTGATGCAAATATCGTAACTAATTTATTACTTTTATAAGCTAAACAGAGGCATTGCAACGCCACCGGAGGGGTCTGAGCCGATCCCGACTGGCGTATCCCAGCCTTTCCCGAGGGCTTCCTAGCCCACCTCTGGAAGGCACTTGGCTTTCTAATGTTGCAAAGAACCACTCGGTTTTCCCCATTTATTAACAGCGTTTTCAGCACCAAAGGAAAAAACAGTTCTGAGACATGCTTTTAAAATAATATTTAAGCTGAGATCTCTTATTCCTCTGTTCTGATCTTGGAGCCGGTGTCTTCCCCCTGCTGAGACGTAGCAGGTCTTTGCTCTTCCCTTAATGTGTTTAATTTGCACCCAGTTCGGAAGGACCCTGGGCCTGGGGTTCTCCTGTGCCGTGGGAGCAGAGATGACACTGGAAGAGCTCTTAGACTTTAATGACCCTTCCCAAGCTGAGCTTGCAGCCTTGCTCACCCTTTCTTTCCCTAAATCCCTTGAATCCTCCCCAGTTCTCTGCTCCACACACCGCCGGAAAGCAGGAGCAGCGCCGGCCGTGTTTCCTGTTCTCCCGCCACGGTTACTAGTGGTTCCGCACCCGATTTTCTTTCCTTTGCAAAACTTAAAAGCAAAAAGAACCAAAAATCCCACAGCAAAATGCCCCAAATAATAGTGGTCTAAGCTATATATGAAGGTACCTCTGGTGTCTAGTTCATATTTTTGACCATTAGGTGGGTGTAGCAAGGCTCTTTTTTTAAAAAAAAAAAAAAAAAAAAAAAAAAAGGGGGGGGGAAAAAGGGATTTTTATTTTATTTTAATTTTGTTTTTAGCAGCTGGCATTTTCCAGGTGCTGCAGGGCTGCTCCCGGCCCCGGGCGCATCGCCCGACCCCACAGCTCTGCTCTGAGCCCTGTGGAGGCGGATTGCCATCGGCTTTGGATCACGTTTTCTTTGGAAAAGACAACGTGGTCCACTTCTAAAGAGGGTTCATTGGATAAAGGTTCAGCCCATTTCAGGGCATCAGTTTTTATTTTAGAGAAACAAGTGAATCAGCAGTGACCAAATACTCTGCTGCCCAGCTCGCCCAGCTCTCCGGGATCCTTCCCAAGGACCCGGAGCTGGTTCGGAAAAGCCCTGACCGTCCCCGTTATCGCTGGGTTGGTGTCAGTGATGTGATGCAGATATTAACAGGAGGCAGGAGAGCTCAGGTCAGCGCTTGGGCATTTCTTCTGCTGCAGTTTCCACCCCCGTTTTCCTGGGACACACGGCTGCCACGTATGGATCTTCCTGAGGCTTACGGAAAAGACAGTTTCCAAGGAAAAAAAAAACCCTTAGTGGGCCCCAATCTGTGTTTCTAAACCTTGTAATAATTTCTAAATTCCACCTCGCTCGTCCTGGTAGCTCTTCTCCTCCAATGAATTAAGAGTCAGCCTGGCATCCCCCCCTCCGCCTCCTGTTTCTAATGTTTTCTATGATGTAAATGTTTACATTGGATGATGCATGTAGGGGCTTTCTTACTGGCGGCACCTGGCTCGTGGCACCGCCTGCCTTGGGCACAGGCCTGCCGGCTCCTCCGTTCGGCCTCTGGTTCCCTGGAATTACCCTACGGAGCGCGCGGTTTGCACACGGCTTCTCCCGCGTGGCCCTGGGGCTGTCGGCACCCCCAGCGAGCGCCACCGGCGCGCAAAGCCGGGCCGTAACGAGGAATTTTACGGAAAGCGTCTGAAGATGAGCAAGGCGGCGCCGAGCACGGGTCTTGTGGTTGTGCGGAAAAATCTCGATGTTGCATTAAAGTTGCTCCTCGATCCGACCTGCCGCGTGGCCTCCTCTGTTCGACGGGTGAAACCACTGCACGGTGCCCGGCACACCGTGCCCGGTGCGGGTCGTGTACGGTGCCCCATGCACAGTGCCCGATCCATGTGTCCCGGTCCCGGTGCCGGTCCCCGCGCGCTGCTGCCCCCAGGGCCGCCACTAGGCGGCGCCGCCGCGCTGTGCTCGGCTCTTTCCGGAGCGGTTCGGGCGGAAGGGGCGTGGCGGAGCCTTGACGTCAGCCCGCAGCGCTGGGAGGGAGGGGGTGGAGTTTCTGAGAGCTTCGGAGAGGTTCGTTGCTCTCCGGCGCCGCTCGGGCCTTTCCGGGGCGGGTTCGGGCCGTTCCGGCGGCGCTCGGGCCCTTTCCCAGGCTGCGCCGGGCTGAGGCTGGAGTGGAGCGGAGTGGGGCGTGTGGCCGGCCGGCGCCGAGGTGGGTCGGAACCGGAACCGGCACCGGCACCGGCACGGGACGGGGGGGGGGGCGGTTCGCGGTGTCCGTGCGTCGTCGTGTCCCCCGCCGCGGTTTGGGGGCTGCTCGTCCCCCGGGGCCACTCGGGCCTGGCGCCCCTGGACGTGTCTCCCCGCTCTGAGGGGGGATCCTGCTCCCCGAAGCGGGGGCGCCGCGTGGAGCCGGGCGGGGGGACCCTGCGGCTCCGCTCCCGCAAGGGCCCCCTGGCTCCCCCGGGCCGCGCGCGCGCTGCCCTCGCTGCCCCTTCGTCCCCGGGAAGGACCCCAGGGGCTTCCTCAGGCGCCTCGCGCGGGGCCGCCCGGCCGCGCTCCGCGAGCTGCGCCCTGCGCCGACCCCGCTGGAACGACCCCAAATCCTCCCTTCTGGCCGCACGAAGGCTCCGGCTGGGGAAGGAAACCGCAGCTGCGGTGGAATGCGGAGCGGAGCCGCCTGGAGCCGCGACAGGCCGTGCGCACCTCGCTCCCGGCCCTGGTGCCTTTTTACCGGGGAAAAGAGTATTTATAATATCAAGGGCTCTCCTAATTCCTCTGGGAATCGCCGGAGCCTCTGCTTGGGTCTGTTGCAACTGAGTAATGGAAGATAAAAATGCAGAGGAGCCACAGTGGGTTTTTCAAGTTGAAAGGTCCTGGTTCTCCCAGCCACTATCCTAATGTTGGCTGGCCAGGGACGCACTTGGGCTCCTCAGCTGGTAGGTTGCTTCATTTGATGGCTCCACTGCAAGTAGCGTCTAATAAATGGTCATGTAAATCCTCAGAGCATCCGCACAATTGCAGATATCCCAGGGAACAAGTAGTGTGGTATTAAGGTGATGCAACCGAAGCAAAAAAATCAAACACCAGGAGAAAATTCCAAGCAGGAGGAGTCCTTTAATGGCTCTGCAGGCAGCCCCAGATCTGCCCTTGGAGACCTCCAAGTGTCTCTCCAGGATAAGATAGGCCTAGGTCACCCCAAGGCTGGGGTTTACTCCCCTTCTCGGATCCTGGCTAACCTTAACACTTATTTTTCCATGGAATGTTTCTGATATTCCCTCAGTTCCTTGAACTTAAGTGAATAGAGCAAAAGACTCAGTGAAATCCAAGCCCGAGCAGTAGGCACCGTGCCCCTGGCAGGGAAAGCCAGGGGACGGATGCTGCTGCTCGTCGGGCTGCAGCAGAAGCGACTTTTGGGGAGAAACGAGGTGAAAACCTCTGCTCGGGGCAGCAGCCCTGGCAGCTCTTGGCGCCACCCCTCCCAAAGTCCCAGGGGTCAGGAAAAGCCCCAGCAATAGCTGTTTTAGTCAGAAAAAGTCACAGACAATTGTCCCTTTTTTTAATTTCCACTCTTAGTCCCTTTGTCCTGTTGTCTTTCTGCCTGTTTGTTTGGTATGTTTTTTTTTTTTTTTTTTTTTTTTTTTTTTTTTTTTTTTTTGCTAGCAAAAGAAAGGTTTGTCCCCATTGTCTGCAGCCCATTGACATGCAGCGTTTTGTGTTCAATTTGGTTTTTTTTTTTTCTTTTTTCTTTTTTTTTTTTTTTGCTAGCAAAAGAAAGGTTTGTCCCCATTGTCTGCAGCCCATTGACATGCAGCGTTTTGTGTTCAATTTGGCATTTTCTTGCTAGCGAGAGATCTGATGTAACTGGGAAATATTTGAGCTGCATAGGTCTTTGCAAGCATGAATTTTTTTTGTTTAAACATTCTTTTGGCTCACTGGAGGGAAAGCAACATTTCTTTGCAGTCAAGCTGCACTTTGAACGCGCGAGTCAGTAGAAAAGCGCAGAAACCCCGTTTTGGACATTAAGATGCTTTTATTTATCTGCTGGACACGCACAAAAAAAGACTTGTAACGTTTTTGTTGTTGTTTCGAACCGGCGTGCTAAACAAAGAAAGTATTGACAGTAGCTAATGAATCGAGGGATTGTTCCTGGGCGCTGCGCTGGATTTACCGGGGGTATTTAGCCGTCTAATGCATGGGATTTTCGGCAGAGCCCAAGCGAGCGCAGATGCACGAGCCTTCCTCCCCGCGAGCGGAGCGGACCTGGAGCCGGCCCAGCTGGAATCTTCTTGGCAACTGCTCCCTGTGTGCTGAGCAGGGCCTGGCTCAGAGCCGCGCTTGCCACGGACAGGCTGCTGCGTGCCGAGTGCGCTCTCGCTCCAAACAGCTCCTCAAGGACTCTGGAAAACCCTTGGGAAATGAGTGTGTCCTCCCTGTCTCCTGGAAGACGCCGGTCCTGTCGCCTGCTTTCTGTGGGATGCGGAGTTGTGGCACCGCGCTCCGGCGTCCCTCAAACAGCCTGTTACAACAGGGGGTTTCCTCTTGTTGCTGGATTCCTGGGCAGGCAGTGTGGTGCTCGGCTTCTCGCTACGTTTGAATAGCTCAAAGGCACTTAGAAGCTCTAAGTAGACTCGAAGGCTTGAAAGATGTTTGGTTTTTCTTCTTTTTTTAATCCCCTTCATCACCATCTCTGCCAAACGCGCTGGTGTTGTCCACACTTGACGCTGCTGCTGCTTTAGAAAAGTTCAAAAATGTACTTTGCTCAGAGCAAGTCTTTGAAGTGCTGCTCTGTGGGGATTGCAAAGCGTCTTAAAGGCCTTGAAGTGAGAAACTGATTAATGTGCATTTGTGGGTAGGTACCTCCAGAAGAAGATTTCGTGGGAGTTGCACAGGGAGGGGAGAAGGTGAGTGGCAGATCCATTTAAGGAGGAAAGCTGAACTCAACGTTCCTGCGTAAAAGGCTGTTGCGTCCCGTGCGTTGCCTCCGTGTTTGCATAAGCGCTCGGAAGAGAGCAAGCTGAGCGGGGGAAGCGAGCGTCCCGAGGAGGCGGCAGGGCCTGGGACTGCGGTGGGGGAGAGGCCCTCCCTGCTGAGCCTTCCTGCGAGCTCCTCTCTGCTTTTTGGGGTAAATCGGTGTGTTCTGGAGCGGGGATCTCTCCGGGCTGCGGTGGGAGGGGGGGTTTGGCCTCTCGCGGTGGCTCGGCCGGCGCCCTGGGCTGGGCAGTGACCGACGCTCTCTTTGCAGGCCCTGCTGAGGGAGGAGGAGCAGGAGGCAGCAGCGTTGCCCTCCGAGCAGCCCTTCCTGGTGCACCGCGTGCCGACCCGCTCCTTCCTTGCTGCATCCCCACTCGCAAGCGCGGGATTATGTTCGTCTCCTTCTCCCTGTGCTCCATCGTTTGGCTGAATCGTGGCTTCAAGCTCAGGAAAAGGGGCTGCACTTAAGCGCGTGGGACCACCTTGCCAGGGCTGCTGGGGTCCCACCTCGCGCAGAGGTGTCGGGCACTGATGGGCGAGAGGTGCCTCTGAGGTGCCGCCTCTCCCGCCCGCCGCTTCGCCCGTCGCCAGCGATCCCGCGCGGCAGAGAGGATGGGCAGCACCGACGGCTTCCAGTACCGCGCGCTCTACCCCTACCGCAAAGAGCGTGACGAGGACATTGACCTGGCGCCCGGGGACATCCTGGTGGTGAGCAAGGGGGCCCTGCAAGCCCTGGGCTTCAAGGATGGTGACGAGCAGACTCCCAACCAGATTGGGTGGATTCTGGGCGTTAACGAGCGGACCAAGCAGAAGGGAGACTTCCCCGGCACCTACGTGGAGTATGTGGGCCCCGTGAAGATCTCCGTTCCCTCGCACCGGCCCCGTGTGCAGAGGCCCCTGCCTGCAACGCCGGGCACCGGCGCGTGCCGCTTGCCGGAGGCTCCGGAGCAAGGTAAGCTGTGCCGCCACGTGGATGGAGCCTTCTCCAGTCAGCGCCCGCTCCGGCACTGCTGGAGAGAGGGCGGGAGCAGTGCGGTGATGGACAGTGGCTGCAGAAGGGGCTTGTGCCGGTCGTTCCTCTGCGGGATCCTTCTCCCGCTCTGGGAGCTGCTGCCTGGGATCCCATGTGGTCCTCGGGCGCTCTCCCTGCTCTGCTGGGAGCTTTTTCCCCCTTCTCTCCTTTATGGAATGAGCCCTGTCCTCTCCCTGCTGCCCGCCTCGCTCCCTGCAGAGCCGTGGAGCACTGTTGAGACGCACGATGACGCTGTTCCAGGCGGGAGGGGAGAAGTCAGGGCTACAAAGAGGCCTTCCGAGAACGGGAGCTCCCGCTCGTCTGCCTGGCGCGGGGCTCTCAATGAACCTGGGAGCTGCCCCGGGCAGGGCATGGGTTGCTCTGCTTGGAATTGGGTCCCAGCACCTGCTGGGAACTGGGGAGCATTCCTGCCCCAGCAGCCCGTCTTGCTGGGAGACGTGGCTTTCCCACTGGAGGCATGAAACTGCTCCAGGATCTTAAGGAGCAGAGGAGAGTCCATTGCAGCCTGGGAAGCGGGAGCGGTGGGGCTGTGCGGTGCCCCGGAGTGGCCTCACATGCTCCAGGCTCTGCTAGGTTCCGTGGGAAGCGGCACTGCCGGGTGGGAATGTGGCGGGGCCCCGCATGCGGGTTGGCAGCCAGAGCGGCTGTCCTGAGTCATCCCGCTTGCAACCTGCCTTTCCAAGAAAGCGGCTCCCGTGGGAGCCCGGGGCGGGCTCTGCGGTGGCTGTGGCGGCCTCAGCGTCATCCCACTGCCGCTGGGGACGGATTTGCATCCCTGTGGGTGCTCCCGCCCTCCGCTTCTCGAGCAGGGCTCAGTGGAGGTGCCTGGGTGGCCGAAGCCGCTGCCCTGGGCCGGACACAGCTGTGGTGCGGAAGGGATGCGTGCCGGAGCTCCAGCTGCATGGAAGGACGTGCCTGGGAAAGGGACCAACAGGCAGCCTGGCTGCTGGGCCGGAGCCTCGTGGCACCGGTACCAGGGCTGGGACGTGAGGCTGCTCATGCGGAGACCCGTTTCTGCAGCGGGGGAGCCGTATTTAAGCCAAGCGGTTGGGATTTCTCACTGTCATAGCCGGCCTCAGTTCTGCCCCAGTCCCTGGGGCCCGTCAGGGCTGGCAGTGACGGCCGAGTCCTTTGGCCGCGTGGCGTCTCCCGGCGCAGCCAGTGCCCTGGATGCGGCGTGGCCGGGAGCGAAGGGCCCCGCAGAGCAGCGAGGCCCTGAGCATCTGGCAGTGCATTCCCGAGCTGCTGCTGCTCCTGCCTTTTGCCAAGAGCGCGGGCAGGAAAAGGCAGCTCGGAAACGTTTCGACAGTGGCCCGGGCTGTTGTCCTGGCCTGGCCCCACGTGCGGGAGCCACTGCTGCCTGCTCTGGAGCCACGCGGGCTGCGGAAGCAGCACATTCCCGGCAGCGCCGCTGTTTGCTCCCTGCTCAGCCCTTCCTCAGGGTCAGCCCAGGAGCTGCCAGGTCCGCGCAGGCCTGGAGCCGATACCGGAGCCAGCCCAGTGCCTGTGGAGGAGAGGCCACTGCTCCCGCTGGCCTTGCAGAGCAACCTCATGGCACCATGGAGCTTTTTCTCCTCTATCCGCTATTCCTGGGGCTCCTGGAGAGCTGCTTGCCTGTTTCCGGCCACAGCTTTGGTTAACATGCCAAGTGTCCCGTGTGTTTGCTGCTCGATTCGCTGCTTGGATGATGAGTGGGAGGATTATGCTGAAGAGGAGGGCCCCCCGTCCCCTCGCGTGAGCGTCTTGCGCTCAAGGCCGCGTCCTGCACCGGGCGAGCTCTGTGGGGTCCCGTCCGCGGCAGCAGAGTCGGGATTTGCAGCCCGGAGCAGCCTCTCGGCTCCGGCTCAGCAGAATGTGCAGGGCGTCCCGGCGGCCCCTCGACTTCCCGATACCGGGAATGGAGCGGGATTGGCTCCAGTGGTAGCAAGCGGGGCCTGGCACCACATTCCCTGCGAGCTGACCCGCGCCTCCTGCCCCGGCACGTGCGGAGGGCAGGATAATCCAGAGAATCCCTTCCCTGTGGACGGGCGAGCAGCCCCTGTCCCCTCTGGGAGCCACGACTCAGCTCAGCCTGGTGCTCCCAGCTCCCTGGGGATTGCCAGGCAAAAAAAGCCTGGGAAAAGCCCTGCGGAGCAGCCGGCTGTGCCGCGCCAACCGGTTTGCGGGCCGGGCTGCCGTCACGCGGCAGCGCCGGGGCGCCCGCACGGGGCCAGCTCCCACGTGGAGTGCGCGATCCGGGGCGGGAATTTGCTGACGCGGCGCCCTGTCTGCACGGCAGGGTCAATCGGCGTGCGCTCCCGCCCGGGGCCCAGCCCCGAGCCGGCAGCTCACGCGGCGCTCGCCTTGGCTTTGCTGCAGGCCCAAGGCATCCCCTCTGCGTGCCCGGACGTGTCGTGCTCCGCGGGACACTGCGACGGCAGCAGGGGCCGCAGTTGTCCCTGCCCTCGTGTGGCACTGCTGGTCCCCGCGCTGCCTCTCACCCCCTCTTTCCCTCCTTGTCCCCAGGAGCTCTTCTTCCGGAGCTGCAGGAGCAGTTCAGCCCTCCGGACATCGCGCCGCCGCTGCTGGTGAAGCTGGTGGAAGCCATTGAGAGGAAAGGTAAAGGAGGGGACGCTGAGCGCCAAGGGGGTGGCACCCCCAAAGTCTCCTGTTTTGGGGGCTGCTGGCTGCAAATGCAGCCGCCTGCAAAGGGGAGCCCTGCAGCTCCTCTTGGGCACCAGGCTGGGGTCCGGGTCTCCAGTGGGCGTCCTGGGGGCTGCCGCTCGGCGTGGAGGCCCCGCGTGTCACCGCGCCACGTGGCTCACGGCGATGACGTCGCTCCCACAGGGTTGGACAGCGAGATGCTCTACAGGACGTCCGGCTCCGAGCTGCGGCAGGCGCTGAAAAACGGTAGGAACCAGCTCATTACGGTGGGCAGGGGAGAGGCTCTGACGGAGGTGATTAGCAGAGGTGACGGTGCCAGCAGGAATGGAATACAGGCTGGGCTCATCCCCGTCACTGCCTGGGCCCAGCTCCCCTGGCAGCGGCTCTGCAGAGTAGCCTTCCCATCCCGCCACATCCCACCGTGTCCTGAAGGGGACGGGAGTGGGGGGCTATGCTCTGGGTGCTGCAGGGACCTCACTCCGGGGCGCTGTATCCCAGAGTGCCGCAGGCACTGCTGCTGAGCAGAGGAGGGTTGTGCAGCCCTGGCTGCGCCCGCAGCACCATCCCACCCGGAAACCTCCGGAACCATCTGCTTCTCGGCCGGCCTTGGGCCTCCTCCAGCGCCGCGCTGGCTTTTCCTCCTCCAGGGCAGCTCTTCCCAAGCTAAACGGCGCTGCCAGCTCCGGCTGTGCTGCCGGCTCTGGTTTGTCTCTAACAGCAGCAGGAACAAAGCTCTCCTGAGCGACGCGTGCGCAGGGCAGCCGCTCGGTGCTGCCGTGATGGCGTCTGGGCTGCGTGTTGGCAGCGTGCCCGGCGCGCTGCCCTCACCCACGGGAATTCTCTGTGCCGGCAGATTGGAACCTGGGCGACCTGGAGCCCTTCGACGTGCATTCCCTGAGCGAGGCGCTGCGAGGCTACCTGCAGGACCTGCCTGCGCCCGTGGTGCCCGCCTCCGTGCATGGCGACGTGCTCCGCATCCTGCAGGGTAAGGGCCTCTCCTGGCTGCCCGCGGGGGTTAAAATAGGCCCCAGCATGTGGCCCTGCTGCCGGCAGCGCTCCCATGCCGCAGCACAACCGGAGTGCGCGGAGCGGTGCCGGCCGGCCCAGACCAACCCTCCCGTCGGGTCTCGCCTCTCCCAGAGATCCCACAGGCGGAGAATTGCCGGAAGCAGCTGCTGCTGGCCCTGGAGTGTCCCGCGGTGCCGCTGCAGAACACGCTCACCCTGCAGTTCCTGCTCCGGCATCTGGGGAAGGTATCGCAGCAGGCAGAGAGCAACAGCCTCCACCCTCGGGCCCTGGGGGAGATTTTCGGCCCCCTTCTCCTCCGGCTGCCTGGCGCCAGGTATGTGAGGTGCTCAGCTCCCCGCGCGCACCGCGTGCCGGCTGCTCCCCGCCGCGGCGGCGAGTGCAGCCCTGAGGAGCAGCTCTGCCCGGGGCCCCTGCCCTCTGTGTGGGATTGAGCCACTGGCAGCGGGCAGAGGTTGGGGCACAGAGCCAGGGCTGAGCTCCTGCTCCCGTGTCAACGTGCGCTCTGGCAGCCGAGCTCTGTGCCGGACTGAACCGGCCACCCCTGGCTGCCCCTTGCCCAGGGGCCACGGGAGTGGTGCCAAGTTCTCCCCCCCACAACTGCTCATCTTACGGGCTTCTGTCTCCCTGCAGCCCCGAGCTGAGCCCTGACTTCTCCACGCTCTTTCTGGAAACGCTTCTGCAAACGAAGGAGTCGGAGCAGGAGCAGTTGCCTCCAGGTACTGGACCCTCAGTGGAGAACCCCCGTTCTCGGGGGCCAAGGCATTTGTGCTCCGTGGACGTGGGGCATTTGCCAAGGGCATTTCCGGAGGCCTGATCGGGACACAGAGCGCTCTGTCCGGAATGGCTCTCGGCAGCGCTGCGGCCGAGCGGGGCTTCCCAGGCCGGGGGCTGTGGGGAGCGGCACCCGCTGCTCCGAGGAACCGCCCTCGGCGGGGCGGCGAGCGGGGACCTGCGCCAACCCTGCTCAATTCCTGCCTCTCTTACAGCTCTGCCTCCAAAACCACCCAAGCCAAAGCCCAGTGCAGCCAGCCTGGCCAACGGGAGCAGCGTGTCCTTGCAGGACGCCGAGTGGTACTGGGGTGACATTTCCCGGTAAGGGGGTCGCTGGGGAGCACACGTAGCCCTGACACATCTGTGTGGCCCTGCGCAGCGGTGGGTGCTGCCACCTCGTGTCCTAGGGCGCCCTGTGCATCGCATTAGATGGACGTGGGGGATGTATTTTTTGGCTAGGCTCTCAGGCCGGGGCTGGTCATGTGTCCCAATCATCTCTTGTCCCTCGCAGGGAGGAGGTGAACGAGAAGCTGCGGGACACGCCGGACGGTACCTTCCTGGTGCGCGATGCCTCCAGCAAGATCCAAGGGGAGTACACGCTCACGCTCAGGTAGGGCCCTGCTGTCCCTGTGCTGGGGACGCTGGGCTGGGGCCGGCCAGAGCCCCGTGGTGTGTGTGGGTGCTGGGGCGGTGCTCAGGGCTCCGTGCTCCCCGCTCCTCAGGAAAGGAGGCAATAACAAGCTGATCAAGATCTTCCACCGGGAAGGGAAGTACGGCTTCTCGGAGCCCCTGACTTTTGGCTCTGTGGTGGAGCTCATCACTCACTACCGGCACGAGTCGCTCGCCCAGTACAACGCCAAGCTGGACACCAGGCTGCTCTACCCCATCTCCAAGTACCAGCAGGTGAGAGCGGTGCTGCTTCCCCTGCGCCGGGACGTTGCCTTATGGGGTGCCAGGCGCGTGGCGGAGCGGCTGCCGTGGGGCAGGGGCAGCTCCTGACTGGGGCTCTCGCGTGTGGCAGGACCAGGTGGTGAAAGAGGACAGCGTGGAAGCCGTGGGGGAGCAGCTGAAGGTCTATCACCAGCAGTACCAGGACAAGAGCTGGGAGTACGACCTGCTCTACGAGGAGTACACCCGCACGTCCCAGGTACGCATGGAGCCCGGGCCCCGTGGGCTGCTCCGCCGTGCCCGCTCTCCACAGCTGGCCTGCGCTGGACACACGAGGACGGGGCCAGGAGCCCTTCACCCCGTTTGTGCCTGGCCTTGGGGGGGCCCTGCAGAGAACGGGCTTTGGAGCGGGGGGTGTTCGGGCTGCAGTGAGGACTGTGCTGCTTGGGGAAGGAGATAGGAGAGGCCGGGCAGAAACCTTCCCAAATCCTGCCCTTTCCTCAGCCCTCCTCGTCCCTCTCCACAGGAGCTGCAGATGAAGAGGACGGCAATTGAGGCCTTCAACGAGACCATCAAGATCTTTGAGGAGCAGTGCCAGACGCAGGAGAAGTGCAGCAAGGAGTACATCGAGCGCTTCCGGCGCGAGGGCAACGAGAAGGAGGTGCAACGGTGAGGCTGGGGGTGACCGGGGCCCCTCGGGGCAGGGAGGGGTTGTCCAGGCAGGGGGCAGAGCCGGCGTGGGCGCCACCCCTGTCTCTGCAGCTGCGCTCAGGGCTGCCGGCCTGACCCCTGCCCTTCTCCCAGCATCCTCATGAACTCGGAGAAGCTGAAGTCTCGCATCACGGAGATCCACGACAGCAAGATGAAGCTGGAGCAGGACCTGAAGAAACAGGCCTCGGAGAACCGCGAGATCGACAAGCGCATGAACAGCCTCAAGCCAGACCTCATGCAGCTGCGCAAGCTGCGGGACCAGTATTTGGTGTACGTAGGGACTGCGCCCACGCTGGGCCGCGACGAGGGCCCCTGCCCTCCAGCTCTGCCCCAGAGCGATCCGGTGGCTCCACGAGGACCCACCGGGCATGGGGCTGAGCCCTGCTGGGTGCGCGGGTTGCTCTCACCTCGGCCTCTCCTTCCCCAGGTGGCTGACGCAGAAGGGAGCCCGGCAGAAGAAGATCAATGAGTGGCTGGGCATCAAAAACGAGACGGAGGAGTGAGTGTCCCTGCTCTGGAATACGGGCTGGGGGGGTGTTGGAGCATGGGGATTCTGCCTGCTCCGGAGCCTCGGGAAGGGGCCGGCTCCCTTCCTGGGAGCTTCCCATGCTGGAAAGGATGACGAGTCAGCTGCGGGAGGGGGAGCAACGGGGGCCGCGTATCCAGGTGGAGAGGACTGACCCCTGCCCGGGCTCCATTGCAGCCAATACTCCATGATGGACGACGAGGAGGAGCTGCCCCACCACGAGGAGCGGACGTGGTACGTGGGGAAGATCAACCGGCTGCAGGCGGAGGAGATGCTGTGCGGCAAGCGCGACGGCACCTTCCTCATCCGCGAGAGCAGCCAGAAGGGCTGCTACGCCTGCTCCGTGGTGTGAGTACCCCCCACCGTGTTCCCCATGCTGCGTTCCCCTCGCCGCGTTCCCCTCTTGCTCTGCCCAGCCTCCGGGACTCCTCCCCATGCTGAGGCCGGACGCATCCCTGGGTTGCTCCAGGGACATCTGCTTGTGCTGCGCCGTGTGTCCCAGGGGGCCCTGGCACAGTGGGACGAGGGCCGGGCGCTCGGCTGAGCTGCTCTCCCTCCTCTCCCTGGCAGGGTGGACGGCGACACCAAGCACTGCGTCATCTACAAGACGGCGACCGGCTACGGCTTCGCCGAGCCCTACAACCTCTACGCCTCCCTCAAGGACCTGGTCCTGCACTACAAGCACACGTCCCTGGTGCAGCACAACGACTCGCTGAATGTCACGCTGGCTCACCCGGTCCTGTCCCAGCCGCCGGCCAGATGAGCCGCCGCGTGTGCCGCCACGGCTGCTCCGCAGGGCGCTGCTTCCCGGCTCCACACTCTCGCACCCTGTGTAGTTGAGTCTGTGCTCCCGCCCCTCCAGAGCCTCGGAGATGTCTGTGACCGTTCCTGGTGTCCCTTGGTGGTCAGTAGCTGAAACCCGTGTTGGCTGGTGGCACAAAAAGGCTGGGCTCTTGGCTTCCAGCGGCCGGGAGGTGGGATGCGGCTGTGGTTGGGCCGCCAGGGGTGAGCGCAGCCCCCTTTCGCCTTCCCCGCTGGGCAGGTGAGCCCCCCTTCTTGCCGGCCAGCTGCCCCGCTCTGCGCGGCCGGGCTCCCGCGTCCTCTGCATGCTCCGGAGCGGCTCATCCCGGCCGTGTGCTCCGCTCTGCCCCGGAGCCTCCGCGGAGCCGCCAGCGCCGAGCGCTGCAGCGCCTGCGTCCTCCGCTCTCGCTTCCTTCGGCGATCCCCAGCCGGCTCCGGGACGAGGGGCGTCGCTCTTCCCTGCACAGACTCGTTGAAAGAGGACACCCCGCGTGGGGCAGCGTGCGGCCCCTCGGCGCCGTCTCCTTCCCGACTCCTGCGCGCTGCTGTTCGGGGCGGGCGGCTGCGCGTGGTGACAGACCCCTCTCCTGTTGTGCCAAGCTGCGAGGCGTGTGGGGGTGCCCGGCAGGACCTGTGGGACGCGCGGCTCTGTTGTGTTTGCAGTGAATCTCCGCCAGCGCCGCCCGTCGAAGCCGCCCGGAGCCCTGGATCTGCAGCCCTGTGGTGCTGGGCCGCGTACCCGGCCCTGCCCCGCGCCCGCTGTGCTCTCCCACCCCCGCTCCGGGCCGCGGTGCCGGCGGCGGCCGCAGCCTCACGCACCAGGAAGGACCTTTCGGCTGCACCAGGCTGGCATTGCCGCTGCCCCCAGGGCCTTGGCACACGGCAGTGTGTCCGTGTGACCTCGAACCGTGGACGCAGAGCACTTAAATCACGAGCACTGTACGGGGGGAGCACAGGGCGAGGAGGGGCTGGGCTTTCCAGAGCCGCCCGGAGCAGCGGGGCGATCCCTGCGGCTCCCGCAGAGCCCTCCCGCCTGGAGAGGCACCTGCGGGACGAGGGCAGGGTTGGCGGTGGCTTTGCTGTTTTCCCAGGGCTGCCTCGTTGCATTAACTGTCCCCCCAGCCCCATCCCCCTCTGGCTGCGGCTGCTCCCGGCTTCGCCGCTTGTCCCCTGCGCCGGGATGGCCGGTGCCGTGGGTTTGTGCGCGGCCGCCTGCATCCCCTTCCTCGGCACAGGCCGGGCCTTGGGCCCCACCGAGCCGCCCATGGGGGGACCGTCGTGTCCCCTGGGACCCCCAGCCCTGCTCCCTGCTCCGCCGCCCTCTGCGGCCCCGCGGGGCCCTGCGGGATGGCCCTGGCTCGCTCCTTTGGTGCTATTAAGGTGCAACGTGGCAGCTCTCCCTGATCCCGGGCAGCCCCGCGCGCCCCGGGAAGGCCTCGGTGCTCCCTGTGCTCAGGGAGAGGCCGGGCTCGGGGCAGCCGCGTGTGGGAACGTCGTGTCCGGTCGCGTGCGGCCGCTGCCCTGGGGAAACCCGCCCGCTGCCGCCTGCGCTTTCCCCTCCGGCCCTTCCTGCTCCCTCCGCCCGTCCCTGTCCCGCATGCGACAACGGGGAGAAGTCCCTGGGGCGGCTGCCCCTTCCTTGCCCGAGCCCAGGGCCAGGCGGCCCCGCTCCTGCCCCGGGCAGCGGCCGGAGCCCCGAGGGACCCGACCTTCTCCTTCGTCCTCTGCTGCTTTCGCTCCAGTGGCCTCCGGCCCGTCCTGCCGTCCCCCCGCGCCAGGGCCCCGGGGTCCCCGCAGTCCCCACTGCCCGGCCCCGCGGCCGCTGCTCCCCGCTGGGGCTCTCTGTGCTCGTTCCGTTGATGTTTACTAATGCGAACCCAGTATTTGTTACTGTAAGAGGATTTTTGTACGG
>VZSV01000309.1:487481-498253 GCA_013398735.1 Nothocercus julius
GGGGGGGGTTGCAGGAGCTGCTCTGGGCTGGGGCTGCCCCCTCTCCTCCCCTCCTCGATGCTCCCGCATTTCGGGGAAAGATGGGACCGATCCCACGGAGACGTGGGAGGGCAGGGGAGCCCTGGGCACAGCCCGAGCTCTTATGGAGATAACACGGGCAGGAGGGACGAGGGAGGGGGCCGGGGGGTGGCACGGAGGCCCTTGGGAGCTGGCGGGAGCTCCGGCCTCGGCTTTTCCCAAGGGTACAAAGGGAGCAGCTTGATTTGTGGGGAAGGCAGCTCTGTGACAAATGGGGAACTCCATGGAACTATTCAGTGCTCCCGGTGCAGCCGAAGCTGAGGCCAGTTGAATAGCGGGGGGCAGGGGAAGCGGCGAGGGGCTTGTTGCTGTTCACGCACTGAAGTGGTTTTAATTGCAGGCAAGTGTCTTTGCAGAGAGCGGCTGCACGGAGCAGGTGGCAAATTCTGCCTTTTCCAACCTGGAATATGGTGCTAAGTGGCTGCTCTCAGCAGTGACTAAACAGAACACTTGCATCAGTAAATACTCTGCTGCTTGCACCACTTCTCTCTTTTTTTTCCTGGTTTCATAGGAAGTCTGTTTCTAAAATTCAGCAGTTATCTTGTCAGCTCTGCCCATATGTACTATTTGCTAATCTGTCATCGATGTCACACTAAATTCCCTTTTTTAAAATTGTCGGTGGTGTCGTGTTCCCTCGCAGCTCCGTATATGTGCTTGCTGAAGATAAGTATGACTTCTGTGCAGTTTCTTTTTTAGAACTGTTTAAGAACATCCCATAAAGATCCCGGCAGCTGCTTTACTGCTAATGAGCCTTGGAGGGCCCTGTTGTGGATGCAGAGCTCCTGGGAGTGCTCAGTAGAGTGCGATGCGACCCCACAAAGTTGCTTATTTTCTGTAAAAGACAAAACACAGGGGATCTGTAGAGGAGATGAGTCAGAAGAGCAATAGCCCGTTGTGGTGTTTGCATTTGGTGTCAGGACGGTTATGCTACGTGTTTGGGCACCTGTAGAATTTCACCCTTCCAGTGTACTTCCTGTGTAGCTAAAGTTGTTAAAAAGAGATGCTCTAGATATTCTTTTTCATATGGCAATTATCATTTTCTTAGGAACAAGGCATGGAGAGTTGTGATTATGTGTTTCCAGAAAGTTGCTTAGTACATCCCTGACTTGTGCAAGCAGCTGCAAAGTCATTTGCTTATTAGCCTTGTTAGTCTGTGCTGAGGTTGTGGATAGAGGGTAAAAAACACACCTATTGTTTGATCTTGTGGAAAACTTAAGAAGATTAATTTTGAGGAGATGTTGGCACTGGTTAAAGTGTGAGAATTCCTTAAAAGTGTCATTCCTGATGAACCCCCGCTGGGCAAATTCTTTACGTGGCTATGAGCAGTGTATCCTCAGGCTTAGCTTGCTGTTGATAGCAAATAGCATGTTTCCATTAATGTGTCATGTAATATTTGTAGTCCCTCTCGGATCCTTTTGCAAGTTAGACAAAATTTATGTCTTCTAATTGCATTAGGCTCATAGTGTAACTTTGACATTTTAAATTAAAGCATATCGACATTGCACCCAGATAAATTACCTAACCTTTATGTGCTTGCTCAGGAGAAGATGTTATGGATTACTCGTTAACTCTAAGTTATTCATTACGAAATTTAGACACGGTGAGTATTTTTATAAGGCTATCCTACCTCTGCTGCCTGGTGGTTTGTCAGCAATGTGCTGTTTACCTCCTCCTGGAGCAGAACCGATGCTAATAGAGATCTTTGTGAAGACCTTCCAAGTAGAGCAGAAATATTTGAGATAGACTTGTCCGTACTTGTGGAAGCAGCTGTTGTGGACTGGAACGGTCAGGAATGGAAAATCCAATAATGGCTGTTGTTCTGTGACATCAGTCAACTTGTTAGTAAGTTTATCTAACCTGTTCAGGAGGGGAAAAAAACACACTTCCCCCTGTCTAATGGGGACAAAAAGTTTTATTTTGAGGCAAGCTACTATTTTTCTTCACAATAAAAGGTGTATACTTCAATCCTTTTTGTGAAAGGCTCTTGTTTCATAGTTAGGTGGGAAGTAAATAAGAATTGAGTATTATAAGAAGTGGCTTTACTTTCAGAAAGTATAAAATAGGCAAGTGTAAACCACTTTGCAGTGTGCAGTCAAACCTATATGAATGACTTTGTCACTGTGAGTTTTTTGCTTCTGTTTCAGGGTTTGGTCCATTTGGAGAACATGCTGTCAATGCCAGTTGGATTGCAGTGCAGGTAACAAAACTTAATTTTTGGCAGGTTAAAACAGAGAGACAGGCTGATAACGTACCCTTAAGGATATTAGTTTGCAATCTATTATAAGCTCTCTTTCCAGTTTATCACCGAGACCAGCTCGCTCCAGATATCTAGATGGAGAGATGGCTAATGTTTATTCACTTCTTAGAAAACAGTCCTTTAACTAGTAGAATGTAATGAGATTAAGTTAATGTAGCTAAAGCAAGTAAAGAATTCATACGCTAACTCCCTATGAGTCAAGTGTGAGAGGAGCTGGAATGATCCATGACTTAATATCCTGTAGAGAATCAAAAACAAACCCCTAAGGAATATTATGTTTTTCTCTGAACTCTGACTTGAATCTGGGCAAGTTAGTTAACCTTTAAGCTGGACATGTGGAGTGAGATCATATGTGGCAGTCTTGTGGAGTCGAGTACATTGCAGAGTAGTCCCGTTTGGGTCTGGATTTCAGGACCCTGACCCCAAAGCAAGTATCAACAACTGACCCTGTGCCATGTGCTCTGGGTGTCCCTGCTTGAGCAGGGGGTTTGGACTAGATGATCTCTAGAGGTCCCTTCCAACGTCAACCGTTCTGTAATTCTGTGACTGACTTGTGTAGCTGGACCTTGCCTGAGCTCCGCTATGAGAAGCGTTTGCGAAGCAGCATTGCTGCAGCGCGTCGTACGCACTCGAACGAGTTGCAACTGTGCCACTTGTAGCTGCATGTCTGCACGAGCGCCTTTCAAGAAGAAACCAACCTCTACTGAGATGCCCTGCTAAACCAAGGAATTGAGAGTGCCCTGCAGAACACTGTAAAAACATCCGCTTGGGGACTGTGCTGCCACATTATCCCACTTTTTCCTTATTTGTCCCTTCTGAATGTGGTTTATGACAAAACTATTGGGAATGCAAGTGTACCTTTTAGTACAGTTGTCCAGGGAATTAAATCTATCTTCTTCCCCAGCACATCTCTCTTTCCTTCAGAGCTCTGAGATTAATATCTTCTTTGGAATGCTTTTAAATTAAATCACAACTATAATCAATTACAGTTGACTAATGTCCAGATGTCTAATGTGCTGGCTGGTACAAAAAGACCAAACCTTTGGCTCCATGAGTCCTTGGAAGCTGAATATATTTGAGTTAGGATTTGCTCAGCCTAAGTTTGGGAGAGAATGCAAGCTGTGCATACGACAAGAAAATAACCTATGTTTTTAAAATTTGGCAATGGGACTAATTGATTTGGTTTGTTCTTACTCAGGTCAGTTGCTGTAAACAAACTACTTCCAGAGAAGATACAAAAAAGCCTATTGTGCTTCTGGGACAGAGAAAGTAGTGGGTGTCCGCGTGTTGCTTACAAGAACAAACCTAATATCTAATTTGAGGAAAGAGAAATTGCATATTGTTCGCTCAGCCCGGCAGCTTGGGGCACTGGCTGCTCAGTCGTGCTGCTGATAGATGAAGCAATCGCATGAATTCTAAATTCATCATACGGGCTTGGGGGGTGGTTCAAAAATCAAAAAGTGCAGTTGGCGTGAGCCTTGGCTGTGTGGAATCTGGTCTTTCTCCGAGTCCTGTTTAATAGCTTATGTTAGGTTCTAGTTAAAAACATGAACTTGTGGGGCAGCATAGAGAATTTGCCTTTCCTTGCTGTCTCAGCCCAGAGAAGCCCAGACAAAAAGGAACAGCATGTCTTTGAGCACATGCGAGTCGGGCATTGTGCAAGTTTCAGACAGGGGACTTCATGGAGCGGAGTGGACACAAAGGCGTGTCTGAGTTTCTGAATCCCAGACAGTGTGATCTGCATTTTAATAGAAGAAAAAAATCAATTAAACAATCTTTGCAAATCCTTCCTAGCTTTAGGGCTAAGCTAGTTCTGGTTTATTACATCTTTTATTATCCTGCATCCTCTGGATAAAATTCTCTCGTTTCTTTCTACTCCTTTTTTTTTTTTTTTTTTTTTTTGGTGTTATATGGCTTCCTAAATCGAACACAAATATGGTGTGTCTTTTTCCTTTGTCTGCAGTGAATTTCTAGTGTAGTTGCTTGGGTTTCTTGAGAAGTGTTTCTTGGTGTTTTTTGTTTGTTTTTTTTTAACATGCGGTTAACATGTAGAGCATCTTAAATATTTGCCGTCACATTCTGATAATGCTGAGATTAAATGTTTGGAGATTTTAATGCTTTTCCTTCTGTCCCGTAGTTTAGACTTCACAATATTTCCCTCGAGGATGGCTTTCCCGTTGCACTTTTTTGGCTTGGGAGAGAGCTTTCTTTGGAGAAGCTCCTCAGAGCGACTTTGTGGCCCCGCGGGCGCGCGCCTCGGGGCGCACACAGGTGTGTCCCGTGGAGTGTGAACCTAACTGGCCCCAACGTTCATCCCAGCCGAGTGTTTCTGGCCGAGCTGGAGGCCGAGGAGCGAGGTCAGAGTGCATTTTGACATTACTAAGGACAATTGCTGTCAGGGTGTCTAGACAGACCTGATAAGGATATTAAAGGCTCACAAAGAAGCCCATTGTGGCGGGGTCAGGGAATCGGTCAAACATGTTCATTTTTCTATATTTGTCAGGTATACAAGCCTGTAGATAATAAGTTGTCTGGAGGCCAGAGTACATCTTTATTATTGAATGGAAATGCATGTTCGCTGTGTTTGGTTAAAAGAGCGCCGTGAATTTGTAAAACTGCATTGAGTGTGTCTGCGATTGGAGGGTGGAGGTGTCGTTGGAATGGTTTGGCCTGAGGTTTCTGGCTTGCTGTGGCAAGGGAGCGATTGGTAAACTCCTAACTATCAAATTCCTCTTTAGCAGCTGTTTTACGCTCCTTGGAGAAGTGATGATGAATTCCTTCCCATTAACATTCTGCAGTTTTTCTAAGGAGACTTAACTAGTATTTAAATGCTCTAATTTGTAAACTACTCATTTTATTAATACAGCACATAAACTAGCTAGCATTTCAAAGAGTTTTGTATAAAGAAGATATGATGAAACATCACTTAGCATCCATCTCTAGTAATGAATGTCCCTGTGTGCCAGACACTAATCAATACAGCAAGCCTTTAATATCAGACTTGCCCTCAGAGTCAGAGCAAGTGATTTATCACTGTTGTTGCTCCTATCTGCTGCTCCTTGAAAGTCTCTCTCTTGTCTTTTCTGTGTGTTTTAGTTATCTTAAATCTTGTTACAGATTGCATAGATCTGTCAATGTATGTCCATACAAGTTTGAATGCTCTGTTCTCCTGAACTTTAAATTGCCTTTCATTTAAAAGAATTTTAAACCTAGTAAAAAAAAAATTTGAAACAGGGTAAGCTTCATGGAAAATAGCTAATCTGCACTTCATAATACAAATTGCAAGTATAATATCTGCTCACAGGAAAATAAAGCCTAAGAATTGCATAAAAATGGAGCTCTTGGCTCCGATCGCAGAATTAGAACTTGCAATAGAACTAATTTAATAATTCAAGAATATTTTAAAGTGTCCTTTGGCAGTTTGGTGGATTTTACCATTGCTGGGTTTATTTGAGACTCAGGAAGACAATTGTAGTGGCTTCTGGATGTGTGAGTTTCAGGCTATTTCCTTGCTGTGCGTGTGGCCCCTTTGCTGTGAAAGCAGCTTCTGGCATGAGTAGAATTGCATTTTTCAACTGACAAGTATCTGGGAGGAGAAGAGCACAGGAAGAGAAGCTTTTTCTGTGTATCAGCTCATGAAAATCTCGCACTAGTAATTCTAACTAAAATGCAGACTTAGCAATAGAGATGCAAGAGCAGAGGTACCTCAAAGATGAGAATATATCTGCTGCATTTCCTGGAGAGGGCAAAGGTATAGGATGATTCTAGCTGAGGTTATTGGCCTTAGTGCCATTCACCGTGATTTATCAGCCTTGAAAAGCAACTGTAAAGTTTTTCAAAGTTTACTGTTGTGGTTAGAGGAAAAAAAAATAGAGTTAGATGCCCTTGAAACTTGTTAAGGATGACATCCAAAATCACTTGCTATGGAAAGGTGCCTCCCCGTGTAGACTTGCACAAGGCTCCTAAACAAACACAGGATCGAAGCTCATCTGATGACTTGGTTTAAGAACGTTTTTTTTTTTCAGAGGCTTTAGACTATGGGGGTTGATCATTTCCTACAGGTTTTGAAAGTTCGGGTTTAACAGGTCCGGAAAGTTTCCCTTCTAATGAAGTCCTATTCTGGGCTAGACAGTTCAAGTCTGAAGTACCGAATGAGCAAGCATCTAACTGAAACTTTGCTGATGAGAAGGGAGTGTAGCAAAATGAAGACCAGAGAAGAGCGAAGGAGAAAAGAAAAATGATCAAATTAGTCTGTTCGGCAGTGCACTCTGAGGCAGATTTACTGCTGCTATTGCATTCTGTAACTAGGCAGTGAGTGATCTACAGTTTTACCCTTTCTTATAAAACATAATTATCCCACTGCTCAAGTTGGAAAATGTTCAAGACCATATGCTGTATCTAGAGAGAACCTTTGGTGCATGTTGGAAGGAAACTGCATTCTTTTCTGTCAGGTATTTTTTGGGGAAGAAAGTCTTTTTTTTTTTCTTTTTTTTCCTCCCTCTTTCCTTGCACTAAAGAAGTGTGTGCAAGGTATTTAACTGGCTCTCTGTTTTTCAGGATTTAAGGAAGTTGGTTAAGTTTGCGACTCATTTAGGTGGGATAGCTTCGGTGCATGACTTCAGTCAACATTGCAGGAGAAGAAATAGTTCACTGCATTAGTTGAATCACTAAAATGCTACAAGTTAATGTTGCAAAGTTAAGTACAGGGGGGTGTAAGATAGCGTAGGTAAAGCTAGCAAAGGAAGCCCATTTTCTGTTTTGGAAATAGCTGTTTTCTATCTCTTGATTCTGCCAGAATAAAAATAAAAACAAATATGTTGCAGAGAGTGTACCAATGTTGCTTCTGTTTTTTGTTGTTTTTTTTTTCCTATGAGCAGTGTTTGTTAATATTTGTAGAGAATTGGAGACAATCTGCCTTGTAGTCCTGCTAATGAGAGGTGAGAGTAGTTGTTTATGTGTAAACAAACATGAAAACTTGCTGTTCAATGTAGCAATCCTGCAAGAGAGCAAATTTGACTATGAATGTAATTCTCCCAATTCTACTTTATATATAATTTAGTTCTTTCAAAAAAAGAAAAAGTACTTCTAACAATATTGTAGACAGCCCTTTCTTTTCGTGTGTTTGTTGCTGAAAACTGTTCTCAGTTGAATGTGGATTTCTTTGTTGCATGCAAGTGGGAACAAAACAAAGGGCCCTGTGATGAAGACTGTTAACACAGGTGCAGGAGGTTCCTTTGTTGTTCCCCTTTGTTTTCTCTCTCTCTCTCTCTTTTTTTTTTGCTGCTGCTTCACCTCTGAAGAGACCCTAAGACAGTGTAGGGTATGATATAGAAAACTGGTTTGATTCTGTATTGACCAACTGAACTAGAATAACAGCATTAACCCCATTTCCTCTGTAACTTTGGAGAGATATTAGTCCAATAGCTCCCTCTTCCTGGCTCCTCGGGGAGCAGGAAGGCATTGCAAGTGCTGGTTATAAGGTTATTTAACCTGTAATGTAAGCTTATACTAGTCCCCCACAGCAGACCCACTCTGTCCAAAGGTAGAAAAAAAATTTTTCTTCTGGAGGAAAAAAAAAAACCCACCACTTTCAGAAGTATATTCTCTGCTGAATTTGTGTCTCATCATCTTGAATTCTATTCATTGTCTTAGGAACTGGAGAAACTAGGACTGCGAGATGATGTGGATCTGCATGTGTATGAAATCCCGGTTGAATATCAGACTGTACAAAGGTTAATTCCTGCATTATGGAAAAAGCACAGTCCACAAGTGAGTGAGTAGAGTGAAGAGGGTAAAAGACAGAACAAGTGATTGAGATCTGTCTTTCTTATAGTAATTAGCATAATGTCTAAACACACATTTAAAAAAATGTGACTTCACTTGTAATCCCTCATTATATATTTTCTTTTTTTTGTTGTGAGAACATTTGAATTTGTAGAATTTCGTAGCTCAAAATTGGGTGGTCCCGTTATTGGCAGCGACTGGTGTGAAGTGGCTGCTGCAAAGGGCTGTCTGGGCAGCTCTCTTAATCTGTGCCACTATGGCTCTTCCACCAGTGGGTTTCACTGTGATTCTGCCACCGTTCACCTTGCCGTGAGTAAAACATAGCCTGGGGAGGGAGTGAAATCAGCAGAATTGTTCTGTACTGCACCCACGAATTCGTTGATAATTCCTGCAGCAACCTCATCATTATTTTACTGGGAATAGTGGGCTGTTGATTCTCCACCCTTTTTTATTGTGTTTGTTCTAACTTGTTTCTTTTCTCTCGTAGCTGGTGGTCCATGTAGGTGTTTCGGGTATGGCTACAACTGTGACTCTGGAGAAGTGTGGCCATAATGTAGGTTATAAAGGCTTAGACAACTGCCGCTTCTGCCCAGGCTCTCAGTGTTGCGTAGAAGGTGGCCCCGAGTGCATCGATTCAATTATTGACATGGACACAGTTTGCAAGAGAGTCTCGGCACTGGAACTGGATGTCACTGTCACTATATCTAAGGATGCGGGCAGGTATGGGGTGGATAATCAATGGGGAAAACAGGCTTAGGATGCAGAACATGTTCTTTTCATGCTCAGCTCACTGAGGCCCATGTGGTTCATGTGCTTTTCCAGTGGGACCAGCAAATTCCACATGTTCTTCTGCTGTCATGTGGGAAAGGAGAATTTCTAATGTTTTCTAGTGTTAGATTAGATTAAAGCAATTTAACAAACCGACAATATGTGGCTTGTACACCACATTTTATTGCAGGATGTTTAGGCAATGCTGAACGATAAGAATACAGTTCATCCTGTCAGGCAGTTGCACGCTGTACTTGCCACTTGTTGCTAAATAAGTTTTATTTTTATATTTCAGATACCTATGTGACTTCACTTACTATACTTCCTTGTACCAGAGCCGTGGGAGGTCTGCTTTTGTTCACGTACCTCCACTGGGAAAACCATATACTGCCGAACAGCTGGGCCGGGCACTACAGGCTATAATAGAAGAAATGCTGGATGTTTTGGAGCATTCTGATGAAAAAATCAATTGTCAGCATGAACACTGAAACTGGGCAGGAGCTATCTTAATATTGCACTTCCAACATTTTCCCTGCTACGGAAGTACTGGGGAAGACGGTCTGTCTGAAACGTACAGAACAAGAATGGGAGACTTCAAAAATGAAAATTCCACTTCTAGAAATTGACATTTTTTTTTGTCAAATATGTGCATTTCAGCCTAGGCAACAAAGGATTCAAAATCTCTCCTTTTAAAGACCCACAACTACTCATTTCTGAAGTGACTGAAGTATATTTGTTTTGCTTTATCCAGAGCATGTCTGTTAGTCAAGTGACAGCTACTGTCCAGTCAAATGCAGCACAGATGGAAATTTTCTCATGAGGATTTGGCATTCAGGTGTGGGGAATTGCTAAAACCATCTTCTAATGACTAGTTCTTGAAAGGTTTGCTTTCATTTTGTTTTCACTTTCCTCTTGGGCCCAAATTATAGTTGTTAAGATATAACTGAAAATAGTTCAAACAGTGTGGGTTTAATCCACTGTAAAACAGTACTTGGAGACAAGGAGTCTTCTAAATTGCTTCGTTAAAATCAAAAAAATATTTTAGGCACTGATTTCTCTCCCCCCCCCAGATATTAGTAGGGCTCTGTAATGTGCTCACTAACTGGTAGCTGCAAATAGGAGGGATGTGTTTTGGGTTCATTTTGTACCCAGTATGAACCTGACTTGTGCCAAATACTTCCAAATGTCTTTTATTATGCTCTTGATGCCACCTTCCTCACTCAAATCAACCATATACCTCCTGTACAAAACACATTGTTTCGTATATGTATAAAGCAAATCATTAGCGGTTAAATAGCTTTGCTAAAGGCCACTTTCTCTGCAGGAGATCTTTATCCTAGACTCATGGTGCTAGCTGTTATTTTTTAGGTGAAGGTTGAGTAATTTATAACTTCCTTAGTTATAAATTTTTGTTCTCGTTAGAGGTTAGATGAAGAGTAATGTTTAACTTAAATCAAGGTAGCAACTTAGAATTTATTATGGGCATAAATATGCTAGCATTTAGATTAAAAAAATATTCAGCCAAATCAAATACTCTAAATTGTTAAAGCTGTTCCCACTTTCTGTAAACCAGACTTTTTTTTTTTGAAAACTGGGAGTTTTGCTGAGAATGAGTAGTCCAGGCTATTTTACTGCCCCCTCCCAATGGGAGGGTGTGAAACGCTGCTTCTTATGTGGATTTTCCAAGTAATTTATTTGGGAAAAGGTACATACAGGTTATGAGCAGGACTCTATTGGTTACATACACTAGGAGCATCATTTGGTTCCAAATTACAAGACTACAGTGAAAGCAAGAGGATGTCATAGTGGGAACAGAAATAAAATTGGTAGTTGAAGACCAGAATGTCTCATTAAGGAGTCACTTAAATGAGAAGGTCTGTACTTT
>VZSV01000310.1:14559-27252 GCA_013398735.1 Nothocercus julius
AGTCTCTCCAGGCCCCTCTGGATGGCAGCGCAGCCCTCTGGGGTACCAGCTACTCCTCCCAGTTTGGTATCATCAGCAAACTTGCTGAGGGAGCACTCCATCCCTTCATCCAGGTCATTGATGAATAAATTCAACAGGACTGGACCAAAGACTGACCCCTGGAGGATCCTGCTAACCACAGACCTCTAACTAGACTCTGCACCACTGATCACAACCCTCTGGGCTCTACAGAGCTCATGCAGCTCTCTAGAGAGCTTTACAGAACACATTGTAGAGATAAATTAGAAGGGAGCTGCATCTTAAGCCTTCAGGGCAGAAACAGAGGGGATGAAAGAGCCTCCACTCCCCAAGACAGTGACCCATCCTCAGCTGTAACTGCATCCCCTGGAACCAACCTCCAACCCTTACAGCAGTAACATCATGAACAAGTGCCATCTTGTGCTATTTAGCTTCATGCCACCCACAGCATAGGTAAATTACTTACCTACATTTCTTTGGCTGGTACAGTTGCTATCTAACACTCTCTTGATTGACTGTACTTCCAAGGTAAAGAACAAAGAAAATGTCATTTTGCACAAGAAATTCCTACAACTTCTAAGCGGTTCTATCCTGTTTGAATTGCTGGAGAGCCAGGCAGGAGCTGAAGTGTTCATCCAAAATTCAGGACTTCCTGCTTTCTTCTATCTTAAGATGATGATTGGTAAAAATGGATTTAGTCTTCTTACTATTGATGGTCTTTTACTTCCATATTGAAGACAGACAGAAAGAAAGAAAAAAATCCCACACGAGTACTGGTGTTTTCCCACATACGCCCAGAGTCACAGTGAACTGAACTCTCTCTTATCCTTCTCCTACACAGTGAAACATTTAGCACCTCCCCACCCTCCACACACACACTGCTGAGTTCCAGCATATTCACACCAACCAAAACATACAAAATCCTGCAGTTCCAGGAAATTTGAAGTATTAGGAAAGTATTTCAAGCTGCCACACAAGTCACCTAAGTTCCGTTTCACAAACTGTGTCTTACTTTGCACAACAGGAAGCAGAGAATTTTAAAATCAGGACAGTTAAACAGCTGAAATGCAACAGTGTGAACTCCAGCTGCTCAGGCAGGCCTGTCACTGTCTCTGCTTAAAAAGCTGACCTGTTGACATTGAATATCTTAACACAGTGATCAGCACCACAACTTGCAAGCTGCAACCACTTGCTGCTCTTGTTGTCATCATGTCCAGCTCTGCCCTCCCGGGGTCTCCAGCACAGACGCTTCACAGCAAGAGCATGGCTTTGGCTGCAATGAAAAGAAATCCACACGTAACTGCCAGACCTCAAGCACAGGGGGACACGGGGGTGCAAACACCATCATTTATGTAATGGACATTCTCTTGGCAGCATTACCAACACACAAAAAAACCCTGACTTGTGACAAGCAGCAGGGATTACCTTCCTAAAATAAGTAGGAACTTAAACACTAACACTAAAAACACTATCTTCCTGCTCATCAATAACTTAGAAAGCTACTGATTTCAGGTTTATTTAGTTGCAGGTCTGACATCTCAACTGATGAGTATGACAATTGGCTTTTTGCCAGAGATTTCCTGTACTTTGACATCTGTTCAAGCACATACAGGCAAAAGTTACCATCATCTTTCGTTCCTGGTACTATCAATGCCAGTGTATAGAAGAAGAGTCTATGAAACATATTCAAAGTGAAACATCGGAAGTATCTCCACAGAGATACTAGTTTCTCTGGCTGTTACTGCATCTCCAGTGCATGTAACTTGTCATTCCCTTTATTTCTGCTAGAACCTGCTGCAGAAGATTTTCTAACGTGCAGTCACAGAATCACAGAATCACAGAATGCTTAAGGTTGGAAGGGACCTCTAGAGATCATGTAGTCCAACGCCCCTGCACACACAGGGTCACCTAGAGTATGTGGCACAGGGCTGCGTCCAAGCGGGTTTGGAAGATCTCCGGAGAAGGAGACTCCACAACCTGTCTGGGCAGGCTGTGCCAGGGCTCTGTCACCCTTACTGTCAAGAAATTTTTCCTTCCAAAATGTTCACACGCTCCCTGGACAGCCCTCACTTATTTACTGATATCTTTAGACCGTGAGGCCTCCTTCCCCCTATTTCTATCACTTCTAATGCCTAAGAATAGTAAAGTTCTTAAAACAAACACCTCCCCACACTGCCCCCCCTGCCTCTTTAAGCCAAAGAAGTGAATAATCTGTCAAAAATTTTTAAAAATGTGAAGCATCTTATGGTTTAACATCCCCTCCCACCTCCACCCCCATCTTATGTTTTTCTTCCTAAGGATTCTAAGTAACCAATATTCTAAGTTCCATGTTTTGCTTAGAGACATCAGGGATGACCTTTTCCAAAAAGTATGCCAAACTCGTAACATACAAATGAAACCTGCAATCCTCTTATACTTTAAACCGAATTCCAGAACTTAGGAAGGTGTTCCCTTGCTTCAGCACCCTTCCCACGAAATACCTGGTATCCATTTCGACACACTTGCTCCAATCAGCCGACGCTGGTTCCGGCCCACTCTGCTTCCACATGTGCAAATTAATCATCCCACTCTCCAAGCCTATTGCAATGAGGTACCTGTCAAGAGGGCAACTGCATTAGTTGAACAGGTTAAAGAAAGCAGCTCAAAGGAAGCTGGAAAGAACCAGCGCTCTAAACATTTGTGTTGCAGCTTCAAATAAGTATTTACTTTGTCACCAAGAAACTGCAATTTTAAGCAAAGTTTCTTCCTAAAAAAAAGCAAACCAGAAACCTGCAAAATACATCAGGATCTAAAAAAAAAAATAAATGAAGTGCTTGTAAGGAGGGATATTAGAGCATCAGACCAGCTGATATTGATGGAAAAACAAATGTGCTTCAGGTGCACTTGCCCACTCACCATCCCCCCACCCTTGTTGCACTTTTACTGTTAAGGGGCAACAGAAAGACAGGAAAGAAAAAAAGGTGAATTCAATTGAAGAGCAGTCAAAATATTTGACAAGTAGATTTTAAGTAATTTTTGACAAGTAGATTAAGTCACCAAAACTGAATAAAGTAGGGGAAAAAAAAAAAAAAGCACACACACTAATCTCCATATTAGCACAGAACCGGAGAGACAGCAATACCTCCCGTCAGGCGTAAGCGCGCGGCTCACGCTCACTGCTGTAACAGACTCGCCGGCGTCCAGCACCGTGGAACGAGGCTGCACTGAATCCAACACATTCCCTTCGCCCATCTCAGGTGAGTCACACTGGCCCCAAATAATGACCTATTAGAAAAGGAATCATCGAGAAATTTTTACTTTAATCTTTTTGCACTTAATGAAAATGTCAGGGACACCTTAATTAAAACACACGCAAAGCACAGAACAAAGTTGCTGACCTCTAAAGTAGCCACAAAATCCTCTCTACAGAAGTTCAATTCTTTAAACAGACTGCCTCGGGGAACTAAATATATTGACAGCAAGCATAGATTCCATTATTAAACCAAACCAAACGAAAACAACAACAACAAAAAACACTTAAGAGACCCCCATAGAGTTATATGGCATACATTCATTATAAGAAGGGAGTGTACTTGACAGATCCCCTTTATTTGGGGTAGGAAAAAGTCTCACTAATTTCTTTGGAAATACACACAATATTATTTTTATTTACTACTTACTGATCCTGGGTGTAAAAGTACACAGCATCTGCTAACCTAAAATACATTTTAAACTTTTTCTTAATTATCTTAGTCTTTGTTAATGACCTTTGTTAATTACCTTTTTGTCCCGACTGCCAGTAATAAAATACTTGCTATCTGGTGTCCAATCACAAGACCAAATGATTCGACTGTGAAGAGCTGTGTTTTTGTTTGTGTATGCACAGCAACAGAAAACGGGTCCTGAAACACAACATGCAAAGGAAGATCCTTGCTTCAATTCCTTTACGTATATTAACATATAGTACTGTAAGTTAGACCACGCTTAAAATCCTGTGACTAAGCTCCAGCAATAATGGATTTATCATAGTAATATGGATCATCTTTAAGCGAGTTGGGAAGACATAGCAGCTTTTTTCCCTCCCAACACTTACCACATGATCATAATTTGCACTCCTTCAAGATCACCCCAGTCAACCTGTACAGCACTAGAACTATGGCAACAGTTGCTTCTTTTACCAAAAGACACAAACTCTAAGCAGAGCATGTTAATATTCTATTAAGGCTTTTAAGAGTACGGTGCAATTTTTACTGCATGTGCATGTACCTCCTGACGACCCCACCAAAAATCCTATTTACCATTAAGGTTTTCCAGTAAGGCTCCAAGAATTCAAATTGTAAAGATCTGATCCTAAAGATCAATCTGCTCCCCAAAAGACAGACTACCCTTTCAACATACATACAAAGTAGCAATATATCTGATTGGCAGATCAATGAATGAGAGTAATTTTCCTAAACAGAGAAAGCTGTCACTCTTTTATGTAGACTTTGAGTAATCACTTCCTGGGGTGCCCACACATGCAGTTTTGCTTTACACTGATAATACATTCTTTGTGGACAGAAAAGATATTGATGGGCAGATGAAATGAAGATTTCATCTACTTACTTTGTATCAGAATTTACACAGCTCAACCTGAAACACAACGTGCTATTTGGTGTTTACTTATTGTGGACAATAGGCGAATGCTGTGGAATAGCAGCCTGAATAACAGTCTAAAGGCAGAACACAACCAGACACCATCTGAACAGGCTAAAATTCAGAGCCAAGTCCCTAGAAAAACACTATCAAGCTCAGGAACTTTTTATCAAACCTGTAATATTTATGCATTATTAGACTGGTGCAATGACAATATTTTTCACTGCAAGCATCTCTTCTCCCAATCCATTAAAGTGTTCAGCAGCAACTGCTTTCTGATTTTCCAAGGCTGAAAGTTGTGATGAGAAAGTCAACTGAATCTTTACTATCTGCTCTTTTCCACACAGAGGCAGTCGGAGTCAAATCCGTCAATCCTGAAGGATTACGAAAAAGCCACACCGAGGATGGAGACTAATCCTGTCGAAAGGCTCAAAGCGTGAGCAGGAAAACGGCCGCTCAGCGCAGGACACGGCACTGACAGCTCCCCTCCCGCTCGCAACACACACAGGAAGGGGCTGTTTGGCTGAATGCCAGTTTAAGTTACAGACGCTGACCTGACACATCCACTTATAAATCTGAAACACAGAGTCGTGAGCAGAAGAGCGCCTCAACAAGTGGCAGACTTTTCATCCCTCGTTTAAACAGCGCTGAAGAGATTATTAAAGACTTTTCCACTTTTTAATTCATTTTGTGGCTCCTCTATGAACCATCAGTGTACTGAACTTCTAATAGAAAGTAGTACTATGACTTTTTAAGGAAAACATCCCTTAGATGTTTTTTCAGTTCTCTCACATATATTCTGCATTCAAAAATATTAAACAAATCTAGAAGCCTTCAAATATGCTTCACCATTTCACATATCTTACCTGACTCTGATGAGTCTTGTTTCTTCCACAGTGACCAATTCCTGTCTCTAGAAACAGCTAATAAAAATTTGTCATTAGGAGAAAACGCCAGCTGAGTAACAGTCAGATTGTGAAAAGACAAACTCTGCAGTTTCTTCCAAGAAGCAGTGCTCCACAAAATAATAGCTGCATGTTCTTTTTTGGAAGCCTGTATTGATGCAATAATACCAGTTAGAATTAAAGAAAGTACATGCAAGTATCTAAAGCTCCAGGGAGAATTAAAGAAAGCGAATGCAAATACCAGAAGTTCCAACAAGGCACTAGGGTCCTTGTTTGTTTGCTTGGCTTGCACTGAGAGTCAGCTTTCTTCTGGGAAGTTTCAAGTTTGTCCCAAACACATTTTAGTAACTTCTTATTAAAACTGACAATATATGAGTAAGAAAACATTTTGTATCAATGTTTGTTAGACTTTAAAATACATATTTTTTCTTCCTAATATCTTTATACGCCCTTAAGGGATATTAAACTTTGTGTAAGCACCTTTGCAAGGTGATTTAGACAAAATTTTTCTAGTTAACTTAAATACCAGAATTCAGCCTGAACCAAATCCTGACTCCTGCTTTATTAATCCTAGGAAACCAACATCACTTTTCACTAGATGGTGCTAGAATCTTTTCTTACCTTACATGCTGAGGCAATTACTGTATTGGAATTGTTGCAGGCAACGCAAACAATTTCATATCCATGTCCATATCTGAAACAAACATGAAGAGATATTTAGCACATCACAATCATTTTGTGATACTTATCAAGCATCACAAAAGCAGATACTTATTATTAATTTTAACCTCTTTGTAGAAATGAAAGAAAGCTGCTAGGAATTTTTCTTCAGCACTGTTATCATATAACACACCAAATAATTGCAGATAATGTTTGTTCTGCATTTAACTTAAAACATCTGCATAAATTCTTCCACATAGGCAAACAGTCTACAAAACAACCTCTCCAACATACTACAGAGTCCTAAAGCACAAACACTGCAAAACCACAGCAATGGTTCACAAAGCACACTGCAGCAGTACTATTTAGTATCTTCTTAATTTTCTTGTAAGGTAGCTTTAACATCACGAACAAAAACATCAAGTCATATATTTGAAGTACACCACAGAAAATTCTGAGCTGAAGGATGCTCTGTGAAATACTGAGAGCGCATTTCTGAACTAGAGGAGAAGACTCAAGCCAGAAGAGGAAGACACTGCAACTCCCGGTCTTTACACAAACTCCGCTGGAATTCAAGCTCACATATTCTGACTGAGATTCAATCTATAAGCAGAAGCACCAAACATAACTAGCAACTGCACAAAACAGATTAATACAGAAAAAAAAATGGAGATGCAATCTGGAAACAGCTGGCAAATACCAGCTAAAAGGGAGGTGCTGATGCTCTGGGGCAAAGAGGAAAAGATTCCCAACAATTAAACACCAGCACAAGAGAGGGTGGGAGGGGAAACGGATTATAAATAAGTATTTGCAACCTTTTAAATATTTAACTTTCTCTGAAAAGCTGTTCTAGGGCTAGATTTACACTATGGAACTCACTTTTCCAAAAATGTATAGAAATGTTTAAGAAATATGCAAATCTCCATGAATCAAGCTGGATGACCTTTGGATGAGCTCAGCTTGACTGAGTTTGGCTTTTTTAGTTTTTCTTGTTTTCTTTCTTAGTTCATTCCTGAACAAGAGAACTGTTCCCAGCCACGCCAAGTGCTGATCACAACCTGTTCATTTCTACTCATGGCCTTGTATGCATGGACTATGTATTGTTTCTGCACAAAGAATACTAAAACAGGCTAGACTTCTTCAGCTTGGAAAATGACAGGCGTAACAATCCCAATCCACAAAAACAATAGCAGCAAAAAAATGAAAAAGGGCCTGTCACATTCCAGAGCAAAATCCTGCAAGCACACAGCAATTCCTTAGAACAGACTTGAAATGTTACTCAGCTCTTGGAACAAGGAAGAGCTAGGAATCAGAGCCCTAAATAGACCTTTAATACATAAGCACCTGAAAGTACAGTGAAAGTCTGATCATTAGAAAATTCACCTGAAGAATACTGGCAAATACATATTTCACTGTTCCAGCAGCAATCAGTGAGATAGACTGGTAACACTAAGCAGCCCCAACTGCTCCTTTCTGTATTGTTTCCTATTTTTACATATGTATATAAAATACTGTACACATATCAGGCAATAAAAAAAGATTTACAAGATCAGATGTAGCATGCTGTAATAGCTTTCTGGAAATATTGTACAGTTTCTTTAAAACAAAAGAAAACAAACTTACAGCTAAACTTACAGCTTTTGAATTTCAGGCCACAAGGTGTTCTGCAGCAAGTGATCCTCTGGAGGAGGTTCTAAAAAACATTTGTACAACATGTTCAAACGTCGTGCTAACAAGCCTAAAAATCAGCAAAATTCGGCTCCAAATGCATACGGCAACTCATTTGCTATTTCATAAAATAAAAATGAATCCCATACCTGTAAGGATCAAGGGTTGAAAATTAATCTCAGGATACTGATTGGAAATGGTGTTAAACGTTTCTTCATCTTCAGCTGGCTGAAGAGCGATATCTCCTAATTAAAGGATCATGACTTCATTAGCCAGAGAGAAAATACTTGACAGGAAGAAAAACATGATTAAGTATTATATAAGTAAAAGCTACCTATTAGTTTCAAAATTTTCTTCCCTTCTATATTTTAGAATATTTAAGGCAAAAAAAAAACCCTCCAAAACAAGTGATGATCTTCCAAATTTAAGTGATACCCTCCAAAGAAAAAGTCAGACTTGCCCAGGCATATCTACAATTTGCAAATTTCAGCAAAGCTGTCAAGTGCTCAGCCCTTACCTTTAGGCCAAGGTACTAAAACAACTGAGACTACTCTGTTAATTTGCAAGTTGAAATTCAGCTCTGCCTTTTGTTTAGAAAGTATTATTTAAGAAAAAGATAAAGAATTGGGTAAAAGTTACCCTCTAACTGAATCTGCCTTTTTTGCCAAACACGTATTTTGAATAAAGTTGTAAGTAAAAAATATATTTTATAGATAAATATATGTATTTATATAAATATGAAACAGATACAGAGAATTTAGCAAAACAGAAAAGACTATCTTCTCATCTATCCTACCTTATCTTCCCTTGGAAGAAGGGATTAGGAGCATTTATCCAACTTAAAACTATTATCTGGGATCATTACTGACTATGAAGCTCCCTGTAGACTGGGGAGAGTTCTGTGGGGCTTCAACCTCCAGCCATCAAGGCTGATGGAACGTGGAGAATGGTGGAAAACAAAGGAAAATTGGACACCACCTTTTCTACTCACAGCTCTGTTGCTGAACGCGCCACCCCAAATCACTCGAAACCAGTCATTATGTGGGTGAAGATACTTTAGGAGACAGGAATTTAGTTCCCTCCTACCAGTGGAAGGACTTACAAAAAAGCAGAAAAAAAGATAGCCTTGCTGTACTTAACCAATTTGTAAAATATACTTTGGCAAAAACCACCTTTCTCTCAAAAAACAATGTACTACAGCCTCCTCTACTGACATTGAAGGCCCTGGAGAGACTGTTTAAAGTTACACCTTCTGATTAAACTAGGCAGAAAAAAACAGGTCCAACCTAACCGTAGATTCTATTGCAAATGTATTTTATCACAGAATCTAATAAACAAGAGACTTCCAGGATTATCTGTCCTTAGATACAACTCTGACATATTTATCATTCTAGACACAGACGTTTATGCCTCCTTCCCGGCATCCCCACAGTGGGATCCCTACCATCTTGTCAAGAAACTCATCAAGTAACCCACTAGCCTTCACAGCCAAAACGTTTGTTATACAACTTACTCTTCTTCCCTAAACGTGCTCACAAAGCATCACGTACCTGCAGGAGGTTTATGGCTATTCTTGTCGGAAAAGAGCAGGTGACTGACACCCTCTGAAGCAGCGCTGCTTCTACGGGCCTCTGCGAGGCTGCCAGCATTCAGGGAGAGCATGACCAGGGCTTGAGAAAACAGCTTGGCAGTTTGTGGATAAACATATTTTATAGAGAAACACAAGCAGCACCTGGTAGCTCCTCATTAGCTGCAGAACTGTTCTGATTTTGCTAGCACCAGTAGATTATTTGTGCTTTTTTTCTTTTTTTTTCTTTTTAATACCCTATTTAGGTGCTACCTATCAGATAAACACTTTGCACAATTTTGTTTCTAGTTTATAAACTTGCGTTTTACACAAGTGTACAATGATGGACCTAACTTTTACCGTAAGTTTTTTTTAAGTATTTTTAAATTTTCTAAATAAAGCATCATCACAACTATTTCTCATTACCCATACCTTCAAAGACTGCTTTATTGGACAAACCCAAAGCTGGCACAATTGCACCTTCCGGAAGGTCGGATGATTGCTGAATTAAAAATAAATAAATAAATAACAGAGAAAAAGCAGTTAGGTTGGTTAGATTGCTGTGTAGAACTAGACTGCAGGTGGCACACTTGGAATCACACATGGAATCTCTACAATAAAGAGGGACTTTGTCTCCTAAGATGTCCATAACATCCTCAAGGAGGATGCACACAGGCTTTCATCACATTTTTTTTCATTATACAAGATATATACATACATATGTGTCCATGTATATATACACATATATGTATTAGCCGCTTACTTAGAACACTGTGCTGAGAAGTAAGAAAGACACATTTTGAAGAGGGAAGGAAAAGTGAGAGTCTGTGCCCATGACTTCAGTATATAACAGGGATGCGTTTGGAGTAGCATTGAGGAAAGAACATAATCCAAAAACCTACATACGTAAGGGTACCAGGGAAAAGACAAAAATTAGAAGAGATGAGCTTGGGGCCAGTTGTGTGGGCATGGAAAAGGATGATCTAATAGCTGTAACTTCTCATCCTTAGAGTATCTGAAGAGTTCAAAGGCTATGTTACAGAATTGGATTAATAATTTAGATGATAGCTTAAATTGTGCATTATTTAATTGTTCTCAATTTTGCAAGTGTGACACACAAACCACTCTAAGATCTCTAAGACAAAAACAGTTCTTCGTTACAAGCCAAGGTACAATGCAAGCCCATACATTTGAGCTGAATAAAATCCTATTCTCTCTTTTTGGAATACAAAATCATCTTTTGGGTTTAAAGCGTTTTTGAGAAGGTGATTGAGATAAATTAAGGAAAGTTTACACATATTAAAAAAAAAAAGTATCCACAATTTCAGTAAAGCTGCTTAAAAGCAGTTATATCATTAGCACTTGTAAACTCCTCCTTTTCAAACAGAGCCACTGTTAAACTTCGGGATGCAGATCAAAAATAGCGTGCGAAGAACAGCTAAGAAGCCTTTTTTACATAAAATAATGACATCCGTCTGCATAAAAGTATATTATTTGCACAGTGCTATTAATGCAAATGTTTACAGAGAGTCATGATATTAATGCAATAAACAGCTACTTATGTAACTTCCTGCTATCAAAAATGAACAGATGAAGTGGAATGGCTAATCCTTGTCTGAGAGAGTGCACAGGAAACATGGCTTTTGAGCCAGAAATGCCAAGGACTGTGCCCCAGTAACTGTCCTGAATGACTGCTCTGTAAAAAGCAAAGAAAAGTAAAATTACACCCAGAAGAAAGTGGGAAGCAAATAAAGGACAGGAGTTCCAACACTATTTTTTTTCTCTAGAGTAGGGAAAAAAAAAAGAAAGTTGTTTTTAAAAAACAGAGTAGACAAGCACACTTATCTACTACAGTATGCTATATAACCCTAAGAACATAACCTCACAAGGAAATCTCTACTGCTAATAAGAAACAAAGCATGAACAAAGTTTGTAAATATTTATAAACAAAACTAACAATGCCGGAAGCTTTGTTACTTCAAAGCATATGATTAAAAATACCAAACTACATCTAGACAAGACTACTTCAACCCTAAAACTGAGAAGCTTTACATTTTCAAGCTTTGTTTGCTTTCAAATCACTACGTGCCTACAACCATCTACTTGTGCAGACTTCTTACAATTTATCGATATCCTTTGCAATTCCAGAAAGCAGGTTTCACTATTTCAAAGAAAACCTGTTTGATGACACCACCATATAAATACACATGGAACAAGACACATAGAAGCAAATGAAACAGGAGGGAAAAAAAACAAATATAAGGTTTTGGAAGTACTAAAGAATCCATATGGAATTTAATCAATTTGATGTTCTCTGAAGCAGTTATTTTTACTGCTGAGGAAGGCAGTGCTTCACTTAGCACTGCTTGAGAACTTACATGGTAATGTAGCTTCCCAACTGGAATACCAGTGATATTACTGAAGTTTTCTATAAAATTCCTGGGAGCACAGAAGACTCGCAGCACTTTCTCATCGGCTCCAGACACAAACTGAAAGCGGCCGATCATTGCCAGGCAGCGCATGTCATAACCGTGTATCTGGGGCCTCGCAATTTCATGCCACGTCACCTGAAGGAGCAAAACACTGTTCTGAGCTAGAGAAGCAGCAAAATTCTTGAGCAGCAAAAAAAAAGCAGTAATTCTTTACGTTCACATGGTCACCAATAAAGAGCGACCTTCTAATAATGCTCATAAAACTGACATCTGTGAGCATCTATCAGCTTCATGCCCTCTAAAAGATTGGAGGGTCGTAATTACCATCTCCCCTTCTGCTGCTTCCTTTCAGGTACAAAAGTACCCAAAAGCTAGATTCATCCTTCCCCTTCTCTTTACATGAAAGATTTTAACAGGATCATTCTAGAGAAGCTTTACAAAAACTGACAGAAAGAACACAATCTCACAGAAAGAGAATCTGGAAAATCATGGTGCTTTCAGAAGTGGTGTCATTCAAATATTCTTTTTTTCTAGTTGCCTGAAATATTAATATTTACACTTCAAATATGAATGTTCACACCCAACAAAAATCATAATTAACAGCTGACCAGAAATTAGAAAGTTTGTATTATACTAATATTCTTTGCTTAGAATGACCAAAGATATGAAGTTATTTAAAACGCTTTTTTAATAATTAATTTGTTCAAGCAGGAACAAATGGCTTCAGGAAAGTCTGCTTTCCATAAACATTCTTATTTATTTTATTTATATATTTTTTAAATGAACTGACATTTGCTACTACTTACACATGATACTTCAGTTGGAGTAG
>VZSV01000310.1:29727-64948 GCA_013398735.1 Nothocercus julius
ACACCACAGACTCCACATTTACTATTTTGGTCTTTGAGTCTCTTTAAGCATGTGTGCATATGCACCACACACACATGCACAGACACAATTCCCATATAGTCTTCAGTATTCTTCCAGGGTTTTGATTACATTTTTTAAAAATGTTAAAATTGCTCTTTCAAGGTTTGACAGGCTAGAACATTATTTCTTTTGCATTAAACTCCCCAAATTCCCTCAGTTTTATACAAATGCTTTCAACTTCAAAATGAAATGAACCCGTAATTAACATGAAGTTAACTAGTCCACATTACCATTTGGCATGAGGTTATGGCCAGTCAGGTAGCACCAATCCCAAATAATGTGCCACATGTTTATGAAACTCACTTGCCATGCCAGAAGCAGAATCTAGCCCCACCTCTGAGCAGTGAAATGGTACTGTAAAGTTTTCCTCTTCAACATATTAAGACAAAAAAGGGTAGAGAATAGGACATTCTCCTTGCCTACTTCCTCCCAATACTGATTTAAAACGAAAATGAAGAACAGATTATAGAATGTATTATTTCCCTTTCTCTTCTTGCAGGCTACTGATATGGGTCTCCTTCCTCATTGCAAAAAGGAAGATTGCAGTTGACGCGTCTGATCTGAACTGTAAGCTACCCACCTGAGATCTAATCAACACAAAATGAATGTAGAAGGAAGGGGTAACAAACCTCCAACAAGCCTTACAGCACAACTGAGGCTTGGAAAATTGACCCCAACACTGAATGGGTACAGCAAGTAGCATCTCTACGTGCCATCCTTAAGGAAAAAATTCTACTAATTCTAGTAGAATGGCCTGACAGTTTTTCAGCAGAAAAAGGAAACAAACAAATCAACCACAACCCACTATCCTACTTCCCTTTTCCTCAAAAGAGGATCTGATTTTTTTTTTTTTTTTGCGCGACAGGAAAAATCATAAATCAATCAGCATCCAGCAAAACACAAAACTTCTGGACAATTTAGAAAAGCAAGTCAAGAAAAGGCATTTTATATATACACACACACACATATATATGGTTGTATTACTTGTTTTAGAATGATCTGTAACACTATTCTAAATATAGTGAAATGTGACTATTTGCCACAAATGGAAGAAAAACAAAATGATACAGTCCCCTCCCAAAATTACTATAGCAAGGCTGTGCATTGTGTATTAGCTGCTCTGTCGTAACGGCTTAAGAACATGTTCCCATAAATATTAACTATATATAATTTAGTGTGGTTTCTTCCTCTTCTTACTAGAGTGCAGTGTGTTACTACATGGCACCTGACTTGCTAAGCCATGAATGACCCTCAAGCAACTCCTCAATGCAGTGACAAGCAAGGGAACAAGTAGTAACAGTTATGGTGCACCACAACATCTTTTTGACAACTATAGTTCTAATCGCAGCATAGTGTCAAAAGGAAAGTTTCTGCTAGAAATTATTTTTGTCTTTCTTTCCTAGCCTTTTATAAAGCTTCTATTCACTCTAGTATGCACATTATGCTGGAAACACAACATGCAAACCACCTCTTATGAGAAAGACCGACACTTGCCTGTTCTAGCCAGACTCCAGATTCCTCCTCAGGTGCCCACAGGATCACAGTTTTGTCCATGGATGCAGACAGTATTCTCATGGGCTGCTGCATGCTGCCATCTACAGCACAAGGGAAAAGATCACTCCACAACCTACAGGAACGCTCTCTAAAAAAATTCGACTATACGGAAATCCAAGCATGCCCCCCAAATTGTTCAGCATTGGAGATTTAAAATGCGGCAGTTAGGTGCTCGACTTAAAGTCTTGTAAAACTCAGGAATTATTATTAGAAGGTGTAGTTTTTTTTTTTTTTTTTTCCTCTCTCCTCAAAGATAACTTACCAAAGAAAGATGTAAAATATATGCACAAGGACAACCAAATTCTACTCTTTAATTCTCTCCAAAATGATATCGAAAAAGCTGTAACTTGGAGGAAATGCCAGAGCTTCACACAGAACTCTGCACAACAGTTCAGTTCTTTACCTCCAGTAAGATCTCTGTACCGAACATTCACCACCAGGTTGACTGCTTAAAAATAAAATAATCATTTGTATGGCAATATTGACTGTTCCTCAAAATTAAATGTCAGATTCAATGTATCACAGAATCACAGAGTGGTTGAGGTTGGAAGGGGCCTCTAGACATCATCTAGGCCAATGCCCTGCTCCAGCAGGGACACCCAGAGCACAGGGTGGCACCCAGGCAGGTCTGGAAGATCTCCAGAGAAGGAGACTCCACAGCCTCTCTGGGCAGCCTTTTCCACGGCTCTGGCACCCTCCCAGTAAAGAAGTTCTTCCTCACATGGACATGGAACTTCCTGTGTTTCAACTTGCACCCGTTACCCCTTGTCCTGTCACCGGGCACCACTGAGAAGAGTTTGGTCCCATCCTCCCTACATTCTCCCCTCAAGTATTTGCACATATTGATCAGACCCCATATCTTCTCCAGGCTCAACAGACCCAGCTCACCTAGTCCTTCCTCAAACAATAGATGCTCCAGTCCCTTAGTCATCTTTGCTGCTCTGTGCTGGCCCCTCTCTAATGCACTTCAGACTCCAGCACCTTGCAGCAGATGCTGCTCTCTGAGGTGGTGCTGCACTGTTGTAGGAAACAGCTCAACACTGCTGTAACAGGTGGAGGGAGCTGGCTCATCAGCCAGGGAAGATTTCCAGGGAGAACTGTGGAAAAGCCTTCCTGAGAGGACGGGCACACTGGTGTGCACCCCCTTCTGCAATACCTTTTAATAGAGCCACGTCTGTGATCTTCTCCCCTGGGACGTGGCAATGCCTCGAGCGCATCTCTCTAATCAGTCTACTGAAGAAGAAAAACTATTCTGGGAACCCGACTTTGGGCAAGCTAAAGAGATAGAAGCAGCTGCCTAAATGCATGTATGCAGAACCATGACGTGAGATACTCAGAAAAAACGGGTTTTGACGGGGCTTTTTGTGTTACACTCTAGGACTTGCATACTGACTTACATTTTGTCTGAGGAGCAAAAACTTGCATTTAAAAGTTGCAACAAAAAAGTAAAAGAACAAGTAATTAAATGAGCGTTTCTCAAACACGTGGCATACCTTTCTTAACAGGTATTTTGCCATTCTTATTTCACTATCCTGCTCAAGCACTGCACACGCACTGGCAAAGCTGTGCTGGTAGTGGTTAAGCCACCTGACACAAAACCAAAACATAATAGAAAGAGGAAGAAAAAAAGAAAAAGTGCAGCTTTGCTAAGACAAATATAACAAAGCCTTCTCATGGTACAAGCATGTCGAATCAAGAGTCTCATTCCTTTAGTTCCTTTATGCCTTGGGCAGACACACACAAATAATTCAGTACTGTAAAGAGAACTGGCAGAATTTAAGGATTTAAAGAGAAAGATGAAGGCTAGGCCAAGATGCAGAATTAAAAAAATGTAAGAAGTTTAAAAGTCTGAGTCAGTGCTTTAAAACTACTTGTTAGCTAGCTATAACTGATACTCAAGGAATATATTGAAAATAAAATTAATATATCAAAGAATGAAGATGAAACTTCTGAATGTTGCTATTTGCTCCTTTCTAGGGCAAAACAAGAGCGCTTTTGAGTTAAAACATACCTTCTAAAGAACTGACATTTAAAACAAATTCATAAAGACAAAACAGTAGAGTTATTAGTATATACTGATCAAAATTGAATTTTATCCCACAAACACCACATTGGTTATAATAAAGTCAGTATAGCTCAGTTTTTATTCATAAAAGAAAACAAGGATAACACACAGCATCACACAACACAGCCACGGAGAATCTGTGCGAGCAGTATATGCTATTGTGGCACATGCAGCCAAAACATCAGTTTACTCAGAAACCATCACTGCAGAATTCTAATGTTTTTGTATTCCACAGGGACAAGTGAACAATGCATACATGATACAAAATCTTTATGTATGCAACCCCCAACTGTTAATGTGTTTAGTGTCTTTTTACCTTTGAAAAATGCAGGTTGCCAGTGAACTGCGTACACCCAGTTTTCATGACCAGCCAACACAGACTCCAAGGTAACTGCATATGTTTTAAGAGTATCTACCACAAAATGGAGAAAAAACATTTGTTTTTAAAATTCAGATCTTAAAAAAATCAGATCATTTCTGATATTTCAAAGATATCATCACCTGCTTTCATGACCTACCAATAGCCTGTTAACACTGAACAGCTCTTTGAAAACCTGCTTGGATGTTGGCCTCACATACCATATTGGCAGTAACATGTCAGATTATTGCCTCAGAGAAATACTACAGAATTCCTGGAGATCTCTCAAAGAATTTTGAAATAAACATGCAAATTGCCCCAACTCACCCTTAAGGCCTCCAAATGACCGTAACCATAAGTATTAAGATATTTTGAATAATGAATTTGAATTTGCAGCAAACAACATGAGCTCTTTTTACATATTCAAGAAAAAAAAAGTTGTGTAACATTTTACTACCCAAGCTGCCTCGTAACTTACCTTCTATCAACACTACAAGCCTCTAGTGTTGCATTGCCCAAGCAGGACGCTAACTGACCCAGTAAGCCTGCACACACTCATGCATTCTCTCACCCTTTTAAGGGTTAAGCAGTACTAGTACTTCTTAAAGCATTGAATTTGAAAGAAAATTAAAGGCATGTTAAACTGGAGCACAACTGTTCAGCAGCTTACTTCCCACAGACAAATTTATCTCAGATGGTGTACCTGCAGTTGGAATTCGTATAGTAATGGATGCTGATATTAAGCTCTCTGCTTTACTGTTTTTCATAGCTCACAATTAGTTTCATATAGGTACTACTTTAAAGATGCTAGTTTCTTAATGGCTATACAAAAATAATACAGTCAGGCTGGTCTTCGCTTCCTCTCATATAATAAAAAGAACCTAGATGGTAGACACATTGTCCTCACACTGCTAATAAATACACTAGAATAGCTGCACAAGAGTATTTCACAGCCATTACCCACCTTTAACAGTAAAAACATTCTCCTTCAGTCTTATGGAGTAATTTTCATTTTCTGGAAATTGCTTCAATTTTGTACACACTTTCCAAATTCTTATCAAACAATCCTGAGCACAGCTTACTAAGAAGAGCTCCTCACCTGTTTGGTTAAGAAAAAGTAATGAGAGAGACATACTTTCTTATGTTTTCCTCACTGCCACCCATTGCCATGTGTAATCTACCATCTTGCTAAACTTTGTCTATAGCATTATCCTGATTTTCCACGTCCTTATGGTAAATATCATATATTTGCTTCCCTATTACTTACAGCTCTCTCTCTCTCTCTCTCTCTCTCTCTATATATATATATATATATATATATATATATATTCAGACATCCACAACGAGTCACTTGAGAGAAAGAGAGGAAAGGAGTTCTTAAGAAGTATCATCACCATGCTTCCTTCCTCTCATTTTCTTTTCACCATTGAAAGAAATATTTGATTAGTTAACATCTGTTAACTATTCTTATTAAAAAACAGGGAGAAGACTGTTGCCACTGCCTTTATTAAAGGAACCAGCTCTTTCATTCGGCTACAGATACCAGCACAGGAAAAAGCTCCTAAACTTCCTGCTTGTTTTTGTCCAGGCATCAGCCAGTGAACACACTTGAAGCAGGCAAAACCGAAGGGGGTAGACAACTACAAGTTACAGTGTTTTGCATCGATCTCACTATAGCCATAATTTTTAGTTCTAGGAATTATCATATAGGTTCAGTAGCTCATATTTTGAAAAGGACACGAAGTTCTACCTTTATTTTTAATAATCTGCACATCTTCGATTGGAACTACCATTGTCTTCCTTTACTCAACTGAAATTAGCATTGTCTTTGCATCATCATCTCAGAAAAACAAATCCACAGCCAAAACTGCTTAGTTTAGCCAAAACAATCCATTTGAATGGTAAAACACTATTGTCATTAAAACCACTGTTGCACCTTATTGATGTTTCATACTGACCACATACTGCCCACTCAATGCTTCTTATCCAATCTTCATGGCCAGGGAGTATTAATGTTCTCTGAAACTAAACAAAAATCCCCATTACATCATAGAAACATACTTGATTACCAAGCACATACAATCTTGGACAACTAGCTTTGGAGTTGAAAGTCCTCTATATTTACAGCTCCAATATGAACTAGGAAAAAAACTGTTACTTAAGATTGTAACTTACTGACCGATGTTAAATAGGCCTTTTGAGTGTTGTCACCATTATGTAAAGGTGTGTCACGTTATGGCAATTCCCATGTAAGACTGGGAAAGCTTGAGAACTAAAGGAACTCACCTTGAAGAGACTTAAAAATTTTAAGTTAATTGGGCTTACACAAAAAAAGTAGAGTAATGTAGGGATTACATGACAAATTTATGCATTAGAGATGTGAAATGGATGCAGCTGCAGATTATGCAAAAAGTGAATAAAAGCAAGATGAAGTGTAAAATAAGAAAGTCTTTAAAATAATTTTAATTATTAATTCATAATATAGAACTATTAATAGATACTACTTATGCAGGTAGATAGCTTTCCTATGTTACCTAAGACTTTTCTTATAAAGATATTCATCAGTAATTGTATCTGCAGATGGAAAACCCTATGAGCAGAGGTTCATGAACATAGGAATGCAAACATGGTCAAGATTCCCTTTTAAACCACATTCAATAATAGTAAATTTTTATTAATAAAATATGTAATCTTATCCTTCTAAGTAATGTAGACATGTTTAATGCCTACTTGGCACTTAGAACATTTCTATTTTTTCTGTCCATAGAAAGCTCCACTCTCATTATATTTTTATCCCCTAACTTCTGCTTTGCGTAAAAGTGAGTTGGCATAAAATGCCTGAAACAATCACTATCGTAAAAATGTTACTGTTATTACATATAGTCGCCACATTATTTCCTGCATTATCTTCTGATAAAGCCCTTGCCCAGGCCTCCTAAGAGTTCAGAGTTCCAAATTAGAAAGTTTTGGCCTTGATTGAAAATCTCTATTCTCACAGCCATGTAAGTTGAATTCACCTAGTGACTGCTGCACTCCCTGGCATTCTTGAATATGGGACTCCAAAAGAGATTTTTTTTTTTTAAATAAATAATTGGTTCCACGTACATAAGAGCAGGAACTTCCGATGAAGCAAGATCAAACAATGACCTAAAAGCCTCTTCTGAAGACTTCTTGTTTCCTTTAATGTGTTAGAAATGTAATGACTTTTGTACCTTTTTAACTATTCACATCTCCAAAGGTAACTTGAATTCATTAATTGAAATAAATTTGATATACTTTATGCCCTGCTTTTACACTGACTAAGGTTAGTTTGTGATTTGATTCCCAATTGAACAGTTCAGGCTAAGTTTTTGATAATTTTGTCTTCTATGGTTCCTTTTATGGAACAGGATAATGCTAACATTTCCTTCAAATACCTCTAAAATAGAACTCTAGAAACCATAATGCACATCAGTTTTAGTGATGTTTCAGCATTTAGTTGAATTTCTTGTTTGTTTGTTTGTTTTTTAAAGGGACTAATAAGAGGTGAGGGGAAAAAGCCATTTTTTTTTTCCCCCCACGTGCTTTGGCTGACAATCATTCCACAATTCCTTTTGGACTTTAACAAAGCTTCTGAAGAGATAGATGCAGGAGAGGACAGAATCCTTTGGAATGCTCCAAAGGAGCATTTAAACAAAAATAAAACAAAATAAAAAACACTAAACATTGTCAGCTGCCAAATAATGCATGAAAAAATGTAAATCTATTAAAACTAGCAAGTATTTCTTGGGACTTTCACAACATTTAGCCCAAAGGTCATAGTTAATGACAAACACACAGTTTCATAGAGAGAAATCTCAATTTTATTGTGAGAACTTACAAACTGAAAATAATGCAATTTTCACATGAAGCATTTAAAGAAGGAATAACCATTAAAGAAGAAAAGGCATAGTTATTTCATGACAGTAGGAATAGAAAGATAGCCTATCCTCATAAACACACACATATATTAAAAAAAAAAGTGCACACACTGAGAAACTGAACACATTGACCTCAGCTTTAATATTCTATATATCATCATCTAGGAAACAAGTGGTATATTTGAATAAGAGCAATTCAAATGCTCTTCAAGTTATGTGTATATAGAGAGATAACAGTTACTGGAAAATCTCAAAAATATTGTCAGTAGCACACACACACACACACACACACACACACACACAAAGGAAGGAGAAGAATTTTGCACTGTTCTAAACAAGAGACAAAAGTTCTAATTACCTGATCATCCTGTTGTATAAACAAATTTATTTTGCAGTCGTCACCACCACAAGCCAAGATTGGTACTGGAAAGGAGAGAAAAAAAAAAGTTTTCATTGCTACATAAAAAAGAAAAAAACTCTAATATTCTGTGACATTAAGAATGACAGAAATAAGACAAAATATAGTAACACAAATATATAGGATGGCATGATACCGTAATTTTTAAGACATCTAATACTATGCAAAATAAACATGCATTTCAATAACACAAGTTATATATAATATCTATCTTTGTTATGGTTTGAAACCTAAACTGTTTCTTACCAATCTCACAGCACAAATCACTCATATTGGAATAAGTACTCAAAACCTTGGAATAAGCATTCAAAATCTAAGTGAATAGTATAATAAAAACATGCTTTTTCTTAGAAAGATTAAGCAAGTCATTTCTCATTTGAAAAGAATTCCAGTTTAAAAAAAAATAAACAAATACACCCCTTCTCAGAGTTCTATGCGCATTGTGTTATGCACATAGGTGAATAATTTTCCTTAGCAAGGGAAAGACTGTAGCAAAGGATTGACTGTTTTAAATACAAGTTTAAGCAACATGAGGTTTTGAGTATTCAGGGCAAGGGGTGTTGTTTCTCAAAGTGTTTGTTTTGGAAGAATCTAGTTTTAAGAAGTTCTTAAAAATCTGAAATGGAGGTTAGTATGATAATTTGCAAAAAAAAAAAAAAAGGGAATACTCTTCTTATATACAACATGATTTCATTGTTAAACTGAAGTAGTGCTCTAGAGTATTAAAGTGAGAAATTCTTATCTGTAGAGTATCATAAGTGAAGAAATAATCTATTGCTTCACTGTATGAATTTTACACTGATTTTTGTCCTGGCAGTATAGGTGTATCACTTCAAACCAAAATTTGCCAACTTCATCTCAACAACCATCTACCAGCATATGAAGAATAGAGTGAGGGTTTAAAGTATTTGCTGGTAAATAACACCACTTTTGATACCAAACATGTTCGGAAAGCAGATGTCACTATTTCTAAACAATGCATTTTGTTGCCTTGATACAGTTCTTTGAGATAGGAAAGCTACAACAAGTCACAGAAAATAAGCTTCTGTACAATCATATTGGAGGCACACACTTGAAGAACATACCCCTGCAAAATTCTAAGTGAACGTGCGCACAGAATAATTCCAAATACAGCAAGAAACCCTCGTACTTTTTCTCTTGGGAGCTTAGTACTCCTTCATCTAGATGGAAGACTAACAATATTTAAACACAAACCAAACGAAAAGTACGCATCTGGCTTGCATGGTTTTAGGAAAGGACAACATTAAGCTGAGGAAAAAAAGGAGCTTCTAGATGTTTGTAACAAAAATGTCTGTGGCAGGCTTCAAAAGCAGCTGCACTACAGAAAAACTCTCAACGTAGATATTAATACAAAACTACATAAACCACACTGGACATTCAGGTTAAAACTGTTCACCAGTTAAACTTTTTCGTATTTATTTAGGATTGAAGAGTAGGCAAACACTGCTCTTCTGTCTGCAATTTTGATGCAGGCATGCAAATTCTTTTTCTGCATATTGCCATTCAATCCAAACAAACAAAACAAACAACTGTACCACAGCTGAGCGCGTGAAACGAGTAGCCTCATTCTATCCCATTCACTTACAGCTTTTTTTTTTTTTTTTAAATGCCCTCTGTCTCACAGAGAAACTCCATTTGTTTTGAAAGCACTATAATCAGCAATTATTCCAATGGCTAAGAACACCATCAACAGAAATATTTAACTACTAGCACTAGCTTACAATGATTCCCTACGAATTAAAAACAGGGGGAAAAAAAAATAATAAATAAATAAATAAAAAGGCCACAAGGTCAAGGTTTTGGAGCTGGTCAACTGAAAATCCTATTACAATGTTTATAAAACATTTGAGGGATTTGGGGATTTTGTAGGTTTTATTTTTCCCGAGTTGATATTCAAGGTTTGCAGCTATACTCACCATTGTTGCCAGGCAAGAAAGATAAGGAGACATCCATAACAAATCCATTTCCAAACTGCAATATTTGAATGCATTTAACTGAAAAATGAAAACAAAGAGCATTTATCTCCAATCCAAACTGATTTTAAAGACATTGTTTTTTAGAGGGAAAAATAACCCTAAAATAATAAAGTTATATTTTGCCGACCTATGGAAATCCATCCAAAACTAGCTGACTTAGAAGTCACTTTCTCAACCTAGTATTAAGACTACTGCAAGGAAACTGTACAACTTATCTGAAGCAATTAATATGCCAAACTACTGAAAGAGAAGTTACCCTTCCTCCAAATGTCCCTGAGGTCCTACAAGTGGTTTAACTGGTGAGCCATCAAGATCAGAGTAACAGACAGGAAAGCAAAATATACTTCCTACAGAGGAAGAAATAAAAGGCCCAGGATTAAAAATGTCCTATCATACAACAGCAAGACAGAAGGGAAAAGCCAGGACTTGAGGGTGTCCTTTCGGAGCATAGGGAAATGTTTTGTAGAAGGCCAGCATATTCAACCTATTCCTCCAACGTAGACAGAACAATAGGGAATCCTCAGGTACAGCAGCTAACGGAGAAATTAGTTTGAGAATTGTTGCCAGCACAATTCAACTAAAGTAACACTTTGCATCTAGATCTAACATCCATTTATTATTCACGTATTCCAAAGAGCTATTCACCTATGTGAATAGCACAGTTCAACAGAAGGTCAAGACCATCTCATATTTCACTGGACTCACGTCAGTATTAAAAAACAGGTGACTAATTTAACCTCCTTTTTCTAAGGAGAGCATTATCATTTCACTAATTAATTTTCCCTCAGACACACAGCACAGTAGCTTTACACCCATATTCCAGGGGCAAATTGGAGTCCAACGTGTTTGAAAACACATTAAAGGAACCTATCATCAGTAAGCTCTGACAACATAATCATGGATCAAAAACTAAATTTAATTAAACTCAGAGTTATTAAACTAGTACATCCTTAAGAGATTCCAAAGAGTCATACAGCTGCTTGAGGGACCAAAGTCTGAAGAGAAATTAGTGCCTTGCTTTAGAAGATGTCAGTCTTCAGCCAGGCAGAAGTACTCCAACACATATGCATTCTCCACTTTTACAATTAGATATTAAGCCAGTATACTGTCCCTAACATTAACAAGTTTTACCTTCTGAATCTCCTCGCCGAGACCAGATTCTGACAGTAGAGTCAGAAGCTGCCGAAGCTACTAACAGATGTGAGTCAGATTCATCTGACTGGTAGACAGCATCCACTGCACAAACAGCTTCAGTGTGGCCTTCGAGAGGAATGCTTCTCACAAGCTGAATATGGCAGATAGAGTTACACAAGTTAACAAAATTCAGTTCCAGCAGCTTATCCAAGAGAATTTTTAAGAAATTTGTTTTTAAATAATTTAATAGCAAAAATAAATTGTACGTTCTGATTGCAGAGCTTCTGCCAAACATGTGCTTAAGCTACAGCATATTCCAAGAAAAACATAGGAGACGGATACAGTATTAAAAAAAAAAAAAAAAAAATAGCATTTGTCCAAACTTTAGCACAAATACTCGTGATATCTCTTTCAAAGAAGAGCCTGGTAGAACACAATTTTTGATTGAACCAATATAGAAATTTACCTTTGCACTAGTCTAGAATCATTGTTAAAACATACACATTTACTCATTCTTTTCCAAAGATCGTCATTAGGCTGTGCAGCACATCAGTGGAAAAACAGGTTAAAGAAAAATTTAAATAATAAATTTTGAGTTATTATTTTAAATATTGATAAAAGGTGCAAATCAGGCAGTAAGGTGGCTCACGTGTGTGTGTGTTCCCCAATCAAACAAGCCTAAGAACCTTTAGCCTACGTGCACTTCCCCTAGTACGTTACCAGTCTTACATATTACCTTGAGATAGCCTGTGAAATGGTTTTCCTATACCATACTGCTATTCACAAGTCAGCAGCTAGTAAGTTAGATTTAAGAAGTCATACAGCAAATTAGACAAAGTACCAAGCAACTTTTTTTTTCCGCTTAAAGTAACTTTTTTTCTGAGGTTTGGTTTATTCTGAAGGCTTGTATTATGCCATACTTCATCTGTTCCATTACATATTTACATCATTAAAAATAAATTAGTAAAATTTCCTTGTTTCTCTTCATAAAATTCAATTATTGCATGCCTTTTTTTTTTTTTTTTTTTTTTTTTTTTTTTTTAATAGACACACCCCAACTTGTTTACGCTTCTGGTAAGGGTATCTATATACTGGTACAACATTGTCACATGGACTGACTAGAAATCATTAGAAATGGACATACAGTAACAATGGAAAAGCGTACAGGAAGTTTCAAAAAAAGAAATCACAGTATGAAGAACAACGCAGTTAAAAAAAAAAAAAAAAAAAGGTATTACATGAAGAAAAAAACCTGAAGACTAGAACAAATACACAAGATCTTTGAGACAAATCCACATGATGTAGGGTTAGCTAATTTCTTAATGGAAAACTGATTTGAAAAAGATGTGCAAGAGAGAGTAATGACTAGCATTATACACTGTACCAACATTCTGTTTGCACAGGAATTAAAAAACAGACAGTTTGGAGAAGATACATTTGGGGTTCAGTAGTCAAGGAACAAAGAAGAAATATGAATAATACAGACAAAACAAATTATCCGATAACTTAAATGAAGTTGAGAAACTAGCAAAAAATAAGAAGCAGGTCTGAAGTGATATTATTTCTGCCTACCTGATTATTCCATGCTCCCATTCCATTCCACTCCCAAAGAATAAGCTGTTTATCTGATCCACCAGAAATTAACTCTGTTTCAGCAGCTTAAAAAAAAAAAAAAGCTTGAAAGTATCCACCAAAGTAGAGATAATATGAAAATTATATCATTTCTTTCATCATTTATCATGAAAATAAGATAATTTAAGACAACACTATCAGAAAAATCACAGGAATGCTCAGAGTTTCATATGAATATGATAAAGAATATGCCTTTTCAAACAGATTCACAAAGCCAAGAATATAATTCAATACTTTATTAATTTGGTCTTTTTACAGGATATAAAGAAGAAACAAAAAAAAAAAAAAAGGGGGGCGGAGAGAAATCATCTAATCCAATAGAGTTCTAAAACTCACATGAGAAATTTAATTCCCAAGGTGCCAGAAAATNCTCACATGAGAAATTTAATTCCCAAGGTGCCAGAAAATAATTTCTGCTAATCTCTTTTAAGGAGAGAGAAAAAAAAAAAAAAAAAAAAAAAAAAAGGAAAAAAACAGAAGTGGAAAGGGAAGAAAACATTTTAATGCAACCATTTGAAAGTTGTCATTAAAGAGAACTCTTTTGCTCCAGTTCCCCCACACTTCTGAATTGGGGGGAGGGTAGGGGAACAACAGAGAAATGACAAGTGATGGGCACATTACACTAACTTTCCAATAACTACTTTATTTCTCTTTAGCGGAGACCTGCACTACAAGCCTAAGGGCAAGAATAAGTGCTTTTGAAAGGACTGCACCCAGCTACCTTAAAAGTTGTAACAGTTACCAAGCAAAAGCCCCTTCAGGCTTTCATTTTTTAACATTTTTATCTCAAAGACTTCTTTTTTTTTTTCCCCTCCTGCACATGACCTCTGCACAACTCGCAAGCTTTGTAAGCCACAAGTGTCTGAAGAGGAATCACATCAGTCTTCGGTATGGAGACACTCAAAGCTCCCAGGTGTTCTGAGGGGCCTGGACGAGCTAACGCTGAAGTAACACAAGAAACCCCCAATAAAGTCACTCTTTCGGCTGCGGCTTGCCAAGGCCCTGCAGTCACGAGCACAAACCGCCACCTCGCAGAGCCGAAGCGAGCCAGGCGCCGCGAGCCTTACCGGAGGAGCCAGTTTACAGGATGCCTTACATTCTCCTGCTACATTTAACGGGCTAAATTCCCGCGAGGCCGTTTACTAAAATTCCTACCGGGAAAACGAGGCCAAGACTCAAGCCCGCAACATCTCGCGGCCTTAGGGCTCCCTACGCTTCGCCTGCATCCCTAGGCTGCATCCAGCCGCCTCCCGCCGCCGGCGGGAAAGCGGCGCCCGGGACGGAGCCCGCGCGTCGCCGCCCCCTCCCGCCGCCCCGCTCGGGCCCAGGGCGGTCCCCGAGGGCCCCGCCGCGTCACTTACCGCCGCTCGGCCGGCGGACCCAGCACACGCAGTTCACCCTGTCCGTGTGGCCGCGGAGGGCGCCCCGCACCCGCCTCACCTGCGCGGGCACGAGAGAGGGCCACGGGTGAGACTCGCGCCGCCTCCAGCCCCTGGCCGCCGCGCCCGCGGCCGCCACTCACCGCCGGCTCGTAGAGAAGGACGTCGCGGCAGCTGCCGAAGGCGAGGACGCCCGCGCGGCCCCACGACACAACCCCGCCGCCCGCTCGGTTGGCGCAACAGGCGGCGTGACAAACTTCCACGGGCGCCGCCATTTCGCGCGGCCACGTGAGCTCCGCTAGCGACCTCACGCAAATCCCCGTATAGCGACGGCGCTCGCGCGTTACACGCAGAAAACGTGGAGAGACGGGCGGGGGAGGGAGAAAAAAAAAAAAAAAAAAAAAAAGGAAAAGCGCGCAGGCCGGAAAAGGCGGCGCTAGGGCCGTCCCGTAGGAGCTGGAGCGCTGTGGGAAAGAGGCGGGCGCGAGGGGGCAGAGGCTGGGGAGGGGAGGCCGCCATTAAAGCGGCCGCGTGAGGGGAAGCGCCTGTGCTGCGCCACTGCAAGATATAGGCGAGTGACTGCCCCAACCCCTTTTATATTTGTTTATTTAATTTCAATAAAAGCAACGTGCCCTCCTATCAGAATTGCCAGTGGGTTGTACAGGCAAAGGCTGCTCCCGCCTGGGTAGCTGAGCTCCGTGCCCTGGATGTCACGATCGTGATGCTCAGGGAACTAATTGCATGTGTTGGGAGTCAGGAGCTTGGGACCGCAGCAGCATAAACGAGCTGAAGACAGGAGACAGAAAATTTAAAATGATTTTTTTGCTATTAAGTGGATTTTTAATCTTTAACAAGCAAAAGCCACTGCACAGCTGTAAACATCAAGAACAGCCTAAGAAACCACTGGAATTTGCAACTTGTCAATAGCCAAAGGCACGTACAGGGTGATGTGAATGTGTTTGAACATATCTGGGTTTCAAGATAAAAAATGGGATCACATCAGATTGGAGAGTTGTGTACATTTCTTCATTTATTAATACATTTATTGACTTATTCTGCCCCAAGAAATTAAAGCTATGTTTTACAGATTAAAAAAAAAAAAAATGCCATGATGTTTTAACTTTATTTGCATAGTAATGGACCAAAATATGATACCACTGGGGTATTACAGTACAGGCCGGTACTGTAGGTTGCTTTCGCTGTTTGGTTCCACAGACTCAAAAACCCTGTCACCTGCAAATGGCTGCTGCCAAAACCTGCTACTGCACAAGCTGTGTAGAGCAGCTCATGCAGCCTTTGCAACAGGACCTGTCAAGCACCCATCCTGCCTCTATCTGCTCTGCTTCGCATACTTAGAAGGCCCTGGAGCAGAGGCCAGCTAAATGGCTTGATTCAATACGGAATATAGACTTGAAAGTGCTGTTGAATATACTACAAAATGAACATGAAGGTATGGACAAAAAAGCACTTAAAGCTGTGACCATGCTAGAGCATTAGGACAGATAAGCCTAGACAAGCATTATTTCTGTAAGAGAAAATTATAGCAGCACAAATACATCTTTTAGGAACACATGGCTCCTGAAGAAGTAATCCTGTTGGTCAGTGATGTTAACGAGAGAGTGGAAAAAATATTCAGGACTAGTAACTCTTAAATGGGGCCAAGAGAGACAGTTCAGCTAGACACGAGGGATAGCTCACCAACTGTCCCTCTTCATATCTAGTGTCTTTACTCATTGAAATCTGCCTTTGCAGATGTGACTGCCTCGCTTTTCAAAACTACATGTTAAAATAATCTTTCCATCTTTGGTGTAATTTTTGAGCCACTCAAGCCATTGAGCATCAGAAAAGGTTATAATGGTGCCCAAACAGACTTCAGAAGTCCCTTCATAGCCTTGTTTACATTTTTGTTATGTCCAACTTTAGATGTGCCAATGAAGGAGCTATTTTGGTAAATTCCTGTAAAGGAGGTACTACTTATTCTGGAAACAGATTTCTCTGGCTTAAAACTATTCATCAGTAAGATACTGGGGTGAGTTCTTACTAGCAAAATAGTCCTTTCAGTGGTAAAGTCCATGTATAAGTCAGCCTTTTTAAAGGCATAGATGTCTTGGTGCTCACAGAGTTATGCTGGGAAGTTTTTAAATCAAGGAAATATAACATCCGTGCAAAACTGAGAAATAGTGTTTAATATAAACACTATTTTATGTGTTTTATTATTTATTAGTTTTATCTGAAAAGTGATGTGAAAATATGTTGCAAATGTTTTCGCTTCTTGCAGTACCTATTACACAGCATATTTAGTTTCATCTTATTTTCTAAGGAAAATAGAAAGTTGGGCATATACTGGATGTATTGCTGATTGAATTCATATTGAGAAGAAATCTAATGTTTGATACATTAGAGCAAAGTTCTGTATCAGGTGTGGTACGCCATGGTTGGTGTAAAGGAGTACATATTAATAAAAAGGTCATTCTGCATGATGCTATAAAAAGTAGTAATCGTATGTTTAGGTTTAAAGTTTAATTGTATACAATTTATTTAAAAGAGCTGATAAAAAATTGTTAAGCTAGCAAAGCCCCAGAGTTAGGAACCTTGTTGTTCAACTTTATTGTACAACCTGGTTGTAGCTGTTGGATCTCTCTTTAATTGTCTCCCTCGTATAGATGCCTCATAAAGCAATCATTAAGGACGTTACCTTGTACTCACAATTATCACCTGCTGTTTTTACCATAGGATCCTCGACTCCAACAGCAGCCTGATGAATAGTGCCTAGTGAATGAGGCAACTGTTTGATATTTCTGTTTCTCCCATTAGTCATGTTATGGCCCCACACGTAATGTGCTGTATGTCATTTTTAGGCAGCACAGAAGTACTTCTTTTCCTCTTGGCGTTTTTTTCCTTGCATCTGTGACTTTCGTTGTCACAGTGCTCAGGAATGTCTCAGGAATAGGAATACTGTTTTTCTATATAATATCATTGCTAGGCAAATGGGTATTGTCATACTCCTTTTCTGGTTATAATTTCATCTTAGGAAGAGAAATCATAAGTTTTAAGTGTTTCAGTGATGAAGTACCTACTGTGAAAGGCATAGAGAGATACTCAGAAGAGGTTCTAAGCACCCACAGTACCTGTTGACATTGCCTGTCCTTGTTCAGTGTTTTTGGAAATCAGATTCCACAGCTGGGACTGCTCTGACAGGTGCTACGAGGCCAGGGTTTCACCTGAGGGCTTAGAGCAGTAGCACAGGGAAAATAAATAATATGTAGTAGTGATCAAACCCCAAAGAAGGAGTTTAAATGATGTGTCAGCTTTACAGGAGACACTTTTGCAACAGCTAGGGACAACTCCATTCTGTTAGGTCATGCTCAGTTGTCTCAGTTGTACAAATCTAGTCTTTTCCTTTTTTTTTGTCAAATTCATGGGCTGCTTCTGTAGGAATTTCCATGCATACGAAAAATTAACTCTTCAGATTACTTACTTTTCTTCTTACAGGGATTTTTTTTCCCCTTGAGCCTAGCCCTACCAGATTTACAGCAGGAGGGGGGATCATCAAGGACAAGTGTCATTCCTATAGTTACTGACTGGGTTTATTAACATTTATTATTAAATGTAATTTTCATGGGACTAGCTTTTTATTGCCATTAATTGGAAAACACCATTATTTTCTGGAATCGTTGGTTCTACTTTCAGTAAAAATTAAGATTGTCACAGTAAAGCATGTAATGTATGTCTGTGGCATCCTTTTGAAACATATTTTCAAGATAAAAAAAAAAAGATGTTATCCCTTGAATAGATTTAATTTCAAGTGTTTAGAATAAATTTGTAGAAGCAATTTTGTCCCTTAATTCTTCTCACTGAAGACTGAAAGTTGAATGCTGCTTGTGAAAGAGGTTCAACTAGAAAAAAATATAGCTATTTCCTTTTTCAAAGGGCTGTATTTTAAATATTCTGTGAATGGCTTCCATTTCCAATGCCTAAGTGGATTTCTGCTTTTTTGGAATTAAAAAAAAAAAAAAAAAAAAAAAAAAAAAAACTAATTATTTAGAAATATCACATCATAATTAGCTTTCCAGAAACAATGAGTGTAATTGCTTCCTGAAAGAATTCCTCCAGAAATTATCTGTGAGGTTTTTTTGTTGTTGTTAAAAAGGGAAGTCTCATGCAAACATGGCCCAGAAAATTGCTTCTGCACGAAGACAGAAAAAACAGATTAAACAGCTTGTCACATAATCAAACTGATTATGCATTATATTTTTGAAGCAGAAGCTTTAAAGTGAGACACAATAATAGATGTGTATTCCAGAGGATGTATTCAGAAAGCCCCAGGATATTCAGAAATCCAATCTTGAATAGTAAAAACTGTATTTTACACTCAAATTCTGTATTAGCGGCAGTTCTTACATAGCTTGGGTGGAATATTGTTGCACTCTATAGAAATGCATCTTCCTAAAGCAAAAATAAATTCTCTCCTTTTTCTTCCTCCATGAGGAAACATCTCCTCATGCTCTTTTTAAAAATCATGTTGAATTAATATCAATAGGAGATTTTATTTGTACGTCCAAATATACAGCCACACCTACTCTCTATGTATTGCTTTTGATCATGTAGGATTTTTGCACAAGTTACACAATAGGCAGTAAAGCCCAGACAAACCAGGGACCGTAATGAGCTGGATCCAAAGCCTTCAATAGTCAAGGGATCCTGCTATGTGAACAGGCTTTGAATCAGGGTTGCCATGCATTAGATACTGGCAGCCTTTTTTTTTATCTGTATGATAATACTGCAGTTCCTTCCTCTTTGTCACTGCCTTGCACACAGCAGTTTAGCCATCAGATCTGAAGCTTGCACACACTTCAGTTAGGAGGATATAGAGGTGCATTATAGAACTGTAATCGAACTCCAGTTCGCTGTGCCCAGTCCACAGTATCTAGAACTATTATAGAACAGTCTTCTGAACTATTATAGAACAGTCTTCTGTTATGTTTAACTTCCTTTCCAAAAAAAAAAAAAAGTGAAGAAACTTCCTTAATTTCTGTCTAAATGCCCATTTAAAGAAGATATTTTAATTCTTCTTTTGTTCTGCATGTTCATGCATGAATTGGAGATTTTAGTTAACTGCTTTATCACCATATGTAATTAGGTTGAAAGGTTTTAGAAAATGACTGAATCTCTCTTGATGCAGTGGGATTTCCCCATGGTAGAATCAAGCAGACTACTTCCAGTCGCCTTTTTGTCCTTCATTTGGGTTTGGTTTCCCAGGAGGATTTCCTCCACCAATCCCTGATTCCCAAGGATCACGGTGAGGCCGATCAGCTTGTAGTTCCAAGCATCCTCCTTCTCGCTCTTCCTGAAGACCAGAGTGACATTTGCTTTCTCCCAGTGCTCAGGAACCTTTCCCAATCACCCGGCCTTCCATTCAGTTCTGTGGGACCCCTCTCCTCTCCAGGACCGTATATAATGGGATTCTTGCAAGCAGGTTCCTTAGGAGGCCAAAGTCTGCTCTCCTGAAGCACAGGACTATGTATGGTCTCTGTTAGTGAAGTATGATAGCTTTGTTTGGCTTTGCCCAGTTCCCTGATTTTCTTCCAAATTCTTCAGTTGAGGAAAGGATTTTGAAATCATTTCAAAAAAATGAATTAGAAAGAATGTTTGTATTAGTCACTCTCCCACTCAGTGCTTGTTACCATCTTATTATTTGAGGTAACCTTATTTTTAAAGATAGCAGAGACATTATTTATTTGGAAAATACTACTCAGGAAAAGTTTTCTTCTCCATTTTGCATTTTATCGAGTGGGAGCAGGTATCAATGACGGGTTCCAAGTCCAGCTTACAGCATCTAGACCACATTTGATGTTCCGAGGTCACTGCTTTGAAGTCCGATACCAGCCATAGGAGGGATTGGATGATAAAGAGAAACGAGAAATCTGAGTGAGTATCAGGAAAAATGTTATAGTAAGAAACTTGGTCAAATTGTAAAAGATTAAACACATTTTTCTCCAAGTTGGCGTGGGGAGAGAAAAAGATAATGAGTAGCTTGAAAAACTGAAAATGAGTTTGAGTGTTTTCCTGTAGCAGAAAAATGTGGTGAAGCCGATAATGAGGAAAATAACTTCCAAGTTGCCTCTGATGTCTCACATCTATGGAAGGGTAATTAGGTATGTGCACAGTTACAGAGCAAATGGCATGGTAATGGTATAATGTTTTCCCTAGTTGTTATGAGAAGCCCCAGACAAGAATGCCCTTTAGTCTGGGCAACTGGAAAACCTAGAAAAGGAGATTTGGCAGAACCAGTAAAAGTGGAATTAAAGCTAGGGCAAAGATGATAAGGCGAAGACAATATCCTATAAAGTCCAAATCCTACATCAGACTAGAACCTGTTATTAATGAATTTTAGGGCATGGACTATTGGAGAATGTCAGTCACAGGAATATCACTTAGTAGGAGATCTGAGGGCTATCAATGAAATAGTAGTTGATGTATATTCAGTGGTAGCTAACCCTTATACTCTGTTGACAACAATAATTGAGTAAAATGCCTCTTTTACAATATAGGATTTAAAAGACACTTTCTTTTGTGTCCTGTGGGAAGAACAAAGTCAGAAGTTGTTCACTTTTTAATAGGAAAGCCCCACAACAGGAAGCAAAATGCAGCGGTGCTGGACCATGCACCCTCTAGGGCTGAGGAATAGCCCCTACCCTTTGGTAATGTATTGGCAAAGGAAGTAGAGCAGAGGCAAGGTAAGAAGCCTAATAATACCCTGTTAGAGTGTATATGACAAACTGTTGCACCGGTGTACCCCAGTCATTTAGACCTGAGAGACAGTCCCTTTCAAAATCCAGACTGGGACTGCACATGGGGCAGTTTGGAAGGAAAGGAGATAGTTATCTTCATGTAAAGTACTGTAGAGAGGTTATGCTGCTGCTGGAGGCCGTCAACAGAGAGACAGCAGTGGTAGACTGCAAGGCACTGAAACCTGGACCAACCGATGGGATCGGAGGAAATAAGAAAGCGTTGCCAACAGAGTTCCCAAAAGAGTCCCATTGTCAACACCCATAGCTGCCCTGGTTCCGGAAAGAACCAAGGCCCAAGCATACTGAAAAAGAGAAGAGACTGGATGAATTACTGAAATGCAAAAAGCCTGTGGGTGGATGGTGGGTAAGCCCAGTCAGACAGGGTGTCGTGACTCCACAGGTAACAAGGAGGTTGATGAAATGTACCTGTGAAAGCCATGGGAATGGAGAGTCTGACTGAAACAGTGAAGAGCTACACACTGGGGATCAATGGCATTGCTAAAAGTGTTGCACAACGTTGTGAAATCTGCAGCGGGAATCATCCTAAAATTCAAAGGAAACCTGGGGAGGTGAAGAGAGGTTCTACACTTGGGGATTACTGGCAAGTTGATTTTTGATTGTTGTAGATATAAGTATTTAATGGTAATGGTTGACACATTTTCAGGTTGACCTGAGGCCTTCCCACGTCACAGCAATAAGGCAAGGGAGGTGGTAAAAGATGCTAAAATGAATTATAGTAAGATTTGGGGGTACCAGAGGGGTTCTCGTCTGATCAGGGACTTCATCTTAATTAAGTGAGAGACTAGTCCCTATGAATTACCATATGGGAAAACCTACCAGGTACCCGAAGTCCCAGGAGAAACACATGTAAAAGGTACTGCAGACTTGCAGTTGGGTATCCTTTCTTTAGGAAAGACTTTGGCAACTCTTCGGCAGCACACTGCCGTGACAGGACCTCTCACTCTCAATACTCCAGTACATCCTTATCAACCTGGAGATTTCATCTGTGGAAAAGATTGGAATTCAGAACCACTAAGGGAGAAGTGGGAAGGACCTTTTCAAGTACTCTTCACAGCCCACACCGCAGTAAAGGTAGAGGATATTGAACTGTGGCTTCATTACAAAAGGATAAAAGGATATTATTGCGAGGACCAAAAGGATGTTACTGCGAGTCTCCTAAGGACCCCTTGGGTATGATATTATGGAGAACTAGAAACTAGAGACTTAGGAAAGCTGTGAGATACCAAAAAAGGGAACTGCCACATTGTTAGGCTTAATAACACTAACAGTATCATGGGGAGTGGGAGGGGGACAGAAGTGGGTTAAAGGGGTGTTGAATTTAAGTCCAGTGGCACAACAGTAGCATGGAAGGATGTGAGCAGCAGAAATCATCCTAGTATAATCTTATAAAGCTGAGGTTTTAAGGGAGTACAAAATGGCTTTGCAATACAGTGGCTGGAGGGATCAGAGCTGGAATATTGTCACTGCGCAGAGTGGGAAAATCCTTCCTTTAATTTAGATGGAGGAACGGACAGTAAGCGTTGCTACCACTTGGGAATACCCCTCTAGAGGGTATTGCCAAATGGTAGTGATGCTTATGGTCTCTTCCAAAAAGAGCGTGGTGTATAGCCCAGCATTGATCTCTGAAGAAATGTTGTATCTCTGTAAGGGTGAGACAGCCGAGAATTGGAGCTGCTTGTATTAAATACGTGTCTTGGACTTGGGATGATGCAGGAGATCCCTGGCATTGGCTCACCACACATATTGCTGTTTTGGATATAGGGAAAGCCCCTCTCCACTGCTGCAGGGAAATCCCCGCAGGGCTTCTGCTCCGTTACGCAGACAAAGAAGAGGAGTGGAAACAACAGACGGCAAGAATAATATGGTGAGGAGCACAGTGACAGCATTTGGTAAAATGAATAAGCTCTCAAGTGTTACTTATTGCTTGTCTCCCCACCGCACTGAGCCTCAGATGCCCTGCCTTGGGGTGTAATACCTGTGAGCCAGATGGGTCTTTTAAACTGGGAAAATATACCAGAGGCCATGCAAAGAGCAAATGCAACCTATTACCTGGATAAAGAGTTACCTGGATATTACCTGGATAAAGTGCAGGCAAAAGAAAGTGATGCGTCACAGGATTCAACACGATGGAGGAAAGGAGGTAAAGAACCGTTTGGGGGCAGCAGCAGAAGCCCTTCTGCCCAAAAGGCTCAAACCCACTGGAAACCTCTTTGCCTGAATGGGTGGCTGAACATGTAGGAGAAGAGAAAGAAGTGGAGCTTCTGACTTTGTGTGTTGCTTATAACCGTACTCCTCGTGGTGTAACGCAGTTGCCAGAAGGTCCCAGAGCTTGGCCAATGAGGTTGTGAGGGAACTGGAGGTTTATCTCCCCAGTTAATTGGTGTTTTAGATGGGGAGATGCCCGTAAATGGAATTACACCAAGCCAGAAGGGAACTGCGCCCAAGCGATCACATGCACCACCACCCAATCTGAGTGTGAAAACGAGAGCTAAGGCAGACTTTTGAATTAAGCAGGCTTTTAAATTACAGCATTTTTGTAGAAATGAAATTCAAGGGTGTGATAAATACAGCATTTTGGCACCTGGGTACAGCGTGTGGGTCCTCAGAGATGGGCAATGGACCACATGACTGTGAAATACCAGTGAAAATATCCCAGTAACCTTGGGATTACATACACTGTGCCCAGCTTGGAAAAGGGCACCGTTAAACCCTAATACTGGAGAAGAATTAAGAGAGTCCTTGGGAACGAAGAAGATTGGCAGGGACCCAGTACTTCCATTAAGATAGGCTGGGATCTACAAAACCTTTTAATGCCTGAGCTTATGTCTTAGGAAAATAGACTTTTACTTGAAAATTTTCATGGCAGGAAGAAACATTAGTGAAGGCAACAGAGAAAGGATTTTCTCAACTGAATAAGCAGGTCCAAGCAAGATGCTTCAAAATCACCTCACTCTAGATCCTTTACTAGCTGAAGAGCCTGGAGTCCGTGGTATCTGAAGTTAAATTCAGATCACTGTTGTATTCACATTCATAACGTCACTGAAGATCTTAATGAGCAGATAAGTCACATTGAAAAAGTGGCCCAATAGGCCTAAAATCCTGAAAAAGATAAGGGAACAACTTGGTTAAATTAACTTTTAGGGGAAATAGGAGAAATCTCCCTCAGTGGATGGTTATCTTTTCTACAGACCATTCTAATCTGAATAATTGTTGTAACTTGTATAATAGTTCAGCATTGCCCATCAGTCATGGTGTGCTGCTCTCAATGGTGCTGCATAAGGAACCAAATATTACCAAAATTATGTAGTCTAGATGGGATTCCCAAAGAGATCTTTCTTTGGAAGTCTGAAAGGGTAATATTAAAAAAATCTAGCTTTAAGTTCTAGCCTTTCTGTCCATAATCCCTCTCTGGAAGCTTTGAAGTTTGATACTAAAAAGCCTATAAAGCTTAGAAACTAAAAACAGATTTCACTGTATTAGCATGTTAATTAGGAGGCTGTTTTACCCATAATTTTAATTTGAAAGCAAGTAATCAGTGTTTATATGACACTTTGTTTAATTATATCAAGTGTTTGACATGAAAGTAAATTAATGGCAAATTGATTTCTGCCATCTGTTACTATCACTACCTGGAAAATCAGAGGAGCTTCAAATCCCATACTTTTATTCTTTTTTTAATACTACTACCTGACATAGATTTCCCATTACTTTTGTTAGACTTGTGTTGTTGTGTCTTTGTATGAAACAAAATCACATCTTTCTCAGATGACGAATAAAGCAGCTTAAAAGATTCTGTAGAGACCCAGAAGTCTTTCCCAGTTTTCCTGTAATATTGTTTATCAGTGGCTGTTATCAAATACTGCTTCTTTTTACAGACAGCTTTGGGAACAGATGAAAGCAAGCTAATAACCCTGTAACACAATCCCTGCCCACAAAATAGAAAATAAACTGAATTTTCAAAGCGTTAAGCAGTCCAAACTTCGCAGAATATTTTGCACGCAGCTGTGAGGAGAGATAGGAAGACTTTCAGTGCAAGCATTCAGTCCTCTGCAACAGGGTGAGAATTGGAAACTAAGAGCACATTTATCATGCATTCAAGCTTATCATTATCCCTTATTGTTAACCAAGGTCTTCTACATTCCAGCCTGAGTAACAGTGAAGTATTAGCATTCCTTAGTTTTATAAAGAAGTTAATGAAGGGAGTCTTTGAAAATGTTCAGACTTTGTTGTTGTTGTTGTGTGTGGTTTGTTTGTTTGTTTTACAGTGGAAATGATTAGGCAGTTTACATATATCCCTTGTCACTCTAATATTTGTCATGTGAAAAATATGTAATTGGGAATTGTTTCCTTTCCTGAATAGCAAGGCTTTGTATACAAAGAATATAATTCATTTCCAGTAAAGAACAGTGAGAATGAGTTACAGCGACAAAGTGATAAAGGTATTTTAAGGTGCTAATGTTTATTTGCTTTTACAAAAGAATTTGAAAAAGCTGGACAAGGCCTGGAATCTTTCAAAGGGAAGAACCATTTCCTATCTAAAGCTATTGCCCATTGTTACAAGGTCTGTCACGTAACTGGTACACTTAATGTAAAATGTGAACTTTATTGCACATAGCAAACATTCTCTACTGTGATCTGGTAAGAGTTAAGAATGGAATCTGTTCGCCTTGTTGAAAAGTAGCAGTTTTAAAATATTCCCATTACCATGTCCATAAGAAAGAAGCACGTAATGAAAGGTGTTCAGGTTAATGTTGCACAAAAGCAGATCTCAGCATCCTGCTGCCAGCAGTGAGCAAAGTACTGGCTGTGACCAACCTCTAGTGCTTTGTGTGATTCTTGCAGAGTAGGTTTAGACAATTTACTGTTGTTTTTGTTCTGTAAGCCTTCCCTGCAAGTTCAGGTCCTCATTCCCTAACTTTTTTTTTTTTTTTTTTTTTTTTTGCTTTATCCAGAATTACTTGAAACATCAAAAGTAAAGAAAATGAAGATACCTGAAAGTAATGAAATGAAAGAGTAGAAATTGAAAATAAAATAACATAAAATATGGTAAATGTACCTTTCGGGTCATATCGGCTTAAGCCAATGTTATTGCTACTGAAATTCCTCTATGAATAAATTCATCTTTGTAAATGGAGTAAAAATAACACAAAGTGGCTTCTACAGGTTATAGATGCCTTTTTTTTTTTTTCTGACTTGCTGCATTATAAACAAAAGTACTACTGTAATTACGTTATCTTCAAAGGGGACAGAATAGCTCCATTTACTTTCCAAAGCTGGATTTATATCTGCCAAAAGAATACCTACCCCACATATTTTTTGCTTAGCAAATTGCAAATGGTAGGTTTCCCTGCAAAGTGTGGGTTTTCGGGTCTCCTATGGAAAAATTGCCTGTGATTCCCCAGAACACTTATGTTCTGACTAATCTTCACTTTTCTGATGATGCTGGAACAAAGTGAAGTAGCCAATAAACTGTGACTGTTTCAGCAGTGGAGAAGTCAACCTCCCGTACGCTTCCAGGAGGAGATGGGTTCGTCATAACGGTTAGCAGTGTTAGCAGTGTCCAGAAGAGCTGAGGAATTCTGATTCTTTTGCATCCTGAATGGGTTTGAACCCCCAAGATAAGAAGAAAGCAACTTTTTTTTTTTTTTTTTTTTAATCCTGGGAATACAGTGTTACCCGTTCCTGGAGGCAGAAGCAAGGCCATTTCCCCAGCCAACCTCTAAGACTCCAGGAACCCTGTAAAGATAACAGCTTTTTGAAGGCGTTAACCAGACCTGAGAGCTCCGCTGCGGGTGGAGCGGCCGCGCGCTCCCGCCTCCCCTCAGCCTCTGTCCCCTCCCGCATGCTTCAGCCGGTCGCTGTTTCTCGCCTGTTTTCTGTCTCGCCGTTAGTCCAGTGCAGGGTTCATAATTGCATTAGTTGCTTCCTCTGCTCACATCAAAACCAGAATAATTCCTCAGCTGCGGGCTTCCCGCTGGAGATGCTCTGCTCTGTCCCTTAGGCACCTTCTGGCCTGCTCTGACACGCACTGGCCCTTAGACCGTGGTCTGAGTCGCTGGCATTTACCAGCCTATGCCGGATGGAATAGAGGTGGCATTTACCTTAAACTTGTATACCTGCACTTCTGCTTTCTCAGTAACATGTCAGTCTTAGACATGTCCTGCTAGCTCATTAAAGGAGACGGTAGAATAATCCATAAGGGCAACAGCCGCTGGGCTTTCGTTAGTTGGTTTTATTCAGCAGCACAGACCTTTGTGATAACAACATCCACCATTAACTGGCGCGATTGCTACGGGGATGGGCTTAGCAGTTGGTAAATAGCAACAGGCAATAGTGCAACTGAATGGAGTACACTGCTTGTCCCAGAAAAGGAAAAAAAAATGAAATAGAATATAATAAAATGCTATAGCGTTACTTTACCCTGTGTGTGCAGGGGCCTCTCAGCCTTGCAAGGAATTGAAAATGCCAACGTTTCTACACCCTGAATGTGCAGGGGACTCTCAGCCTTATGAGGAGGTATCTTAGCCCAGTGTCCCAGGATAGGGGGAGTGGAGGGGACTCCTGGTGCCGCGGGACGAGTTGGTCAGGGGTCCTTCCTGATCCCTGCTCAACTCATCAGCACGAGACTCTGTCCTTCATACCCTTAGGAAGGGAGTATGTGACAGTGCTATGGTCATCCTCATAGGGGGATCCACTATCCTTAAGCGAGTTTTGGTCCCTTATCGAGTGTTTTGTAAGCGTATCAGATCTTTAGTGAGTTGGGTTTTTCTTTGCAAATTTTAGCAGAGCGGGACGGCCCTGCCTCCACAGGAATTCCCGCTTCCCATAGTTGTTGGGAAGAGCACCCAAAGCCCCCATCACTTTTCTGCCATCTGGAGGGCTGGCAGAGCTTATGCACTTCAACGGGCTTGGTTGTTAGCTCTTTACTCGCCCATCAAAACACAGTAATAAAGTACATGGCTTGAAGAAGTTTCTTAGCATTCTCTATAGTGTATATAGTTATTCATGCATATTCCATCTTACTAATTAGAAAGTTTTACTATCTAGTATGTGAGAACAGACATTTAACATACATATCATTCTCAGAGAAGATCTATGAATACCTTCTCTTCATTAAGAGAAAAATAATGACAACATTAGAAACTAATTCAACATATCATCCCAAATAATTTAGCTCATAAAACTGTAGTGCCAAAAATTCATGTGTTCTCTTTATCAGAAATATCCTTAACTTCCTATTACATTTTCAGACTGTATTTAGATAGCTGCTGAGAATGACTGTTAAATTAAGAGACTGTTAAATTAAGACTGACTTATCAATTATTACTTTCATAAAATAATAATTTCAAGTCCTTTTTTTTTCCTGGAACATCTCTCAGATGAGGTTGGGGTAAAGCTTTGGTAGAGGACTGGACATTTCAATTTCTCTCTGTCTTTCTCCCCCTCTTTCTCTCCTTTTTACTTGGATAGTGTTGTACTTGGATAGAAAAATTAAAACCCTGTTCATGAGTTAAATTTCCCTATGGTGCACATACAGATATCCATGCCACTCACTGGTACCACATTATACCATGTGACATACCACTCTGTTTCTCTTATACCATCTCACATAACATGACTGGGAAGAAAACCAGTTTCAGACGCCTTGGGCAAAACTTCAGGAAGACGACAAAAAAAATAAAGTTGTCTTCTAAACAGTCCTCAGGTTTGTATTTGCTATCAAGAAATGGAAAAATGAGCCCAGAAGGCAGTCCATCATTTCCCTTTACATTTCTCATAAAAATTCGGTGCTGTCAGATTAAGGTATCTTTTTATTAACTCTAAAACACACCATGCTGTGTTTCCCACCCAAGTGATGACTTTCTTTGTGAAATTTCAGAGGCAGAGAATCCAGACATGCCATTGTAATAACTGCAAAAATGTTAACTAGGTGAGTGAATCTCGATAATATAGCCAGACTGTAGGGACAAAAACGTGCTTTTAACAGAAGATACAGATTTGCTGTGCTTCATTTCCATGCCGACACCGGAATGCTTCCATTCCGAAGCGGGGCCGGTAGCAGCTGTGCACACACTGCACAAATGCACCATGTGGGGCAATGCTCAGGTGTAGGCAGGGGGTTTTCCTTCATACACATAATATGTAGGAAAAACTGAAGGGACAAGATTCATAACCTTAGATTTTTGCAAAATCTCTTTGGTGTGAAACTCTAGAGGTACAATGTGGTATTAGAAGTAGGTAGAAGTTATTAACAGATTTTGCCTGTCTGTTTTGCATCTCTGGCATAAAAATAGAGAAGAGAGGGCTCTTTCTTATTTCATTAAAATGTATAGTAAAAACATGAAGAACATAAGAAGATAGTTCCAGCCCCTTTAATATAGCAATTTGAACCACGATAGTATCTGAATTTGTTTAACAGTCAGCAGAGACTCTGATAGAAGAACAGACTTCATGGTGTCTAATAAGGCATGAGCTCTGGCTGAAGCTTTCCTGAAGCTGTGGCTCCCCTATAACACACCCGATAGACTGTATCATGTCAAAGACGGTTTGCCTTGGGCGCTAATAGGCTCCGTCTGTGTTAGCTGTGCGGTTTAATAGGACTGGGTCTCCAAACAAAAGTAGTCACCGTCAGAGCTATCTGCGTCTCGGGGGTCTTTAATCACCCCTTTATCACCCTTTATCACCCAAAGGGCCACATATTCATATATGATTGAAGTTTTGAAGTGCATTAAAGACATCCCTGGACATAATCTCCCAGTTCAATTTCATCTAAAAAGGACCCATCTCACGCTCACTGAGACCATAGATGATCACATATTCTAAATACGTACTGGAGACATTATAGAGTTACATTAGTTTTCTTGTCACACAAATGCACACAGAAGTTAACTCTTAGGACTAGGATGTCAACTCCTGTGGTTGTGCGCTGACTTCCAAGTAGATGTGGTGCTTTATGCAGGTCAGGATCTGGAACCTTCTGTTTACAAAGTGCAAACTCATTTGAAAGAATTGAGCTGACAAAGACCCGTGATTAAAAAGATGTTATTAGGGATAGTAATTCATTAAGCAGACTCACGGTTTCCCAGTGAAACTCATTCTCATTCTCCTGCTGTGACAGATATTACTCATTATAAAGTAAAACTGCCCTGCTGGGGCTACATTTGCCTTATTAAATAAATTAGAGTATTACTTAAGAGAAAGAAATTGCAAGGCTATGCTCACAACACAAAACTCAGGCTAATGGAGCAGGCAAGTGTTAGGGGCCACCTCTTGCTGTTTAGTTTGAGATGCATCCTCTTTCATTGGACACAATTACAGACTTGCACTGGAGTGTATAAAATGCAATGTATGGAAGGCCTCAAGAGGAATTTTATATTAATAGGCAAGTGCCTACAAACAAGAGCAAGCTACAGTAGATAGTATTTTATAAAATGTTACATTAGTGACTTGGTATTTTCTCCACTGCATGGTGTCTGCAGCAGCATTAGAACATGTCCGCATCACAGAGTTTTAACAGCTGGTGCCTGGTGTCCTTCCTGACTCACGGCTGTTCTGACCAAATCAGGTACTACGCAGTCAGACAGGAGGAACTAACATTCGAGATACAGTCGGGAAAATCTTGTAAATTATTTTTACACAACCATCTCTTTTCATTCACTATTTCACCTCTTGAATGGGCCCTTCGCCATTCTAGGCCATTAGGGCTTCCCAGTACTTTTCAAGGCAAAGTTAAACACAACTGTGTTTGTTATTAAAAAAAAAAAAAAAAAAAAAAAGGCAAGGTCATGGCATCTGTAAGGAGAACATCTTAGCAGACCTTGCCTAGTCCTGTTTTTCATACCAAGCTGAAGATCTGCAAAGAAGACAGCTTAATCCAGCCAGCAGTACAAAACATTGTTCAAAGGTAACACCGCAAGAGGTGTAAAATCAGCTAATGAAAAATGTTAAGACAGGTCAGACAACATTGGCACAGACCTATCTTGTACTGTAAAATGGCAGAGGGATTGGTAGAACTAGGAATCCTGGATAGATCTGGTTGGTTATATTGAACACACAAGAACTCGCAATCAGTTAGGGGTTGTAACAAAAAACTCCTCAGGGTCCCTTCTTGTTCTTCCAGCCAAGAGACGCATTACTGCTAGCAACAGAACTTTAAAAACTTGGAATTCGGGCTCCTTCTCATTCCAGGCACCTGTAAATAAACAAAAGAGAAAAGATGCCTTTAACACTGAAATAAGTTTGTGTTTGGCTTTGCACGGGTGTGATTTAGGAGCACTCACATGCTCAATGAATTCAAAAAGCTTTGCATATTTCTTCACAGCTGCCAGTTTCTGCTCTTTACCCTCTGATATGGGTTTCTCCTTCCGTTCACACAGCACACAGAACGTACATAGCTCACCGTCACCTATGGAAATGCTGTCTGTGTCTCTTGCCCAGCTCCTCGTTTTGAAGGCTAACCTAGAGCATACTTCAGTCCAGGGCTAATAGTAAATACAGGGCTGGATAGTAAATTAGGGCGTCACTCCGGCACAGGTTTAGCTGTGTAGCAGTGCAGGCGTCACGTACGATGAATCAGGCAGACCTGAAAGCCATGGCAGGAAACTGAGCAAGGAGAACAGAGCTGTAGGCAGGTCCTGTCTGTGCAAAAGGTTGAGAACTGAGTGGTCACAAAGTGCAACAAAATGGTGCATTTTAGGGTACAAAATTTAGGGTACAAAATTCAGTATTGTCTTGGAAAAAATGCCTAAAGAACCACTCTAGAATCACATGTGCATGTGTGAAATGAGCAGGCCTTTTCACTGCTTCTCCTGCACCTCTTTTCCATCCGCCCCCTCCCCGCCCACGCCCAATCATAAGTATTATTTAAGGCTGTTAGCAAATGGGCGCTGGTTAAACCTGGTTAAAATGGACACAGGTTAAACTTGGCTTAAACTTGTTTCAAGGCATTTTCAGGATTATCATCATAATCATAATTCCACAGACCAAAACACAATGAGGGGTAGATCCTAACTATTGGCAAAGTCCTTGAAAAGCAATTAAATCAACAGGAAGTTACAGCAGAGCACCAGGAACCTCTTTTTTTTTCTTTTTTTTTCTTTTTTTTTTTTTTTTTTTTTTAATCAAAAAGGCAGGATTGAGGTGTCTAAATGCTTGAACTGCGGAGCCTCTGCTCTATGGCAAAGCTACTGTGGAATGGCATCTCAAATAGGATGCCAAGCAACTCCAAGCTACTAAAAGGAGCATCCCTTCTCCCTCTGCTCCTCTTTCCTTCAGTCACTGATGCCCTCAGTTCTTGTTTTCATCCCAGTGCTCCCCTGGGCTGACTCTGGTGGTTATCTGACCTCTGAGCTCATTCAAGTGGCTGAGAAATAAACCACCAGAAAAGTGAATGCAAACGTAATGCAAGCAGCACTGGTAGTTCTTGGGAAAAAATTATGCCGAATTTCTCAGACCACAATATATAGTAGGCAGAACTCTGTTTACTTTTGCAAAGTTGTATGCAGGTGCAAGAAAGTAGTGTGGCTCAAAGCTTCTACAGTTCCTCTGTGCTAAGTAAAGTCAGTCTTTCCTTGCACTAATTCCAAGATGCTGTCTGAATTTTCAAGTGGTTTTGAAGGCAGTTCCAATTTACTACTTAAAATGGTTTAATATTTAACCTGTAGCTGCTGCCAGATACTTAACCTTGTTGAAAAGCCAATAGCTAATTCTCTTTTGCTAATACAATTGTAAAAGTCTTTAAATGACCTTGAATCAATGTTATGGTGAAAAATTGCAGTTTAGTAACTACATAACTAATAGTAGTGTTGATTCCTAGTCATTTAAATGCTAAAAACTGAATAAAAATTCAGTTATGTGATCTTAGGCACAAAGTGTAGTCAAATATATTTACACTTATACATAAGTATATATAAGTATATATATATATGTATATATATACTATATATATTTATTTATATATATATCTATATCTATGTTGTGAGGATTACTGCATGGGCACAGACCGGGCAGTCTAACCCCCATTTGTGGCAAGTGTGAGGAAATGGTTCTAGTTTTGTCTTCCTGGGTATATCACGTTTGTTATCAGCACAGACTTCTTTATTTGGACAAGAAGTGACTAAGCAGGGCTGATCTGTCCGCACTAACAGACAGGCACCACTAATGAGCCATTGGCATATGGACTCATAGAATCCTTAGGGTTGGGAAGGACCTTGGAGAGCATCGGGAAGGACCTCGGAGAGCATCGCGTCCAACCGCAAGCCCTTCAACACCGCGGCTGTTACGCTGTGTCGCTGTGTTACGCGACTGCAGGATGTGGCTCCACCGATCTGTCTCCTTTCCACGCTCTCTGATGGCCCTTCCCCTTTCTACCTCCTCCTTCGGCGACGCCACCACTGGGCCAAGCAGTCCGGCCGCCGGCGCGCCCCTAACGCAGGCGGTGTCTCTGCCGCCCCGGGAGCGCGGAGAAGCTCACACACTCCCTGCGGCTGGTGAGACCCACTTATTCCATCAAGGCTCAGATTTACAGCTCTTTCATTAGTTCTCCAAATGTGGTCTGAAAACTTAGGCCTGAAGACATCAGAATTTAGGCCCAGCTTCATTAAAGACAAAATCAGACAAATTAGTTTTCTGCGGCTAACTCAAAACTATAGCGAATCACACTGTCCTCTCAACTCAAAACATAAAAATAAATAAATAAATAAATAAACAACTTTGGTTTCAAAATTTATTATTCAGAATGCAGGAAACATGATTATTAGATCCTTGATCTCCAAACATGGAACTTCATTGCCCTGAAGACATTTTTCTATGATCTCTGAAAACAAATGGCTCCCCAGTTCTCTGCGTGCTGAGTGTCCGAGGCTGTGTCTACGTTAGGAAATTGTGTGGTGTGGCCAGAATGAATCCCCAGGTGGAAAACAGTTGGTGGTGATGATCCAACATTGGCACTAGATAGACTTCAGCTCTGGCCTCGTCCCCTGGGCTAAATGTCCAGTAGTAGTAAAGAACATGTAGGACCGAGAGCACTCAATCCTGAAGGACTTTGCTTGGTTTAGTGTCCTGCAAAAGGAATCTACTTCATGCACTCTGAGAACACCCTGTGCTGCAAACAATGGCACAATAAGTGGGAAGAATCAGGAGAATGACTTCAAAAGCAAACTTCTGCTCTGAGCTAAAACATTAATGTCAACACATCTTGAGGGAGCCCACACCTCCCTGGTCTTAGGCATCTAGAGGTAGGTTTTAAGGAAAACGTCAAAGAATTGAGCAAATTCTGATGCACTCAAGTCAGAAGGCTGATGTAACTACAGTGTGTCCAAACTGCAGATACAACGTATCACTGATGTGACTACGAGTGTCAGTACACCCAGCTACCAGAGTAGGTTTTTTTTCACCTTGGATGAACACTAGCTTTAAATTTCAAGGGTATCTTTTGAAAAAATCATTTGCTTGTCAGAAGGACCTGAAAACTGTCAGGGTGGAATTCAGCCTGTGCAAATGACTTTTTTTTTTTTTTTTTTTTTTTTTTTTTTTTTTTTTTTTTTAATCTAAAGACAAAGCCTAGGAAAAAAAATATCATTTTCTGTTATTCTGTGTTTATCCTGAAGTTCACATGTGAAATACAAAATCATGGGAGTGATGCATTTTACTTGGAGGGTAAGGAAGAGAATGTGTTAGTGGAGTTAAGGAGCCAGCTGCTTTCTGCTAGAATCTCATTGAAGGGCACACGTTTTCAGACACAGGATGGGGATGGTGGCACTCGCCTTTCATTTCTCCAGTATAGTGGGTGGTCTTCCACAGTAGTACTACTTAGCCTGCATCTTCCACAAGTGTAACTGCTGTCTTTTGCACATATTTTACATAGAAAAGTCACTGTTGCTCCCCCTCAACTCAGTGGAACTACTCACCTAGCA
>VZSV01000310.1:65085-77405 GCA_013398735.1 Nothocercus julius
AAGAAGAAGAAGAAGAAGAAGATAGGATAATGAAAAATTCTGGAGCTTTTGGTCTCAGCTCCAGCTCTCTGCCATTGCCACAGTTGGTATATCTGTCTTGTGGCAGGTTGCCAAAATCCTCAGTAGAAGCTGATTTATGCCATGAGAAAATTTACATTCCATTCTTACCTCCATTTTCAGCAGAAAAGAGCACTAGCCCCTGAGGGAGTTATAGGAGGTTCTTATGAGCAACTTTACCCCTCAGTCTCCTAAAACTGGAGAAAGCTTTATAAAGTCATATAGAATTGGCCATTTAGAGAGCTTTACTGACATCAATGCAACTGCAACAGTATAATGCAAAGCAGTAAGGAGAATAGGTAGAAGTACAGCTACAACTGTACAGCTGTGACATAAGCCTTTTTTTTCTTCCCATATATGATGGATGTTACCCCTTCAGACTACTCACATTTGTACCAGAATCTGGACTTCAAGATCCAAATTTTCATCTTTTCCTGTTCTCTTAGATCTCACAGAATTGACCTCACTTTGACCACACGATGTAAATTATAAGCTTTTTTTTTGGCAACAAATGCGTGTGTGTATGAACAATTCAAATTGTTACAAACTGACAACGGTGAAAAAGCTGAGAAAAAGCTGCACCATCAGGCACAAGCAGACAGGTTTTCATAGCGGATGATGATCCAGGTTAAGAGGTTGCTCTCTAGCTGTCTGATGTTACTGCCCTGTAGCTGTCACTGTAGCTGTTAACTTTGTTCTTCTTACTGAACCTGCAAGAAGGAAAACAACCTTCAAGGGCTTTAAGGAAAAAATCCAAAATTCTAAAGAACACTGATTAAAAAGGTTATATGCAAACAGAAACACTCAAAGGCTCCCCTCATTTCCAGTTCTGTGACTGCCATTGATCACTATTTGAACTGTCACTTATCATTAATTTTACCATTAATCATTAAATTCTAGGAGAAATATTTTGTAATCATACTGAAACACATTAAAATTAACCTTGAAAACATTTACTGGTTAGAGAAACCCACAAATTCATAGAAATTACATGATTATGCTCTACTATAAGGATTTTCAAATGCCAAGCAGGTAAAAATGAAGAAGACCAGACTGCTTAGAAACTGCATTTTGAGATCTGCTATGCAAAAAAAATCAAAACATGCACACCAGCAAAAGTAATCTGGATGTATAAATCAGCAGATACTTGGAAAGAGGTTGTGCTTCTCCTAAATGTTCCTCTGCCTTATCCCCAAAGAACCCAGAGACCTGTTAGTTTTCTCTCTGTGTCACAACAATGCTAAATGTCCCCAGTTCAAGATGCGTGTGCATTAATGTAAACAGAAACAAAGGATCAGTTAAGGTATTCAGTGAAATAAAATCACTTTATATGGATCTCAGGCCTGTGACGAACTAAAGCTAATTTCAGAAAGGTCCGAAATACATAGTCTGTCCTCCTGTGCTATGTTATCTCTTTTTCTTAAGAAGTTCTGTTTAAATCCATGAAACCACTTACAGGTGTGAGTGTGAGCATGGGTGTGGGGGTATGTGAGCATAAGGAGTGAATTTATTTCGTGGGCTTCTTAAAGAGAATAATCTGACGACCGCAAATTATGCCAAATTATTTATGTGACAAAGCCCCAAATGCCTGGATACATTTCCTGTTGGACTCTAGCAAACATAAAAAGGAGAAGAGAAAAAACAAAAACAAACCAATCAACCAATAAACTTTTTCCCCCTAGAACGTACTGAAGTGTGTGCTAATTTCTGTACTGATAGATACATCTCAAGCCTCATTGCTTGTACAGTGATCCCAAGGTTTTAAGATCTCTGAAGAACACTAAAAGGAAAGTATTTATATCCTTATCTGAATAATCCTTTTCCCTCAGCCACTTCAATGCCTACCTAACTCTAACTTATTCCCATTTTTATCCATCTTCTTCTTCAACCTTCTCACCAACTCTGTTTTTCCATGACATCTCCTGATGTTCCTTGTTGCTCCTTGATATTTCTCTATGACCTCTCCACTCTTCCAGTTTCTTTGCTCTTTCTCTCCTGACTTTCAACCCTAGTAATTTTCTTATTCCATGGTGCTTGCAGATGAAATTGCCTCTGCTACTTCGAGTTTCGCTTTCTTTGCCTTCCCTGATTTCTCTCTTCTTTTCTTCTTCCTTTGTGCTCTTCTCTTTCCTCCTCACTGTGATCTCTACCTTGTTCTTTCTTCTCAAACACCTTAAAATGTTTCTCCTATTCTAAGCCCTTTTCCATTTGCTTCTCCAACAGACTGTGCCTCTTCCTCCATGCTCTAACCTTGGGAAAGCTGTATCTTTTGTTGCCATAAGACCTTCCTGAGATGTAGCACATCTGGCCTCTAGGCTGGTCTCCCCCCAGTTATCCTTTTATTTCTCCTTGTAGCCTAGGCAAATGTCAATCTCACCTCACTCTTGCAGTCCTATAAAAAACACACACAATCCAAAGAGAAAGGAAGTCAGCATCTGATGGCCAAAAAAGAAAATTTGATAAAATCCTCTCTAAAACTGAAAAAAAAAAAATGTTGATTAGCATTAGGCGAAAATTTGACCTTGTGGAGGCTGTATGAAAAACAGTGATGGGAAGGTGGTGATTCTTAAAAATTACTGTGATACTATTTAGAAAAGAGAGCCCAAATACATATGCTGACCATAGACAAACAAAAAAATAAACTAACAAGAGTTCAGCCTGTGTTCTTTAACAGCAACAGCTCTGGATATGAGCTTGTACTGTGATTCATTATAGAAAATGACACAGCTTAGAGCCAGAATTCCTCAGTATAGCAATGTATCCACATCCGTTAAAGCTTTTGTTATTTTCTATAGTATGCCATGTTCTGGTTTCCTACAAACAAAAAAATGCACTATATATAATCCCAAATGCAAATACTCTAGGACAGCAGAATTCTGACTACATTAGCACATAAAACCACAGAAACTGCAATTCCTCTGGAGAAAATGAAGAAAGCTGTGGAGGTTGGATTATGATGAAAAATATTCTGAACAGAAAAATGATTTTGAAAGGATTCATTCGCCTATAGTAGTGAGAAAGCCTCTTTGTCTCTCTGTCAAGGTACTCCTGCTCCAGCTCCCCCCAACCAGCCCTTCCACCCATAACCCTGCACGAGCGAGAGCCACCAGTGACAGGCGTGACGTGTGAGCCTGGTCATGACGGCTACATCCCCGACCTCTCTGCCAGCCCACTCGGGCAATAACCATCCAGAACAGTCCTGGTGGCCGCATCCTGCTTCAGTTGGACTCTGGGGAGACAGTTAACAGCAAAACAGCCAACGGCTAATAGAGCACACGCCAAGCAAAATTTGGCTAATACACAAATACGACTACAAGTCCATCAACTTATTCCAGTAATAGGATACAGCCCAGAGCTTGTGAGCTCTTTTGCACGGCAGCAGTCTGTGAACAAGGATGCCTCTCAGGGTTTCTTCCTTGAGCTTGCGAAATCCCTTAACAGCGACAGATACTTGGTAGGTGACCAGTAGCATGCTGAAACTTGGCAAACTTTCCTACGATGAATCTCTGGTTGTGCACATAAGCCCTTAGGCATAAACCATTGACCAAGCGTGGGACTAAGACTGAATCTATCCACACCCAGACTCCTCTGAGAGGGAGCCTGGAAAACAGGGGTGCCCATTCTGAATCTTATGACTCAACGGGAGGGTCTCCTTGGCAATTTCATCTGTGCCTGCCCTCCATGCAGTGTACCTTGAGTGTACATTGCCATTGCATCTTTTTAAACCAGCATCTTTTTTTACCATTGAACTATGTTAAATCACTGTCTTACATCAATAAAACATATTACGACTTATCTCTCATGAGTGAAGTGCATCACCCATGATGCTGTCAGGGAACAGCTATATGTGGAATATAGTTAGCTTATTCCAGCAAACAAGGCATGCTGACTGTCACAACCTTGGATATGAAGTTTAACTTCATACAAATAAAATTAAGGATTAGGAATCCAGCAAGTAGGCCAAACTAGGAAGACCAAACTGGAATCCATACCCCCAAAATGTTAGTCCGTCGCTTTACACAGTGGTGATCTGCTATCTTTTATCAGTCTAAGTTCTTAAACCAGCCTTATTTCCACCGCATTGGCATAGTCTTCATATGACAACCTGTTTGCCAGAGAGCCAGATTCAGAAATCTGAAATAATTCTTCTTAAACAATCACTGAGCAATTTGGAAAACTACTACTCTTGTGTTCCATATGACCTGAAGAGCAGAAGTTTTCAAATAAGAGGATGTTCTTATTTAACCGCTCATGTAAAGGAGGTTTAAGAGGTTCACTAAATACTTTAGTTACAGTAGTATTTATTAAGTAGTATTTATTAAGTATTTATTAAGTATCAGAATTTGTACTTCGTGGGAATTATACTGTTTAAAAATTCATCTTGAAGAGTCAAAAACAAAAATATTGATTCATTAATTTTCAAGAAGAAAATTCCTTTTCGGAATGCCAAAATACATCATTTTATTTTGATTTGAAATTAACCTGTCCTTTAGCGCTTCATCTGTAACTGGTATTCCCATTCTTCTCAATGGGCTGAGCTTCCCAGAGATGCTGCCTTTCCCATTTGCTATAGCGCACTAATGTCATTTTAAAGACAGGAAGACTTTGTGACTGAGACTAATTTGATATATGAAATCAAATCATTTCAAGCTGTTTCAATTCAAGCTAGCCCAACCTGTAATTTCCTAATGGAATAAGTACAATTTATTTGGCATACCTATTCTTACTAAGAAAAGAAATAGCATTAAATTTTTGACTAGTCCTGACCCGCACTGAAAAATAATTCCTTTTCTATTTATGTTTTTCATTATTGGGGTTTAACTGGAAAGTAAATCTGATAATTTTCCTTTAATCTCTGCTTTCTTTTCAAAAAAAAATGTTCAAAGGAATAGTAATATATTCTCTGAAGATTGAAATCCAATAATTCAAAAGTTATCTTCGGAGAAGAAATCTGTTGTCAAATATCAATCTGTCAATCTGTTTTTGAAAAACTCTGACATAGTTCACATTCATACCCACTGTCTACTTCACTTTTCTGTTTCCATTTTTATTTCACATATATTGTCCAGAGCACTCATAGTGTGCTCAGCTTTCTTCCAAGGGCTTTGGCTTTTATCTTCATGGTGAAATTATTAAGCAGTTTAGAAAGCAATTTACAGTAAAACAAAAACTGTTATTAAACTGTGAATTAATTCACTGTTTATTGTTTCTTTTCATATTTAGGAATAGACAAAAAGGATATAATGATGGAGCTAACAGTTTCTACTATGCTTGGAAATACCCAGTCCAAACAAATAACATAAGCACAAACTAGCACTGCCACTAGATCCTTCAGCTAAGGAAGTTCTACCTTGAACATGACAGTTGCAAGGCAGCACAACACATGAGAAAATGAAGTCTCATGAGAATGAATCACGGACCATTTAGGGATTTGTCTGTTTAAAGCAATACTTCTGAATCCCCAGCCAGCTCCTGTAGAGCAGAAAACCCTAGTATATTTTGCCCAGTTAGGTACGGCTGCTTGATGAAGCATATCAATTTCCGACTCCAAATGGAAAACTGGTTACAACTAGATTGTTGCAGCAGTCTAGCTCTGAGATGTATAGACAATATGTGGAAATTTGCAGGAGACGATCACTGAAGTCATTTGATTAGCTTAATTCAGTACATAAGTCAGGAGATACAAGGTAGGAAAGTTCGGTTTCTCTCGTGAGGACTCATGAAGGATAAAAGCAGAAGGAAAAGGGAGTAGAGTAGATAATCTTGGACAAGAAAGTGGAGTACAGTTATATTGTTTTTGAAGCTAGTTTTGAAAAGAGTGGGGTTCCAAAACAAAAAACAAACAAACAAAAAAAACCATGGAATCTAGTTCTTATTTTGGTAGTTTTTCCAGTGCTTCAGGTTTGAAGAAAGCAGGAAGAAAGGGATACAACACTTGCAGAGGCAGAGGTCCAATCTATGGAACTAAGGACCAAATAAAAAGATTTGTTATGGACCTAGATATAGTTTGTAAGAAGGCTGGCTAGCAGGGCTGTAAGCATAAAGTCAAAATGACATTTTTTTCTAAGGAATTACCATATAGAACAATTTAAAAACAATACTGAATAGGTGGATTTAGATTTGTAAGTGGGCCATGGACCTGGGATATTCATTGATTCTTCCTGTAGATAGAAAATGTTTTGAAGGAACATCATGCTCTGAGTCAAGAGTTGGTAGGTGAAGAAAGCATTATGCCACTACCACAGTGGAGAGGAAACTTTAAAAATATCATTGTCATAATATACAATAAGTTTTTTTCTGGTGCTTAAACGCATAAGAAGAATGTTTTCTTATGATATTTTACTATCATTCTACTTCTTTCAACATATTCGGTTGGCTTTCTGGAGAAAGAGATCTCTCTCCCCCACAGAGAATCCATTTCTGCAATCTTTGTATCCTTTGATGCTTGCTGAATCAAAGCACCTTTCCACTCTTACAGCACGTTTACTAGTCAGGTTTGCTTCCTGCATTTTCTTCCCCACATGGCTAGCTCACACTTCACACATCCAGCTTTCTTTGGCTTTGCCATTTAGCCACTTATGTGCTTTCTGCAGATGGCAGCAGGAATGCTAATTTGTCCAAGTGCATGATCCTCTATTTTTGCTTTAGTTATTGTGATGTATCCTCTAATATTCTTTTTCCAGTTCTCTCTTTTTCTACATGGTCTTTCACGTGGCAGTTGCAACTAGTCTACTAGCTCTTCTGCTGGCATGGTTTCCTTTGCTCCAAATGCCTACTCAAAATAATGTTGTACCTTAGTCTATTCCAAAAGTCATTACTGGCTTCCCTTTCAGTCCATCAGTCTAAACTAAATGTTTTTTTTTCTTTTTCTCAACATATGAAATTTTCTTTTCTCATCTCACTTACCTCATCCACAAGAAGTAATAGTTGCTACCATTTTCCATCCTACTTTCACTTACAACCAAATATATAGTTTTCTATGTAGTATGTAAAAGTGTTCTTAAAAGCACTGAAAAAAGAAGGGTGAATGAAAAGTAACATGAAGAGGCAGGAATATTAAGGGGCATGTTATTCAAAGCAAGTGTCTCAAATGTCTCAGGACACAAACTGCTTCACAACAGCTATAGAGCTCATTCTTGTCATCTGCAAAATCTATCAGCAGGCTAACATTATCCTGTATCGAAGACAGTATCTATATATGCATTTGGCACTATATTATTCATGAAGAAGAGTAATTAAACATTGTCTGTAACAATAACACTTCCTCATGGATGTGGTGTCATTGAAGTCAAGAGTATATTTGCATGATTAGAGTTGGCAGCATTTGATAGCAAAAGAGGTAGCCAGAACTCCCTGATACTTAACTGGCACAAGGGACTAGTACCAGTTCAGTACCTGAACTCAAGATGATTTACTTGACATTTAACATCAATTACAGCATAAGTAATGAGAGGGCCTACACCCTTCAGTATAACTGCTCCCATTAATGGATAAGAGAAATTAGTAAAGCAGATCTGAGAAATCTGAGAGATCTGAGAGATCTAGTACAAAACCTTGTCCACACATTCAGACTCAGTGCCATGTCTGGTGCATTTAATAGGTAAGCACACATTTTTGGCCCCTTAGTAAAGTATATGCAAGGTGAACAGAAAGCCAACAGTTCTCATTGTATTAAAATTGTTGAAAATGTGACAAGAAGTAACTACAGACTCATTAAAATACTAGCCAGATTAGTAACATTGTGATTTATGAAGTTAAAAAACATCGCGCAGAACGTCAATATTCACACAAATCATTAGTTAGTTGTGAGTCCTTTTGAAGTCTGACACAGAAGAGGAAGGTAATGCCCTCATGCCCTCTACGTGACACAGCAAGAAGATTTTGGTGGACTGATTTCTCCTCTTTTCGAGGTGGGCAGAATGCGCGAAGAACCTTGGCCTCGTAAATGCACAGGCTGGGCTGCATCCCAGGGCTTGAGAGAAGGAAGCAAATTGTGCCAGGAAAAAGGGTGGTGCAAACTGTTTCCCCTCTTTTATGAGGAGGAAGTATAACACTGTGAGTCAGAGTTCCCTGTTCCCAGCACCACTTTTCCTTCACACAGGTTGTATTACTTGGTGAAAAGTCAGTTTTCTCTTTTTTTACAGAGAACACTTTAAATCTGTTTGTTTAACCAGTGTTTAAAGGGTACTTTTCTATTTAATACTGTGATACAAAAAATAGTAACAGTTACATTAGTCAACTTTCAAATTTCCTTGACAGCTAAAGCACCCCTTACATTCTATTTAACCTTTATGCTTCTTTCATCACCATTATCTGTCTCTGCTATGATCCTTGTATGTTATAATTACGAAACTTTATTAAGTGTCTTGGAATTGATAACCTCTTATGGTCCTTTTTCTTTTTTTGGCCAATACAGTTTCTTGCTGCATTAATAACAGTCAGCATGAAAGGAAGCCTGAAGTATCTTTGGGCTTTACAATAATAAATATGCCTATATATGCCTATTAAGAGCAATCGTCTATATATAGACTATCTCTATATGTATATAATATGCTTGGCATATTTTGCCTCAATAATTAAAAATATATTTTATTTTCAAATGATCCCTAACTGCCTCTTACCTGGATATATGGTGCTAACTTCTCTTAAGCAGTAAATTAGAACATCAAAAGAGATGAACATAAGTAGAGGAGCATACTGCACAGCAGCTTGAAAGTGTTCTCTCTACAATCATGGTGTAGAAGAAAATGGACGGGCTGTAAGAGAACAAGCAGCTAGAGTGATGTCTGACACATCAGTGATACCGGTTAGATGACAATACAGTTAAAAAGCATAAGCCCCAAATTACTGGCTTCTAAAGAACAACTTCCTAATGATTCACAATATTATCAAATAATAATAACAAAAAAAGAACTATCACATATATATTAACAAAAATACACTGAGCAGGGAACCAAAGAGCCTAGATTTCTATTTCTGACTTGACTACGGATTTCTTTTGTGTAAGTTAGTTAATACTTTGTGCCCCTCTAAATCTGCAAACTAGAAACAGAAACAAGTATCTAGTTATTTTTAAGATGAAAATCTTGCTTTTAAAGATTTAACAGAAAAGCAAATGTCTTAAAGTTAGCCCCAAATCACTAGTCCTTTTGGCTCTTCCCTGTAAGAAATGCCAAAAAGGATTTAATGTTCAGTCTGTCCTAGAAATCTGATGCCTTTGAGAAGGAAGGGAAGGGAAAGGCACCAGCCAAATAAAGGCATTCACTGTCAAACTGCAAATTAGTCTGCACAGTGTTTTATACTTCACCAGTCCTCTTTGTATCCTCTTCTGAGCAGTGACTGCATTCTTGGAAAACACTGTGCGTGAATTTATGAGACTATTTACTTTATTCTCACATTTTAATTCTGTAGTCCACATCGCAGCTTGAGAAATTTGTTGAAAGGGATGGCAGACTGATTTTTGCTTTGGTAAACAAGATGTGTGTCTTTTCATACCATTAGAATAAAAAAGTGTTGTTCTGGCAGAATCACATCAGAAAGGTAAACGAAAAGTTGAACTGTGTAAAGAATGAAATACAAGCAAATGAAGTTTCACTGCAAAGTATAGGATATAGTACAATGGTAAATATTTATGAAGCTTACAAAAGCCATCTCATTTTTTTTACAGTAAATTTAACTTCAAACCTAAAATTTAACTTCAAAAGTAAATTTATTCTAGTTTTTTACTTCAAAATATAGAAACATAACTCATTTGCTAATAGTAATTAATATGATGGATATCTGAACATCTGATAGAGTGGAAGTGCCTCAGCAACACATTGTCAAGCTTCTTTTTGCACCAGCTAATATTGCAGTATTTCATTGCAATTGCAGCATTTCATTCCACATAAAAAGTGACAAACAGTAGAAAACTAGTCCAAATATAGACATTTCACCAGTAAGATTTCAGTTACTGCAGACTGCATTATTGGACCATAGGACCTATAAAACTATATTAAAATAATGAAGAAATAAGCAGAATGGTATTATTAAAATTATGTCAAAATAGAATCTACTCTCCTGAATATTCAAATTCCACTGAGATAATGTTCCTCATATAGGATCTCATTACAGAGAAGAATACAGTTTAGGCACATTATCTGACCAAAGAAACTAAGTCAAGAAGTCTTTAAATGATTTTCAGGAGGATTTAATAAGGAAGACAAGCTTAGGAGCTACAGGGCGTTTTTTTTCATGCTTTGAAGACATGTTTCTTTAACATGACATTTAAACCCCTAAAAACATTCCAATCCCTTGCCAGAAAAGTTTGCAAGTTTGCCATATTTTTTCTATACACAAGATAGAAAATCTTTTGAAAAGATACTTTTTTTTTTTTAATAAATGTTTAAATTCAGGTTAATTGATATTTGCAATCATTCATTTGAATGTTACTATCTATGATATGTTTTCATAAAATGAATTTCAACCTCACTACAAAATACATAGTTATATATTATATATATAAATTCTAAATTTACTTTGAAAAATATTCACCTTAGAAATCTGATAAAAGTTATATATTCAAATAAGAATCTATAACCAGTGATGTCAGCCTGATTTTGAGCTTTCAGAGAGCAAACAGTAGAGTACAAGAAAATCAGTTTGTGACATTTACTGTATCGAATACAAAATTGACAACAATAATTTTCTAGGCTACCAGTGAACAAGCTGATGCTCTACATAGTCTTTTTTAAGATATCACATGCATGTGTACTATATTACTCATACATGACTACATGCTGCTGCACAATATGCGTTTCAGATTTGATGCAATTGGCTAGTTCAGGTTCCCCTTACCACAACGCATATACAGCTCCTCAGATAGAGAGGCATCTTCAGGAAAGACCAAGTTTCTAAGTCTGTACCAGATATTGTAACTTATCTAACGCTTCTTAGTTTTCTTGAACTAAGCTATATTATACTCATTTAAACATTATGATTCATATTCATGTGATGTCTGGGAACTTATCTTGTCCTGAATTCTTGTATGAATCTCAGATTTTGTGATTCATGCTTTTCTCTGAGCATTTAAGTTCGAGGATAGAAACAATGACAGCTGAAGGTTACTTTCTCTCTGTTATACCGGAGAAATGATGCTGCTGCTTGGCAAAATATGTTAGAGAAATTGCTCTAAAAAGGAAGCTTTGTCCTGCTTAGTCTGCCTGTCTTGCACGTCTGTGTTGGTTTTAGTGCTGTGGAACAGAGGAGCACACAGCTATTTTTATTTGCCAGCAAAGTTATATTTTAAAAGTGCTCCTGAGAACACAGAGCTCTTCCATGAAATAAATTTAGAACAGCTGCAGAATGCCGTTTCAGAATGTATGGCTTTAGATGAATTGGTTAGCACTTAATAGCTGTACAGTCTAGAAAAGTAAAAGATTTTAAATGCTGGATCACACTGATTTTTTTTGGATGCAGAAAACTAAATAACTAAACCACATGATTTAGCTCAAAGAGAGGAGCTATTAACAATAAGATAATGATCTCAGATAAAAATTTGAAAAGGAGAGAGTAAATTTAACCCCTTTATTCTTGATCAAAGTTCCCTGCACTTTCTTTAATCAGGGCTGAAGTCAATATAGTCCTACCTTCTCACCAACAAACTCTTCTAAGTTTCCCTTTTATTACCAGTTTCAAAGCTCTGACTATCATCCACTGGAAAAGCATAAAATTATAAACAGCAGCATGTCTCAAACAGAAATCATTAAAACACCTCTTCAGCTAAACCATACATATAATTTCCTTCTTGGAGAACTATAAGGTTATGTGTGACAATAATGCCATTTCCCACTTCTTGTCCCAGAATCTCTCCAGGGTTAGGATCTATACCAACTAAAAGATAGAAAATTTAATACTCACATAAATTCTCCCACCACTCTCACAGAAATAATCCAGAGAAGGGAATACTAGCTGTGGCTGGATCACCCTTCTGTGCATTTCAGTCTCCCATAACATCCTCATGGGGAAGCTCCGGACATGTGGCTTAGATGAGCGGACAGTGAGGCAGATTGAGAACGAGCTGGATGGCAGAGCCCAGAGGGTTGTGATAAATGGGGCTGAGTCTAGATGGAGGCCTGTGGCCAGTGGTGTCCCAAAGGGGTCAGTACTGGGCCTGGTGCTGTTCAACTTGTTCATCAGTGACTTGGATGAGGGGACAGAGTGCACCCTGAGCAAGGCTGCAGATGATACCAAACTGGGTGGACACTCCAGAGGGCTGCGCTGCC
>VZSV01000310.1:78050-88446 GCA_013398735.1 Nothocercus julius
GGGTGCCAGAGCCCTGGCACAGGCTGCCCAGAGAGGCTGTGCAGGCTCCTTCTCTGGAGATCTTCCAGACCCGCCTGGCTGCCGCCCTGTGCCCCGTGCTCTGGGTGTCCCTGCCGGAGCAGGGGGGCTGGACTGGATGGACTAGAGGTCCCTTCCAACCTCAACCATTCTGTGATTCTTTGGATCAGAGGAAAGCTCTTAAAAACAGCACTTTCCCAGAGAAGCTGCAGGTGGTTCTTCTGGAACAGAACTGGAAAAGTTCTGGAAAAGAGGATCAGAGGAAACCATTCTGTTGAGAACAAATGTATCTTCACTCTGCCAGAGTCATGGCCAATCCTTGACTTGAAGAGTCTGTGTCTCTGAAAAGCAGAGGCATAACTGACATTTATCACTAGAAGGTAAAGTTAGTTTCCACTGCTTCTGGAGTACTAAGAGTTCAGTACCATTTAGACTGAACATAATCATCACATAATCAGCAGAGAAGATTTTGTGGGTTTTTTATTTGTTCGTTTGTTTTTTTCTCTCAACTAAAATACTTCTCATTAGAAAGGAAATGAAAGATAGAAAGAACAGAGTACATATGAATGAAATGGCTCTTACTATCTGGACGTTATTAGAATGTGGACTGTGAAAACCAGAGATTTACAGAAGTGCCTTTTATCGGCCCGTACCCAGAGAATTTAGGAGATCACAGTTGTCCATGGGAACAATTTTAGGCTCATGTCTGAAGGTTTTGATTTTCCCCAAAGAACTGCACACAGTGGAATTCAAATAGGAAAAATATAAGGTTCTGAAATAGTTCATTCTTTTTTACTGTTCTTTGCTTGATTTCAACCAAGTATAGCAGAGAGAACTGTAAGGGCGTTTTCCTGTATTAAAATGACCAGTATGACAAACTGGTAATTCTAATATACAAACATCTGCTTTGTAACAAACTGCAAAATAATCTCCAGAGGGATAATAATCCAAGATGTAAATAAGGAGAACATTAACTGGAAAGGGGTCATGTTAAAAATTCTGAAAGCAATAGTACTGTAACAAATTGCATGGATATAGTACAATTTCATGCTACACATCAAGTGTATTGTGATCAGCCTGGACATGCAAAATCCCTGATGGAAGAAAGCCATTCATACCATTTTAAAGGTTCTCTTGGAATGCTGACCTTGCTTTGACATACTTCTCCTACTTCAAATACGACTTTGAATAAATAATTTTTTAAGAAGAACAAGCAAAATGATGCTTGGCTAAAAGCCAAAAGCACACATACAGTTTCCATTAGGAAAGTTTTTAAAGGAGCCTCTTAAACTATCTTCATATATTGAAAACAGTGCTAAGAGTGAAGAAAGAACCATTGTTTAGGCCCTAGTATGGGATCTAGCACCATTGTTTCGCATGAAATATAGAAACTTACAGTAACATTCCTGACGAGATTATGAACAACTTCAACTCTATGTTACTCATTGTTCAACTTCTGCTTTGAAATAAAAAGGACAGTAAATCATAAAAAGATTAATACAATGTTAAGAGTGCAAATTTGCTATTGGATATATTAAATTTTCCTAGATTTTGTATCAGGATAAAAGCACAGTCTTTCTGAGACTTCTTTGAAAAAGACACCCACCCTTGAAACGTCTCCAGCTGAGCATTCATATAGGAAGCAGAAACCTAGTTTCAAAACCATGATCTGAAATCAGCTGAGCAGGTATTTTCATCTGGTTCTGTATTCTAAATATATAGCCTGAATATGTGGCTATACTCTTCTACGTGGATTTATCTCGCTTTCCTCCTTCTTCCAGCCTTGCCCATTTCTTAAAAAAAAAAAAAATTCTAATCAGCTCTCTTTCAAAGTCAAGAGGGAGCTCTGCTAGAGCTAAAAAAAGAAATATCTTGCTTGCTGTGTTCCCTCTGTACCTTGATCAACACTTTTGAAAAGGGCCAAGATGCAAGGCTCAGGGGCTTCTTATTAATGTGTATAAATTCCTGATGGGAGGCAGTAAAGACGGCTCTTCTCAGTAGTGTTCAGTAACTGGGCACAATCTGAAATACAGGAAAGTCCACTTAAACATCAGAGAAGAAAAGTTTTACTGGTGGATGAGCATTGCAACAGGTTTCCCAGGGAGGCTGTGAAGTCTCCATCCTTGGAGACATTCAAAACCCACCTAGACACGCTCCTAGGCAATCTGCTCTGACTCTGCTCGAGCAGGGTTGAACTAGACAAGCTCCAGATGTTCCTTCCAACCCCAACTATTCTGTGATTCTCCAATTCCTTACAGACACTGAAAGAGGCCCTTAGGGACCAGAAGATGGTTGTGGAGTAAATAGTAGCTGGCAATGAGCCTGAAATACTGTAAAAAAACCCTGTTTCCTTGTGACTGATTTGTATTGTCTTTAAAGAAGTTGGACTTTTGGTATTGTTCATAAATGAACAGGTACGGAAAAGCTGTAAGCATTTGAAAATGTAAGCTGAAAGCATTTGAAGAATGCTTTCTCTTTACCAAAACAATGGGATTTCACATTCTGGTTAAGTGCTAGAAGAGATGAGGTATAAAGCAAGAAAGCTTAGACTCTGAAGTGACTTCCATCCATGGTTTGCAAACTTCTTCTTAGAGGAATATCTACAATATCCTGTCCATATTCAAACATGCAATCCTCATTTGGAAACACACCAACTTACATCAATGGAAGTGTTGCCAAGTAATGTCTACCATTAGTGTATACAACAAAATTTTTCAAAAATCCTTTTACAAAAACAAAATCTGTCAACATGATCCTTATAGTTAAATACCTCCTTCTGGTTTGAAAAATTTTGCCTACTAGGGTCTGTCTAGGTTTTTTTGTTTTTAAAAGTATAAATTCAATTCGGTATGTCAAGTTTCGAAAAAAAAAAAAACAGTATGAACTAAACTTAGAATGCAATGGAAAAAAAGAGGTTTCTAAATTTTCAGTTAATTAAATGATCATTTCTGAAACTTTTTGTACCAAGTATAAACTCACTGAATGCACTTATTACAAAAATCCCTGTGTTGCCTTGGCAATAGCTTGCTGCTTCCCATTTTATTTCAGCTGTGCTTACAATTTTCTGCTCCAATTCTGATATCTAGCATGTACTCTCCTGCTGTTAGAAACAGAGCAGAATCCTACCAGCTGCCTTTAAGAGGTTAGACTAAGGATTTTGCTAAATAATGCAGTCCAATTTAGGAAGAATATGTAGTCTATCTTGGTTGTAAAAGTAGTTTGTTAGTAATGCAAATTAATGTTAATAATGCATATTAGTAATGCATATTAATGATCTCTTGGTTGGGTTTGAGTTTTTAATGAAGAAATTAGGGCCCATACTTTGAAACTGATGTTTATTGAAATGAAATATTTTTAGCATTCTATTAGTATGGAATTTAACTAATGCTATGACTATATGTCTTGAGGCTGACTTTTATTTTAGAACAGATACAGGTGATGGATTCTTAATTCAACAACATAACATGGGTAAAATCCCTAACAAACAGCAATAGTTCAAAGATCTAGGAAGCATGAAAGACGCAGTGTCCTTGAATAACCCCAGTTTCTTCAGTCTGAGGAAAAATAAAGAGAAAATGGTGTAAGTAGGATAACTGATATCCTATTAAATATATTCATAGATGTTGCAAACACTTAGGCATGAGAGTAGTCTAAATAGAAGCAACAGAATGGTTCATGTGCATTATTAACATCTGTACAATTTTTTCCTCCCTTTAGCATCACAAAATGCAGGCCAATGGGATATTGATAGCCAAACCATGTGTTTTGAAATTACTATTTCATATTATTCTCATACTTTCCTTACATACCCCTGCAAACTAATAAAGTATCTGTGAGTTATTTAAAAATCATTAATATTTATAAATAATATTTTTATTTTTACTTGTTAAAATAATATACAGACAATTCAAATTTCTTGAGGAATGTGGTATTTATTGCATGACTAAACTAGTAGATGAAAATTTGAAAAGAAAATAGCTTCTAATCTAAGTATTCATTTGCTGATGAATTAAAATCACCAAGTTATTCAGCACAAGTCAAAATGAAAATGCTGACATATCATTTATTATAAAAGCCCATGCTATAATAGGAACGGCATTGTTTCTCTTTCTGCTGGTCTCACACATTCTTTTTAATCTTGATTATTGGTTACCCTGTTAGAGACTTCTTATGGCAATGAAATTCTTCTGTTAGTAATGCAACCTAAGTCTTTTGTTGCATTTTTTTTCTTCCTACATAACTTATGATTGCTGTTATAAACATTGCAGTGGGTTATTTTTTTTCTGAATCGCACAATTACTGATTGTTCCAAGGAAATACTTGTTCCTAGCTGTTGCTAGGTGGCAAATGCTCTTAAAGATTTTGCAGGCTACAGATTTTTTCAAATCCTCAGTCCTCCATATTTGCTTTATAACCCACAGGAACAGATGAAAATATTCAGCACTAGGATAAAAGTTTTGAGAAAGAAAAAGCATTCTGCTTCAAAGCTTAGCCCAATCAGACTTTAGTACAGGGTAATTATCTCCTATCTGTGAGGTTGCTCGTACCTTCTTCTAAAAACTCATGTGTTAGCTACTGTGTAAAACAAGATCCTAGATGGAATAAGCTTCAGACATAGTACTATGAAAAATAGGAAAGTATAGAAAAGCAATTTCATGGAGTGCAGTGAAAAAAACCCCAAATAATTCCTTATTTTATCTAGGAACTAATTTTGCCCGAGATCTAACAGTAGCATTGAGACTTTTGAAGAGCACTCACTCATCTTCCAACTTGCAGCACTTGTGCCCCGTCCCTCGGTAGTCTCTGTGGAAAGGAGAAACTCTGCACTTAAAGTCCTACTCAGTCTTGAGGTAGTTTTTTCAAATAGTCCTGCTCGGTGCATCTGAAAGTTTTAGAAAATGTAGCTGTTAGTCTCTAAGGACTTTCTACAGAACATATCCAAAAAGCAGTTTTCAGAAATCTATACTTCAGTCAAATTTAGGCAAACGGTTACAGGGACTACAAGAGACATTTCTCTGCTTGTCCCAGTCTGATCTGTCATTAAATTTTACTTTCTTGAGCTAGCCTGGATATTCTCAGCAAAACAATGGTAAGAATCATGCAATTTTGAAAAACACATTTCTTCCCTAACCTCTTTTTTTTTTTTTTAATCAAGCTATGTCATTTCTTCTGAAAGTTAAAAAACGAATCATTCTGAGGCAAGCTCCTGCCTCAGAGAACCACCTCAAAGTTTTAAAGTTCAGTATACTTAAATGCAACTGAAAGCATGGGTTTTGTAATGGAAATCTTGGGTAACATCCATTGTGTATCCATTGATAGGTCTCCTTGCTTGTCCATGAAGTCTCATTCTAGCACTAAAAAAAGAGAAATCTTTCAGGGCTGAAAATTGCTCCCTCATTCCCTTTTACCTCAGATGAAGAACTGCTACAGTCATGGGTGGCGTGGGGAATAAAATTCAGTGAAAAAAATTGGAAAATATTCCTCAGACTATGGTTTTAACTATCTTCCTCTAATTCCTATAATTTGACTTAAACTTTTATGTTCTTTGCCTTCAACATGTCATAGGAAATGTATACTTTAAGTGTATTATCAAAAATAAGCTATCTATCACAGAAGTCTGCTGATGGTGCTAGGATCTTTGAATAATACTGGGTCCTTGCACTTCTTGGAGAACTATCATGGGTAACTGCGTTCTTATGTGTTGTGTCCCCCCCAAGAGGGGTTGTCAGCATCTGAAACCCAAGCAAGGCCTCTCATTTTATTTGCAGTAGTTGTAAAGATTTAGTAATTTCATCATCACAGAAATGTTTTGGACAGAGACCACATTTGGTAGAGTGGCCAAATAGTTATTTGCTGGATCTTTTGACATCTGCCGCCTTTTAGACTCAAAGGGAGCCTCTGGCTGAACAGGCACACAAGCATTTTGAATAAGCACACAGAATAAAACTGGAAACTAAGTTCGAGTATATCCGTACATCATGCTTATATCCCCCCCCGCCCTTCTTCAAATTTTGTGCGAGAGTTGTTACAATCATTTTGTGAAACAAGCAATTCACAAAACAACAAAAATGCTTAGTCACTTCCTAAAATACTCTCTATTTAGAAAATAAATGTTAGCTTTGTAAAGTGTTTTACTGCGGAGTAGGTGGTAAACATAAAAGATTTTTTGTTTTTTAAAGAACAGAAATAGCAAAATGTCCTTCAGAAATAATAATCACTAATAATATTAGACATCTAAGCAAAACTGACATTTCTTGAAAAAATAAAAGTTTCCGTAGTCTTCAAAATCACTGATTTCACAATTTCACTGTAACACTGAAGCAAAAAGAAATATGTCTGTCAACTTTTAGAGGAAACCGGAGGGAATCAAGGAATAAGTGTAATTTTAGAGGAGATACCTAAAATTTCATCTGGAGGATGATTGATGTGCTTTCTCCTTCCACTCTGCTCTAACTTTTACTTGCCTTGAGGAAAGACAGAGGGAGCTGCAGGAAAGCAATCTGATCCTTTGCCCACTCAACTCTACATTTTTGATTGCATCTGATAGATAAGGAAGCAGTGGAGACATTACTTCCTATTGTTAGAGATAATCTATATCAGAGGAACTATCCTTAAAGAGTTATTATTTTAGGTGATTCCTATGTCTTATCTGATTAATTATAAATATATGTAAAATACGTGTAAAACTGCACAGTTAGAAAATTCCTTAAGTATCTGATCACATCAGCTTTTTTTTTTTTTTTTTTCCAGCATTTCCTTGTTCTCCCTGCTGTTTGTCTTTTCTAGACCAACTGCTTTGTGGCCCCAAACTTTTAGGCTCTTTGTCACAACACACAAGCACAAACCTGTCTTGCCTGATTTCATTGTTACGTGGTATCTGCTTTACTATGTCTCAACAATGCACACACAAAAGCTCTAACAACCTGTTTCCTAAGGATTAGAAACAGGATGTCTCAGAGGTGAGTAGGTTTCTGCCCTCATCGCTGTCCTTATTCCAGTCAAAATGACCAGATCAGCAAAAACATTTTTGCCATTTGAGCTTAATCCATCTCATTTTGCTTTAACTAGGCCGGGGAACACGAATACACAGACTCGCATTTTAGCTGGAAGGGCTGGAAGGTAAGCTGAGGCCCACTGGCCTCTTCAGACAAGTCACAGTGCAGATGGAAAAAAATGTGTTTACACGCTAGCACATTTCATATAATTCCCATTACAACTAAAAGGACAGCATCCATAGCCTAACTTCAAAATAGTCTTCCTTCTTACGAGTGTTGTCATTGTCAGAGCATATGTGATGTTAAAGAGACTGTGACTTCTGGCTCAACCATATGTTGGGCTATTTTCTCCTACAAAAGATGCATAAGGCAGGAGCGGGAAAGGTGAAGAGCTAGACTAGGGAAAGTGAGAAATGCAGGGACTTAACCATGCTACGGTTTACCTTTTATGTGGGAATCCAAACTTGTGAGAGATCATGGAGAGAAGAAGAGGTGCCCCATCCTTGGGTGAAGCCTGGAAAGGATATGAAGAACAGATTGACATTATGGTAACACTGTGAGGATATGAATCTATGAATCCCTTCCCCTAGATAACTGACAGAGTTATGAGGTTAGAAATACAGCTGAACAGTAATAGTCTAGAGACTGCAAAGGCCAGTGGTCCCCCTCCTGCATTACAGCAGTGAGGGGCATCCTCTCTGCGATGGTGGGGTCTTGCTCCCTGTCCGAGGCAATGTAACACTGCGCATTGCAAATCCAGACCGCTCCGTCTGAAGTGTGTGTTGGCATGCCAAAGGTGTGGTTGTTATCTATCACACTGGCTCATTCAAACTGTCTTAACAATTAAAAAGCACAATTAGCCTCCAGGCTATCATATTTGAAGATCTCAAAATCTCCAGAAATTTTAGTCTGCAGCCTGCTAGAGCTTTTCAATGGTGTTAAATTAAAACTATTACAAAATTAATTGTTTCCCAAAACTGGACCTGGAAGCACAACATGTGGTTTCTGTGTTTAAACTGCAAGGACATTCAGTGTGAGTGCTTGGTAATGCTATCATAATATTGATATGCTAGCTTGATTTACTAATGCTACTTTAATGAAGGTAAATGGAAAGCAGGAGAAGACTGGTAGATCACAAATAGGACTTCTGCCTGCAGAAGGAGTTGCAAAATTTCTACCCACAAATGGAGACATTTGTCCAATCTGAATAGAAAAGGATTTTAAAATGCTATTTTTGTGTCTTTTTTTTTTTTTTTTTTTTCCAGGACAAAACTCTTTTTCAGAGTGATGTTAAAAACTTTTATTCTTTCTTATTCCGCTTCCGCTTTGGATCACAAAATATCATCTTTTGAAATTCTGATTCATTGTTGAAGAAGTCTGAAGTTAAACAAGAGTTCAATGATGGATTTTGAGAACTGAACTCTTTAAATTCAAAAGCAGACTTTGATGCTTTTTGAATACGGCAGTTTTCAAGGCAATCTTTGAAAATACATAATTTGGTGTGGTCAGCTAAGTCTAAGTCATGTTTGCATCCAAAAGCGTGTGTGAGCCCTCTGGATCATTTCAGATACTATTTGTAGATTTTGAGAGATTTTTATTTTGGCAACATTCAGAAAAGAGTCAGTAAGTGGGAATTAACAACTGGAATTAAAAGGCAGCAGGGGGAACTACATCCCAAAGCAATATAGTTCTCTCTCTCTCTCTCTCTTGCATTAGTGACATGTTGGTGTTTGCCTCAGCTCAGTCTAAAATACCCCTGTACCCAGCTCAGTCTAAAATACCCCTGTACCAATGTGCATCCTTGTCGAGGCTGCATCTAGGCAACCTCAGCATCAAAACATAAGACAGCAATCGCTCCAGAAAGCTTAGAATCAATCTACTGAGACTGAGAAAGACATAAAGAGAAAACAAATTATGTAGAAAAGAATGAAAGATGTTGTAAGTAAATGAACAGAATTTCAAGCAGAAAAACAAACAAACAAAAGAAATCTCAAATGTGTTTTCTAAACCACTTTCATGAAACATGATTCACATTTATTTCTAATTCTACCCCACCGTTTAAATGATTTTGTACCATAGTATATTTAGGTCTTTAGTTCTTTCCTGTAATTTAGAACATGTTGATAGGAGATCATGTCTAGAAAATAGGATATGAAAACAATTTCCTGAAGAGCTAGGAATAGGGTCATACTTTTATCTAGGGTTATACTAGAAGTTCTGGCAATATTCTTTTTCTAATAAATACAGAAAACTCTGTAGGACAGCAAATGCTGTCTTTTTTACCTGATGTCTAGGTTTCAATATTTTGCTAAACAGGTTGAAATCAAATAGGTCAGAAATATTTCTGAAGACAGAGAGACAAAAAGTCCTTGACGTACCAACTTAAAAAAAGCCAGATGACATGTTTACACAGTTGATTTGTCTGAGCTCAGAGTAGTTAAACACAAACTAGTTCTGAATAGGAAACCAAACAGCGATGCTAGTTTTTGAGTTTAAGTAGAGCTTGTTGGTTCAGACACAGCGCTGCACTGAGTCACCCCCATTCTGGATTAAAGCTGCTTTGTACCTCGGTAGTTTGAATCACAGCCATAAGAGCTTTCCACTATTTGTACAAGTTTATGGAGACAGCTTCCAAAGCAATCTTGAAGAAGATCAGCAGATAATCAGCATTATAAAATACAGAGTCGGATTAGATGAGTAAGCTGTTGTGTACTGGTATTTCCAGAATATAGGTCATAAACTTTCCCAAAGCCAGAGAAAACTTTTATTCCTTTGAATTTTTTTTTAGCCAAGATTGGGTAACACAGACACTGTCCTCTAAAGCAGCCAATGAGCCAAGCATAGGAAACAAATCACTGAAAGGCAGGAGGTGAGTTTTACACTAGGAGGTGCTAAAAGAGAAGAGCATGAAGCTTATTTCAGGAGTTTAATCAGTCTTTCCAGATGCCATATAAAACAAGATAATCATGACTCAAATAACAGTAAGTCAGTGGCTCTGCAGCTATCTTCCCCATTCCCGCTGTACTGTGTTCCTGCCTGCCTGCCTGGGGACGATCCTTCCCGCAGATTCGTGCTCGCTAGGGTGGCTGCAGCCAGGTCATGCGCCTGGACTCCTGTTTCCTGGAACGCTACTCAAGCCCCGTTGCCACTGCGGAGCGGGTCCTTGGCCGGCTGCGAGCACGCACAGAGGGAAGCGCCTTCCCCGCGCAGCCAGCGGCCCTTGAATCTGTGTCTCGGCCGCTGGGGGCTGCCACCCTGGGAGAGGCGGCCTCCCTCCGGCGAGGGCACCGCGCTCCCGACCAGCGCGGCTGCGGAGGAGGAGGAGGAGAGCGCCAACCCTTCCCGCAGCGGCTCCGGAGCTCCGCGCGGAGCCCGCGCGCGGC
>VZSV01000310.1:89479-112804 GCA_013398735.1 Nothocercus julius
CTTGGAATTTAAAAAGTTAAATGATGTGTAAACAGTGCTTTTGTGTCCTACATAGTGCTAGCTGGGCTTAAGAGCCTACTTTTTTTTTTTTTTTTCTCCATCATATCATGGTCTTAAGTGGTGAATTTGTGTGATTCTTTAAATGGTAAGTGTGCAAAACACTTCGTTTTATTAGCTCCCAAATTACACCCTTGGAGTCCAATATACCTAATATACTATAGTCCAATATACTATTTCCCAGTATTTTCTTTCTAGTATTTCTGTTTGTTTTAAGTGGTGGTTATAAAAGTTAGGTAGAAACTTATGTGTACACATTGCACAAAGTCTTTACATCTGTACAGAAATCTTTAGCCCTTGTGATGTGAAGCTGTGTCTGTACTAAAATAATCCATCTAGAAGCCAAGTCTTGTGAGCATCACTCTGCATTTGTGCAGCCAAGCGTCTGTAGGAGTTTGCGGTAGGGTAACTGAGCATCCATACTTTGTAGAGCAGTTAGTTGTCCTTTGCTTAAAGCAATCTCCATCATTTGGAAGAGGCCCATCTCTGGGATTCAACCAGTTACTTGAAGGCAGAGTCTAATTCAAGATAAAGTTGAATCAATTTTCTCCCTCTGAAGCAATTCAGGGAGGTCAAATTTTGAGACTGCTCATAGCAGGAAGCTTTAAAAACAAACAACCAAAAGCAACTGAAGAGGGTAAGCTTAACTACAGAAGTTCAAAATTTTACTTTTAACAGTTATATGTGAAGAGTTAGAACAGTCGTCTTGCTTCTTTGGAGATTCGTTGTGAGTGTCATGCATGCTTTTTGTTGTTCTTGCCCATGAGCGCTATGTCTGCTGGAAATGCTGCTCATCTTTCACTTCCACTGTGTATGCTCCAAGGCGTCTGAGCATTTCTGAATGCTCCAAGCTCACCCTCTTCCTGGTAAAGGGCTCCAGACTTCAAAGGAGCTTGTTCTCCTGCGTGTGGGGTGCTGAGAGTGCCAAGCTAAAGCTGCTGATGAGGTCACCCGTAGGGCAGTCCTTGGGGCACGTTTAGTGACCCGCTTACTCTACCGTTCTATGAATTCTTTCTTTATTACTTCTTACAGATTGTTACGTAGAGGTGTCACTCTTCTGTATAGGTTTTCTTCGTTTGGGTGTTTTTGCAAAAAATGTGTTTATTAATATAGATTATTTAGCTTGCTCTTATAGACTGACTTACATGAACTGTGTATCTGAAGACTGTATTTTTCTGTTTATACAAAGTATATTTGCCAAGAGTTGTTCTTTTATCTCTGAAATTAATTTCTGGCACCTCTTGTAGAAAGTAGAGCAACACTTATTCATACGCTACTGGAAAAAATACTCGGAGCATTGTTAGTGCTTTCACTACTTATTTTAAGTAAAGAGAAAACAATAAGCTGCTGTGTCTCAGACTCTTTTACAATCTTCTTTAACTAAACCTGTTTTCCTTTTTCTATAAGCAAAGAAAAAGTCTGTGCAGACTTTAGTCTACACTTCAGTGCATTCTAATTGTAAATGTATATTTGACAACTTGCTCTTTTTCTGTAATTTTTTTTAATTACAATTTGCAACTTGTTTGTCCTGTAAATGGAGACTGCATAGTGCAAGTAAGTGTACTGTGTACAGTGCACAGTGCCAGCTATGCTTGTAGATTCCTGCTTTCCTGGCAGAAGAAGTTACCCTTAAAATAGTTGTTAAGACATTTCTATTGGTAAGTTTATAAGCTTTTTTTTTTTTTTTTTTTTTTTTTTTTTTAAAAGAGAGTTTGGTTTTCATTTTCCCTGAAGCTATTTAGAGCCTGATATCACTGGACCCTTTTATCACTGGACTACAACTGATAAAAATGATCAAGCACCAGTATTCCATATTTTTTAATATTTCTTTCTAACTGCTGATGTAGCCATACTCTGGAGATACTCATTCAAAAATACAGCACAAAGAATATGTGATAAAGTGAGCGTTTGTTTATTTGTTTCAAAACCTATATATATTTTCTTCAGAATAAATAGTTTTTCTTTTTCCTGGATAGGTACCGTTAATTCAGTGTTTCATGTGTGCTTCACCGTTTTCTTCTAAAATACAGACTTTCTAGATCTCCTTTGTTCCTGCTACCATCTGAAGTCTAATCAGTGTTGTTTTAGATTTCTTTTATGGAAAGTTTCTGGCAACACTAGTTAGGAAGGGTGGGTAAAGCAGTTTTTGAGTAGTATTTGTCAAAGTAGTTGAGGAAAGGCCAAGGGGAAAAAAAGCACTTTCCAAGATCTGCCTCCCCTGGGTACTTCCTCAAGCATCCACCTAGTTTTAAATAGGAGTGTGCCTGATAAAGCTCATGTCAGCTGTTGCGCTCTTGAGTTCCTTTAAATCTTAAGGGAATAACATCTAATGCTGGCAAGTTGTTCCTTTTCATTTTATCTGGTTGTTTATGGCCTCTTCTATAGTGAGGGAATTTGATGCAAATTCTAAGTCTGTCACAAAGATAAGATCCTACTGTAGGACTCTTGCTTGCTTCTGTAGTTCAGTGTGAACATGAATAGCTACTCTGCTCTGTTCTATTTTCTGCCAACAGGATGGAGCAAAGTTATGCTAGAGAGGTAACTGAGTATTATGCAGGCTTACAGTCCTGAAGGAATGAAATGGTCTTTAAACATGGATAGGCTACTTTTGGTTAGTAGATAATATTCTCTGTGAAAACAAGACTCTCTCTGTTGAAGTGAGTCTCGAGAGATGTGTAAAATGGTAGATGTAGAGTTCAGTTTGCCACTTTTTCAATATGTTGGCCTTTGAATTTTGGACATAGGCTGGCACTGTGCTTCGGAAGGCTCTTCTAAGGTCTCACTTGCCCTAGATATTCTCAAATGCCTGGGAAATATTAGGTTGCTTGTGTTGTACCTTACAGCAGCGGAACTAAGAGTAGTGACTTACATTGTTTTTCAATGTAACTGTCAATGAACTTTAGTATGTCTCCTTACTGAAGGATATTTTTTGTCTGGATTTAGCAAAATGGCTTCATAAGACCTGTTTTGGGGGAACTTATGTGTATGAAGTTTCAACAGTGGCCAAAAAACATCCAAGCCTATGTGAGAGAGGTTTATATGTGATAGGAGTGACATGCAGGTGACTCTTATTATGAATGCTTATTTCTTCTAAGCTTGCTAGCCTCAGAGCTATTCATCTTGGATATGTCTCATGTAGGACTTTTTTTTTTTTCTTTTTTTCACTAAAAACTTCAAAAAGCAAAATCCTATCTTCAGAAGACTGCTGTAGATCGCTGTTGGACTTCTTGCCTAATGCTGACAGCTTTTTCCACCATCACCCTGNTTTTTTCACTAAAAACTTCAAAAAGCAAAATCCTATCTTCAGAAGACTGCTGTAGATCGCTGTTGGACTTCTTGCCTTATACTGACAGCTTTTTCCACCATCACCCTGCCCCCCCCCAGTTTCTTAAACTAACTGGTGGGGAAAAAGTTCAACAAGCTTCTCTATTTTGATTTCACCCACCCTCTTCCACACTGAGCATCAGTCTTCAGACATTCACATTCAAGCATCAGAATTAATGTTAGTCATAGGTCATAGGTGTGTTGACTGCAGGCTCATTTACTTCAAACTTTTTGCAGATCGAATACATTTTTTTTATGTTTAAAAAAAAAAAAATAAAATAAATAAAATGTCTCTAAGTGTTGCTTTATCTTCCTCTGGCTAGCGTTCTTAAAACGATTAAATATGTGCAGTCTTACTCCTTTCCCGAACTTCAGTATTTTCCATTTACTTGCATTTTCTGCCCAGTAGACAAACCGAGAGACCTGTTCTAGCAAGTCCCTTGCCTCTTTTGTTTAAAATTTTTGGTACCTGTAGGTCTTTCCCTTCCCCACCTCCAAAGTTTCTAAAGTTGTTGGCTGCTCTTGTTGCTGTGTGGTGCCAAAGCTGGGCACAGCTGCTTCAACATCTTCTTGGAGGGTGGAAAAATTCCTTCTTGAAAAAAGTAGGATAGTCTATATTTGCCTTTAAACTCCTTGCTTTCTTCTGTGTACCTGATAAAAGTGTAACAAACTCTTCTCTTTTAAAATGCTTTATGGGTACTAGTCTTTATCTATCAGCATCTTTAAAAATTCTGGTAACTCATAAATCAATATTTTGAGAAGCTGCTTTTCCTTTTTTTCCAGTATTTTCTTCTGTGTAGATTAAAATTTGTTGGCCACTTTGTACTTGAGATCCAACACTGCTCTCAAGTAGTAGACCTGTGGATTGCTGCACGGGGACTTGTACCGAGTGAAGCAGACCTTGGGTTCGGCTACTTGGTGCGCAGCCTGTTCGGGGTGCAGGCGAACTGTGCCGGGGCTGCAGAACCGCACGAGTGGCATCTGCCAGCCTCTGTACCGAGTTACACTTCGTTGCTTTCCCTCGGTGGTGACCTTGTTGACTGTCCTTCCCGCTCTGGTGCCATAGCTATTGTGGGCTAATTTATAAGCTTGTGTTCTCTGTTATGAAACTCTTACTCTGTACAAATGTACTTTTTTTTTTTTTTTTTTTTTTTTTTTTTTTCCCTGTTACACTTGGATGATGAAAAGGACTTTAAGTTAAGCTTACCTCTTCAGTTTGATGTACAATACCTTAATCTGATATGATAAGCAAGTTAAAATAACGTCAGATAGCTGAAGTCAGATACTTTGTATCTTATTCATATCAACTCATATTTCTTAATCTTCTCTAAATAGCAAATGAGATACCATTTGCTAATTCATTTTATGTTTAAAATAGGATGTTAAGATAACTGTAAACATAAGGTTACAGAAATTGTGTATGAACAAATGCTGAGGTCCTTTCACAGGAATATGGAAAAAAAAAATTACATGGTTACTTTTGTCTTTGAGCAACACCTTGTGCTGGCTTTTTGATTAAGCAGAATGAATGTAACCAATTAGTGTGCTAAACACAGAGGTTACGTATTTTCAAGCAAGAGTAAAGCTAAAAATAGGATCTGGTAGCTTAATGTAGTAAAACCTGTGGGCTTTTTATTCACAGCTGCCTGTGAATAAAAAAAAGCTAATATTGTCCAAAGTTGTAAGTGCTTGAAATGCTGAAGATAGACCAGTGTATATGAAATACTCCTTTTCATTATCAAAGATTCCACATTGCAAATTGGAGATGCATTTAAATATTGTTAAATCTTACAACTGAATCATGTCAAGGAAGCAATCAAAAGAATGCACAGGATCTTGAAGAGAAATGAATATGAGAATAGTTCCTGGATTATATACATTTTTAAAATTCCTCTAGGTGCATAATAGTTTAATTTTCATAGCCTTTCCAGAGCACATTTTGCTTCTCTAAGTGCTCTGAAAGTGAGTGCTTTTCAAGAAGAAATATGAGGTGTTATTCTGAACTTAAATAGCACATGAAAACGCTGCTAAGGTAGCAGAACTTTCCTGTTTTCTGTATCCAGTGTGAGACAGTTTGAGTACCTGGTATTCATAGCAGTGAAATTGCCTGTTCATGAAGCCAACAGGCGACTTTGCATCTTCAAGAGCCAGCCCTGAACTGAATTGAATGAGTTCTTAATTGCAGACAATTTTGTACGTTGTTCCTAGCCTGTGTTGTATCTGAACACTGCGTGCCACAAAAGATGCTCTCATTCAGTAGGAGTTGCTTGGAGCTGGCTGTGAACATTGTAAGCACCCACAGGCTCTGCTTGCACAAGCAGAAACCTTAAGGTTTCAAAACAAAGGTGCGTTAGGCAGGAAAGCCACAATAATCATGTTGGTGAATTAAGTTATTTCAAAGACTTGCATCTCTGCTGAGAACGTTTGCATCGTTTCAACTATGTCTGCAAGAGTATTTTAAACAGGAAACTTCCCTCTAAGTTGGTTTATTTGTTCAAGTCCAGGATCTCTAGGTGCAGAATGAAGAACGGTAACAAGTTTGGTTATGAAATTTACCCATTCCGGTAGGAATACACTGAACTGGAGGGCAGTGAAAGGGAGGATAATGTTCTTCTGTTGGTTTGCGCTTCCCTAATACAGATTATTGGGTCTGTTAGCTCATGCTTGCTTATCTATCTATGCAGTCTTGCACTTCAGAAAGACTTTCAAGTAATTAAAGGGTGATACTAGAAGCAGTTCCTTTCCAGCTCAACATGAACTGCTAAAAGTACAAGTGGTTTGGGGAAGGCTGCCTGTTTTGGCTAAATGTGTTACATAGGATATCAAATGTGGCCAAATTTGCTTTTCAGCAGGTTTCTGTAGCAGGTTTTTTAGCTTCTTGTCTCATATGTAGTGGTACTGCATTTTCTTAGCAAACGCTTTCAGTTGTTGTCATTCACTTATTTTCAAAATGCTCGAAAATTCCTTTTTGAAATTGCTTTTTGTAGGATAGGAGAAAATACACAAAGCTGAGGAGCGAATACTACAGAACTGTAACTAGTCTTCATTGTACAGAAAAAAAAATCATTGGAATATTTGCTGTAGCAAGAAGAGAAAGATGACTAAGTTGAAGCAGTAACAAATGAAGTTTATGCAAGTCTAAATCATCATGCGTGCAACATAGGCAGTTGCCCAGGGAGGAGTTTGCAGAGTTGCCTTCCAGCATAACTTCTGTTTTTGTGGGAGTGACTGTGGAATAGGTAGCTTTTTTCATCTTATATAATTAGTGTCTACAAATACTCCTTGAAACTAACTCACAGAAGGATCACTCTAATTCTGTCATGCAAATCTTTATTCCTACACTGCTGCCCCCATATTAGAGCTTATTTTATTTTTAACAGCAGTATCTGACCAGGTCAAATAATCTGTCCAGTTATTATTAGCATTACAATTGCCATCCATTTGTCACATAAACTTGTTATATAAGTGAAATTTTCTTTGCTCAGTTAAGATTTTTAGTCCTTCTTTTTTATTTATTTATTTTATTTTTTTTTTTTTTACTTTTTTTAATGAAAATTATTCTTATTGAAATATCTGAAATTGTAATTGCTATTTGTGTGAAGTATGGTACTAAACTTTTTCCATAACTTTATTTTAAATGGAGGATATATCTGAGTATATCCTGTCATTTTGAACACATTGATGTGAAGAAAATGATATTTTTCAGAATTACATGCTCTTGTTGTTTACACAGCTGTGTTCTCTGCAGATGGCAGCTTCTGAGAAACCTACTTATTTCTGAAGAACTTTTCTTATTCTGGTGACACTATGTTTTACATTAGGCATATGTCTATCTCCTTTTTAGAACTAGACAGCCTTGTCTCCTGTCGCTGATGCTTATTTCATGTAGCTTTCTACCTCTTTAATTCCTCCCGATTGATTTAACTTTGAGAGCTGTTACTCTAAAACTACTTAGATCTTTATAACAAATCTCTATAACAAACCTGCTGTACAGATTTTATTCGGTTAGCACAGGGTGCCTTCACCACATCTGATGCGGTCATGATGAGGTGTTGATCATGCTTTTAATAGATAGGCTTCAAATGTGTTTCTGATATGTTTCAAACTAGCCTTTGTTTTAGAGCTTTTTGTGTGTGTATGTATAAATATATGTTTATCTGACCACTCATAGAATCTGACGTACCTGGGGAAATGATGTGCCTCAATGTTCCTTCCCTTCCAGTGCTGAGATTTGCTGTAGTGGCTCTCATTTAGCTATAACAAAAAGAAAGGATAATGCGCAGCTAGGAGTTCGCTATTACGCAGAAGGTAGTTGCAGATCCTCAGCTGCTGTGTGTAGATCATAGGATTCCAAGGTCAGATTAATCTGCAAGTACAAGCTGATGCTGCTGGTGGTACCTGCCAAGACAGCTGCTGCTTTTTGCTCCATTTAATTTTCTACTTGGAAAGAGCGGTCAAGCACTGGAACAGGCTGCCCAGGGAGGTAGTGGAGTCACCAGCCCCAGCAGTGTTCAAGAAACGCGTAGATGAGGCACTTGGGGATGTGGTTTAGCAGGCCAGGTGGTGATGGGCTTACGGTTGGACTCAGTGATCTTGAAGGTCTTTTCCAACCATAAAGATTCTATGATAATGAGGTGGAAGGGAGGAGGGTCTCTTTCTGAAATCATGCAGAACTCTTCCCTACGAACAGGATGCTGAAGAAGTGGTAGAATTTTAAATTACATGCATCTCTCTCTTAAAAGTATGTTTGCATTTCAATAAAGTAACTTAAATTGGGACTTTATTAATAGTTTCGTCATTTACATGCCTCTATGGTAACATTTGGAGTTAAAAGGCCCTTAATGTAATGGGTTATTATGGATGAATTTTGTGGATTTATTTTAGATGAAGCTTGTGTTTTAGTTGTCTGAGACCATGTTATTCTATATACTGTATATTTATGTACACACCTATAGTGTGTATATATGTATTATGCTCTATATACTTTTGAAAAGCCAGTAAATAANTTAAGTACCCTGTTTAAAAATCAGTCAAGGAAACAGCTTTGTTGTGACCCCTGTTCAGCTTGGTTTCCTTCAGCCCAGAGCAATTTGGGCTGTTGCTCGCTGTGCACTTACTGCCCTTGCCATGACTGTTCAGGAACTACCAAGCTTGGGTTGTTAGATAACCTGTTGCCAGGTATCTGGTAGTTTTAGACGTGAAGGGCCTGCAGTGCAAGAGCTGCATGTTGCAGCTGTCTTTAAGTATCAATTTGGTATTTGAATTGGCACTGAAGAGAGGATAACTGTGTTTTGTTGTTGTTGTTTATGTTCTTGTTTTTTAATTCATTTGGGAAATATTACTCCTGCTGCTGAGTGAACGTGAAGGTGTTGAGATGCTTGCTTCGTTTACTCTTTAGTAGGACCGTGTTTTCATCTTAAACCAGTATTTTCGATGGATGGACATCGGAAGTTCCTAGGCTTTGGGAAGGAAGGTTGGTGAACTGGGAGCTTACAGGGACGGATCTGCTGGGTAAAGCGCAGCCAGCAGGCGCAGCCTTCCTTTAGAGCCCACTGCTTGGCTACAAGTCAGAGATAGGAGGGCCTGTCTAAGAAGGCAGCGCGCAGAAAATGTGCTTCTACAATGATCCCTTGTGCTAGGACAAAACCTCCTTCTGTCCCCTTAGCAGCCCTAACATCCCCTTAGCAGCCCTTGGAAAGGGGAACACTATCTGGGAAGCTCTTTGCTCCTTCTGGCCTCTTTGCTTTTGTAAAAAACACTGTGGTGTTTTTAAGTGCAAGGTGCCCTACAAAGTATTGATGCTTTCCCTGCATCAAAGGTGTTAATACTGCTAGTTTCACCAAGTCAGCCTTGTGATTCAAAAATACTGCAAATCTTGCCAAGAAATAGAACTCATTAAGGGGCATGGCAGATGAAAGCCTTGCGCATTGATCAAATGACAAAGTAGAGCCGTTCTTAGACTGATTCCTTCTATTTCCTTATTGCTGATATGAATGTTGCAGATGGAGCTTTTAGTCTGTTACTTCTAAGCTCTTAGCCTTTTTTAGGCTCTATGGGCTTAACTGGTAGCATAAGGCAGGAGTGAAGGGTGTGGGATAAGTCAACTGTGATCAAAGCGACCTAGCTGAGGTGATTAAAGGTGTCAGCAAAGTGACACCTGTAATTCTGAGGTTGTTCCAGTAGAGACAGTTGAGCCCCTAGGGTTGCAATACTGAAGAGTAGCCTTCGAGTGCAGTTCTGCAAGTGTTTTAAGGGAGCACTTCTGCCCGTCTTTGTCTAGTCTGTACCCTTTCCCTTCTGCCACCAAAACTATATATACAGCTATAGAGTGAACTGGACTGGGAAATTTATAACAAACTAACAAATACCACATTATCCATGATTCAGTTTTAACCCACATCAGATAATTTAATTGCAAGTATGAGGGAGGGTTGCCCTTTCTGGCAACAATGTCTTTTTTGTTTGATGCTTGAAACTGCAGTGTTGGACCTGTCCTGCATCTCAGAAAATTGGTGTTACACCAAAAGTCTGAAGTTCTTAAATTGTATTACAAGCAATATATAGTTACCTAATTCTGACTGAAGTCCTGCACGCTGTTCTCATGTTGTTTTTTTTGCTCGTCTGAGACGGGAAGCTACTTCTGCAAGCCTGCCTTCCTCTTTGCGTGGGAGATCTTTTTGATCATTGCCTTGTATTTGGTGTTCTGGTCAAGTTGTCTCTTGTAAGCTGTATGAGGTGGCTTCTTGTCAGTGTGATACAAGAAGTAGCACAGCATAGTGCAGGGCAGAGAAGCTGATACAGAGTGCAGATTTCAGAGTAAGAATGTCCTCACAAACTGTTTTACTAACTTGCATCAAAACAGCAACCTCTTCTAAATTCCAGAAAACTCACAAGTAATTCAGGGAATTTAAATAGTACAGTGGATTCTTTAACAGGGGAGTGGGAAAAACAGAAAATTTAGGATGGTTTCTAAAAGGTAAATGGTTCTTAGTGCTTAAAAACTGTGGTTTTCCTCATTCTTTCTTAGATTGTCTTACTTGGATAAAGCATCCTTTGTAAAGGCTTTTTTTCAGTAATAAGGGCTAGACTTCCTGAGTCCTAGCTGATGAGTGTGTGTAGTTATCTGGCAGCACAAAAACTTTGCAAGTTTTCTAATGGTGGCAAATCTAAAATGGGGTTGGTATGCTAACTAGCAGACTCCAGTTTTCACTGCATCCATCTGAGTGTTGAAAGCCTTCTGAGAGACCTAGAGTAGTTTAACATTGCAAATGGGAAGGAAAAATCGCTAAGTTCTTTTAAGAAGTGAAATAAGCTAAGATCACAGCATATGAGCAACCTTAATTATACTCCAATTCCTTTTTTTCCCCTTTTTTTCTTTTTTTTTTTTTTTCTTTGGAAGAGTTTAAAACATACTTCATGATTCAACACTAAATTTTATTAGTAAAATGTAATAATAATCTATTACTGTGTTTAATTCTCATCTCGCCTTTAGTATTAAGCTTGGAATATCTTGTAGCATATAGTTCTAATAACTTGCTCTTACTTCTTTACAGATAACTACCCTTATCAATCATAAGGATAAACCAAAGCGTTCAGACAAGACTCTGCAAGCAATTCAGCGAGTGGGTCAAGCAGTTAACTTGGCAGTTGCAAGATTTGTAACTGTAGGCGAAGCCATAGCTGATGAAAATCATGAATTGAAAGAGGAAATGGATGTTGCTTGCATCGAGGCCAAGAGAGCAGGTATGTTGTACTCGAGTAACTTGTAACTGCTCGTGTTTATGCCACTTCTGGTTCTCAGTATGTTTAGTGTCAGGAATAGCATAAGAAATTCAACTGGTTATTTAACAACAACCCTCTTGATCTTCTCTTGCTGGTTCACTTGAGGCTTGATTTGTTACCTGAACTTGTCACTTTTACATTATGAGGAGGGGATAGGCTTGGGTGGTAGCTTTTATGTGATCAAAGTCAGCCTTTGTCTGACTTCTTATTTGTAGGGCTGCACTGATATTGAGCTGGAGGGATTAATCATCTCTCTTGGACCCCCTTGCCTTCCAGGGCCCTAACCTGTTGGATTCTTCCAAGTAGGTTGCTGAAGAGGCTGAAGTTTGCTTTCTTGAAGTCCGTGGTTATGATCATACATATTGTCCTGCTTTCTCCTCACAGGAGCCTATTTAGTCTTTGTTTTAGCTGATTAATTAGATGCTGCCTGAAAGATAAAGGAAGACATGAAGAGGAAGAGAACTGCTAGACATCAAAGACATGTTTCCATGCTAAAGGATTTAGACCATGAAGTGTCTTAACTGCAAACAAAGGTCTAGAGTCTTTAAATTCGTTGCATATCCTGCAGAGGCTTTGAAGGAAGACAAGCCTGACTTTTGCAGGGTAGTCTGTAAAGTGATGTATTTTAGACTTGTTATGGTACTTTCTGATAATAAACCTTGATTGTCTGAAATAAAATAGAATTATCAAACACACACTCCCAGCAGGTCTTGTAGCAGGTCTTGTAACACTATTTCTGCATTGTGTCAGTGTTACAAAGACAGTTTAGTAGAATGTATCTCCAAGAAACACATTTCTAGATGCCCATCTTTTCTATTTTTTTTAATTTTTTTTTTAATAAACAGAAAATGGTTACAAGATAAAACACCTGCCACAAATGAATTAGTACCACTTTCAGTGTTTTTGCCTGTTGAAGGTTCCAAAGGAAAGATATGGAACAATAAACATCTGTCTTATATTTTTGCTATTTATTCCCGTAAGGAAGGAATAAGGAATAATTAGAAAAAAATAAAAAGCACCAATTTAAAATGAATAAATAGAATAATTTATGTTGGAAGGGACTTTCTAGTGATCATCTAATTCAGCAGATCCTCTTAATGCACGAGGCTCGGGCCATTGTCCTGTTGACTTCTAAATAGCTTTAACGTGCAGCTTCTCTGTGCACTTCTCCCAGTGTTAGACCACTCTCATGCTGGAAAAAGCCTTTTCTTTTATTTTGACAAGTTTTCCTGTGATGCAACTGTATGACTTTTGCATATTACTTCTTATTCTGTCAGCATGCACCTCTGAGACCAGTCTCTGACTGAGAACAATGAACTCTGCCATTAGTCTTCTCTTCTTAAGGCTGAAAAAGCCGGATTCCTTCAAACTCTCCTCTTACATCCCGTTCCACTCTATCAGTGTCTGTGCTGGGCTCTCCCAAATGGGACACAATACTCTAGATGCTGTCTTTGTTAAAAGGCCAAAATCCCTTCCCTCAGCCTGCTGCCTACCCCCCTGCTAACAGTGGGGGCAGCATCCACCTGCCTCCTTTTGCCATCCCTTTTTCAGCAGCTAAGGAGCCGAGTTCTTTGTGCGTTTCCCTGAAAAGGTTCCGCCATGGCAGTTGAGCCCAGCCTGTTACGTGGTGTTGTGTGCCATTATCCTCACCACAACTTGCCTGTCTTGAACTTCAGGAGCTGCCTGGCAGACCCTTTTTCCAGCCTGTATAAGCCCTTCTGTCTAGCAGCTGTGTCCAGCAGACTGGACACCCCCCCCAGTTTGGTGTTGTCCACACTCTTGCTAAATGTACATGCTATCCCAATGTCCAGGTCATTAAGGAAGATGCTAAACAGTACTGGCACCCTGCCAGTCCCTGAGGGGTGCAGAGAGTAACTGGCCACCACTTGGACTTTGTACTGATCCCAACAATCCAGTCAGTTTTCCGTGCACCTTTTTGTTCACCTACACAATTCATCTTTCTCAGCCTGGTTATAGGAATACTGTGGGGCACTGTCAAGGCCTTGATAAAGTCAAGACTCACTGGCTTTCTTGTCCATGGTGGGAGGCATCTCATCATAGAAGGCGCTCAGGTAGATCAGGCACTCTGTGCCCTTGTAAGTTTGTGCCAATTCTATCCCATTGCTTTTTTTCTGCTTCCTATGGAAGTGGCTTCCAGTATGATTTTTATTAATATTCTTGGTGTGAGGATGACTGGCTGTAATTCCCTGAGTTTTCCTCTATACCCATCTTGAAGATAGATGTGAAAATTGCGTTTTGCATTATTGTAATTCCTCCCCCAACTACACAGATCTTTCAAACATGATAAAAAGTAGCCTGACAGTGACTCTGAGTTCCCAGAGCTCCGTAGAACTGTTGATATCGTAGCCCTTTCTCTTTTTTTGATTATTTTGTAAGACATGATGCTGTTTTTAAAAAGGAGAATCCTTTAGCATAAGAAAAGGGCTAATGACATTTTACATCTTTACTTGGTTACCAGGAGCACTGTATTTACCAAAAGCACTCTGTTTTTGTTGCTTTTTTCCTTTGTGTTGCTACAGTGTTTTATCTTGTCATATATGTTTGGGAGAGCAAAGGAAGAGGGTGAGATTAATTTCCAGACAAAGTTGAATAATTCCAACTAGGGAATGGAGTGACCCAAAATTAATCTGATTACAGGGAAAGTAATGACCAGTCTGTTTCAGCATTAAATGTTTTTTTTACCCAACAGAAGACTTGTCTTAAAACTTCACTGTGAGTGTATGTGACTGCTAATACTCTTGTGTAGGTACTAGTTACACTTTTGTAAGTTTTCTTGCTTCTATTTAGGTCCTTCAACTATGGAAATTATTTTGTCAGTCATCTCAAAGTGTATGCTCCTCTGTAAATCACATCTAAACACTTCTAATAGAGAGACTTTCTGATTATTAGTAACCTATTATCACCTGAATTGGTCGCAGCAAGGTACAGGATGTTTCCTGCCAGAATTCAATATCTATTCAGATCTATCTATCAATCAAGTCTATTAAGAGCTTAGGGATTATAGTGGTCACAGGAATGAAATCTGTACGTGAACCACATAAATAATACGATATGTAGTGTGAATGCCACAAATCATAGGAATGCTAACTGGAATTTGGAAAGTGAAAGAGAATTTGCAGCTTTTTTTTTTTTCCCTTGTTTCATTTCCTCCAGGCTCATGGTCATGCCTGTGTAGGCATTGATTCCACTTTTGCTATTAAAATTAGAAAACTGTTTTCCATTTATTTATTGTTTTTTTCCCTACAGGTGAAACAATTGCTCAGCTTACCGATGTAGCAAGCTTGTATCATGCCGAATCTGATAGCCACATAACAATTTTTACAGACAAAACAGGCATTGTAAAAGCTGCGAGGTTGCTTCTCTCTTCTGTGACAAAGGTGCTTGTGTTAGCAGACCGAATAGTTATTAAGCAGATTATAACTTCCAGAAACAAGGTATTTGTAGCTTTTTTTCTTTTCTATTGTTTAACTGGTGTCTGCAGTCAATACAAAAGCATGGGTGCTAGAAGAACTGGTATTTTCATTATATTTCTAGGGAAAGTGCAAAATACAGTGATTAAAGTAAATGTCTTATGTACGTTTACCTCCAAAATATGTGAAATGGTGGTAAGTCAGCAGGAATAAAATAAAAATTTGTGGTGAGCTTTTATGTTTTGTGTGACCAGACTAGCATCATTCACTTAATCTGTTGTCTGCTTTATGCTGTTCATCATTGTCCGGCCACTCAGCGTTCGCTTGAGTCCAGGGCTCAGAAAATACAGTGCCAGTTGTACATGTCTCAGTTTGGCTCTAGACTTTAATAGCACTAATTTGATTTTTTAGTAATCTCTCCTTCTCCCAGTGGTTGGTGAAAGTGGCGGCAGTTTTATCAGTGTTCATTTGCAGTAGCTACTTAGAGAGTGTTTTTTTTCTTACAGCAGACACCAGAGTTGTTGCCATATTTTCCTTCCTTTTGTGACCCTTTGTTCAGCCCACATCCAGAGCCATGCAGTGATCTGAATTCATTTTCCTTTATAAAAGCAGCAGGTTTTAATACAGATTTAGGCTACAGAACACAAGTGTTTGTATTACAGAGGAATAAGCAGTCATGTGCTCTTTCAGTGGCAGGACACGGTTAATGATTGCTTTAAATATATGTCAAAGTATCCTCCTGCTTGCTACAGAAGTGTGAATGCAGCAAGAATCAGTATAGAAATACAATTTAATTCTGAAGGTATTTGACTATTTAAAGTTTAATATTCCAAACTAAGTGTGTCGAACTAATTGCTGTAGTCACACTAGTTTTTGTGATCTTTGCGGATTTACAGTATTCTCCTTTCTAAGCATAAATGGTTTTGAGAATGTCTGGTTTTGTTTATGATATTGGTAGGGCAATTCACATGTGTAGGATCAAGCCAAACAAATGATGTCTTACAGGGACTAATATATGCCTTATACAGGCATATCTATGGAGGATATGTTCCTGAAAATCATACCAGAGAGGACTGTGATGGGCAGAAAGATATTTCTTTTGCCCTAAGAAATACAGCGATAGAAGGGAGATGTGGACAGGATGTGCACATAAATTATATACTCAGGGACAGCATAGTGTATATATGGTGTGGAGAATGGAGAGGAGCAGGATTAGTGTTAGCCAGCACATGCTGGCTTTAGAAGAGGAATACGGTGACAACGTCTCAGCCACTCCATCTGAGACTGTATGCCTGGTGTTAAAAGATTAATGCTAGTTGTCTGACTCTACAATTGTGGAGTTAGGGTTTAAAAAAATATGCATCTCGAAGTGAACTTTTAAACTGACAATTGCAGCATGTGGGTATTATCTGTATATTAATTTTGAGTGCTTGCAATTTTAAATTTAATATGACAGTAATATTTTTCTTAAATATGGAAACTAAATTTTGTAGTACTGTTAATCGTTATAATGGGAAGGGTGAGAAAAATGTTTTTTGAGGTGTCAGAATAAGTGAGTCATTTTGAAGGAAGTGTCATTATTTATACTTGATTTTTAGCCTTTGAGTTATTAATATTTATTTTGCAACAAAATGTGTAAATCTCACTCCCTCTGCTTTATAAGTATTTGCCAATAATAAACTTCCTAATTTGGTAATAATATTTTCTGTTTAACATTTGTGGTAATGTGCAGGATTTTTCCTTACAGGTTATTGCAACAATGGAGCAACTAGAGAAAGTCAGTTCTTTCCAGGAGTTTGTGCAAATATTCAGCCAGTTTGGAAATGAAATGGTGGAGTTTGCACATTTAACTGGGGATCGACAAAATGTAAGTATTAATAAAAAAAAAAAAAAAAAAAGAGAAACGTTGTAAGTGTTGCTTTTCATCTGATTCACGAGAAGACTGGGGTTCTCCTGGGATGATTAACTATTACAAACCAAAACCCCAGGGTCCAATCTCTGAAACCTACATTTATCTCCTTGCTCCATCCAAACAGAATCTTTTGATGTTCATGCTCACGCTAAGAGACATTGCTGCGTTATTTGCTCTGGGTATCTTCCAATAACCTGGATTGGATGTTATTTGAGCTTCTCCAGAAATCCTTTATCTTCTTTCTCTTTTCTTTTGCTCTGGTTTGTTTGGCTTATTACTCTGATACAAAATTTGTCTGCTGTTACTTCATATACATAAGCATTTTCATAAACATTTACATGTAACGAAAGACTTTAAAAACAAGAGTAGTTCTAGAACCATCAGAAGAAGATGGCTTTAGATCCTAATAAAGTGTATCCATGCATTTTTTCTCTGTTATGGAGCATATTTCTAAGTTAAGGTCAAAATGTGTATATATCAGTGTGATGCTTTTTATTTCTTGCATCCAGTTCCTCTTTCTTTCATGGAGTAAGTTTGTGACTTCTGTTGTACAGTATTATTTGGAAATTAATTTGTTTTCTAAAGCAGCTGGCAGGAACTTGCTTTTATATCCTTCTGTTGTTTTGAATTACCTACCTCATTAGTTCATTTACAAAGGTACCTTGCTCGTCTTTATTGTTTAGGCATCAGTTCATCATGGAAATCATGGTAATCAAATTCATAATTTGAATTCCTCATTTGTAACTGAACTAGAGATATGATAGATATTTACAGAGCTCCTAATATCAAAGAGAACTCAGAAGCTATGTATAAATGACTTGCTCAAACTCATGCTTAAAAAACTCCTAATACTCCTAAAAATATTCTTAAAGAACCAGATCTGGAAAAGCTACATATAATTAAAGGAAATCCCTCCTGGAGTTGGACTCTCTATTTTTTCCCTGAAAAATTTGTAACAGCTGTTCGTTGGAAAGAGAAAGGGGCTTTTCTATTAAGTGATACTCATCCCAGCTACTTTTGATTTTCAGAATTAAATGGGGGTTTGGCTCTCCCGTCCTTGCTCACTTGAGTCTTTTGGAAAGAGCATTTCATTAGTACGTTTTAAAATCTGTCAGGACTTGATGCACTTATTTTATAGCATTAAGGTTGCTGTGTGGAGGTGTTAGTTTGGGGAGTTTATCTCCCAAAGTATTTTTTGGTTGTATGCCAGAAGCTCTTGAATGTGGTCAGATTTCCCAGAATATAATGTAAGAATTTCAGAAACAACCTTTTTTTTTTTTTAAAAAAAAAAGATTACCTCAAAATTTTGAAGATTGTTCTGAATTTATTAAAGAAGTGGTTGTCTTTTTTCTTTTTTTTAATGCAAAATGGATGGAATGCTGTCATGATCTGTCTGTGGTTTTATGTTTTTTTTTTCTTTTTCTTCTAAATCAGGTTGTTTAATCCCATCCTGTAGTAGTTCTTAATCAACCACAAACTTGGTTTGAAATACAGGATTGTAAATCCATTCTTTCCCACCCTCTTCACTGTCACTTGCTTAATTTTTCAGGGCCTCGCCAGCATGGGAATATTTTGGATTTAGATCTGTTATGACATACCTCTGTAAATCCAAGTTGTTCCTTGTGTTCACACGGGTCTGTGTGAACCTGCAGTCCCAAGGATGGGGCCACAGAGTGTCCTGGGTTACTTCCTGCAGGGAGGATGGTCCCTTCGGGGAGCGAGTCTGACACGGTTCCTGTGGAGCTCTCTGTGTCGTCTTCTGAGTGGCTTTTAAGCTCTTCGTTTCTCAGGCAATAACACCTTTCCCGTTCTGTCTTGCATATTTCAAGATGAGTGACAGATTCGTGATGAAAAATGCGTCGTTATTTTTGTAAGAATGGTTATACAAGTGAATGCACTCAACCTGGAGTTAAGCTTTCTAATCTGTTGCATGATGAATAGCCTGGATTTTGGAGTAGCAAGAGGGTGGAAACCCTGTTGCTTTTAAGAGAGGGCCTGAGCGGTTTGTAGGAAGTGTTGTATGACATGAATAAATGCTGTAGCAGAGAATTAGGCTTAATTTCACTGAAAGTCCCACTCAGTTGTTCACTCTCTAATGCCTAAAAACCATTCAGCTGATTTTTCTAGCATTCAGAAAATCTTAATTGTAACTCTTTCCTCTTGTTAGACTCCCTGTCTGCTGAGGGATTTCCTTCTCCATCCCAATTTAGACTCTTTTTTTTTTTTTTTTTCTTCCCTGTGTGAAGCAACTTCATTGCATTCCCTTCATTACAGTACAATGAAAAGCTGGTTCTCTCTTTCTCTGCCTACTCTATCATCTATTTCAAATGTTTTTCTTAGTTGTATTTGGTTTTGCTTGCTTTCCTGTTTTATGGATAATGCTATATGATAAGTATAGTGAAATTAGTGAGGATTTACATAGCATATTCTGTATTTCTGAGATCTTATCGTATTGAAATCTCAATTGAGTAGAGCCAAGAATAACTGCATAAATTAAAATCTCTCAAAAAATCAAGCTCTAGATCATGAGTTAAAATAACAGTTGTCGAATGTGGTAAAGAAGTTTTCTTGCAATCCATTGATCTGCAAGCATTTCCATTTTGCTGTCTTTGGACCAATTAACATTTGGAGCAGTTAACAGTTTAGATATTTAGATGTTAGATGCAACATTTAAATCATTTTCTTGGTGTTTAGGATTTGAAGGATGAGAAGAAAAAGGCTAGAATGGCAGCATCTAGGGCTGTTCTTGAGAAATGCACCATGATGCTGTTGACTGCTTCAAAGGTGAGTGTTCTTGTGTAAGAGTATTGCTGAAGAGTAAGCCTGGGCACGTCACAGGACATGGCATCTGCTAGGATAGCTGTCTGTTTTTTCTCAGCACTGCTTTAATCTTCATACCAGGAAAAAAAAAATCCAAAGAATGGGCAGAATAAAATCTTTTTATTCTGAATAATTCTAGGAATGCTACTTAATAACATAGTGGTTTAACAGAAAGTGTTTATAATTTTCTAAACACGTTCTTTAGGCTTGCTTTAGCTGAAAGTATTTATTTCATTATACTGCATGTGTTCTCTCTGATAATGTTTCCTTTTTTTTTAAAAAAAAAAAAATAAAGACTTGTCTGAGGCATCCGGACTGTGAATCCGCCCGTATAAACAAAGATGGGGTATTTCACCAGATGAGACTAGCTTTGGAGCAGGTAATAGAAATTGTAACTGACTCTAGATCAAATGGAGAAAATGAATTAGCTTCCATCAGTATATATTCTGGCATCAAAGTATTCAAGGTAAGAATATAAGTTGGCCTGTTTTCTATAATTTAATAAATTACACCAAAGCTAGAATTAAATCTTTTTGGAACTCCAGATGGTGGGTAGTGTTACAACTCTTCAGCAGAGTAACTTAAGTAATTCTTCTAAAGCATAAAAGAATCTAACAAAAGGTTCTTGCCCTTGCCAAAGTGCACTTGCTGACCCTTGCCATCTACTCCTGGATCATGGATCGGAATGTATTCAGAACTACAATGCTTTGTTGAGTTGATGCCTTTAATGTTGGATAAACTAATAGATTGTTATACTGACCTGAACTTCATTAAAATAGCTGTTGTTGAAGAGTTCTTCGTTCATAACTGGTAGTATTTTTAAGATCTCACACACAAATATTTATAATTTGAAAATAATTTGGAAACTCAAACTTTGAGCATTTCAGAATACTTTGAAGGAAGTATTCTGAACTGAAATAGTGTGTCCTAGCTTACTTTATTTTTCCTGAAAAACTCACTTCTAAATTTCATATTCAATTAAGAACAGTTAATGAACAAGTACACTTTCTGTCTATGGAGTCTGTGGTACATTTTGAGTCTCATGCCCCTTCCAGCCAAATTTGGTTGAAGTTTCTGTGAAGTTCTCAAAGTATTACTGCAGATAAATATTTAGAAACCATACACCAAATAGATAATATGTGGTTTGTAAAGACCAAACAGAACCTGAATACAGTTGTTTTCTGAAATTGTTACTGAACTGAGAATTTTTTTATTGACAGCAGATAAGCAGGAACATATTTTCTGTTCGTTCTAGTGACTGTCCGGTAATTTGCTGCTGGTGTTAATAGATTAAAAAACCTCAAACTGGAAACTAGAGATCTGGATACCAGCAAATTTTTTGATTGCTTTGAAATTCAGTCATTAAAAAAATTGCTGAGGAGAAAAATAACATGTAATAGGATGCATCTGCTTTCTGCATTTGTATCACAACAACCTAACCACGTAAATGCACAAGGAATTGAAATGCTTCTTTTTCAGAATAAAGTGGAGGGTCTTCGTGAGAATCTTTATTTCCTGTCAAAAGAAAACCTTTCAACAATGCTGGAAATTATCCTGGAACATACAGAAGACTTTACAGATTCTGCCTATACCAGTCATGAGCACAGAGAACACATTTTGGAGCTCTCTAAACAGGCTAAAATGGAACTAGAGCAGCTGTTTTCCGTGTGGATGCAAGCTGTAAGAGCTTTTTAGCAAAGTAAATCTTTTGCCTCTATTTTGAAAAGAAACATTTAATGCAATGTTTCTTTTGATCTAGGAAGAGAGAATTGTATATCCCTCTTGAAGGAAAGCTGAGAATGTCTCTACTTTTTCAGTTTCAGCACATTCTATCCTCCTCTTGCAGTGGTTTTGCTTTAGACTTAGACTTCTAAATTTTAGGCACAAGATGGTAGGCTAATTTTCATGCTATTAGTAGTAAAAAAAAATAGAAGTATAATAGAACATTATGGAAGTATCGAAGTGGTGTTGTGCAGTCCTAAGCAGATAAGACCTTTGGATGAGTACTTTAGAGACTTACGTTGTCTTGATTCCATGCTGTAGTGACCACAGTTTTCAATTAAAGGAAGAAAAAACAGTTGGCCTGTTGAAATGTGAAATATTCTAAAAAACAACTCTTATTTTTTTCTCAGAGAGAGAGAATGTATGTATTTGTCCAGTAGTTTTCCTTTTCAGAGGAGAAGTACATTAAGTGTGTGTCAGTCATTTGTCTTACTTTGTTTTGTGAAGACAATAGATGCACACAGATGAGGAAAAGTAAAGACGTAAAACACATTTATTGATGCTTACTAGATTGCAGTCTTGTTTCTAGAGAAATGTAGAGCACAAAATATTACCAACACTCTGAAATACAGCAGCTCTGTACTAGCATAGGACATTTCTATTAATACAGGCTGTTTTTATTACAAAGAAGCTCCATTATTAATTGTATAAAGTAATTTATAAAAAAAAGCTAAAGCTGTGTTTAACTTGGTTAGTTTTAAGCTTTGTTGTTGATAGAAACTTGGGAGATCATCTCTAAATAATTTATGTGTTGCATTTATGTTGATGGAAATGAGCTCCTCGTATAAGAAGAACATATGTATATACATATATAGCATATATAAATACATATATAAATACCTCAAGGGAGGCAGTGAGGAGGATGGGGCCCTCCTCTTTTCAGTGGTGGCCAGCAATAGGACAAGAGGAAATGGCCACAAACTGAAGCACCAGAAGTTCCACAGGAACTTAAGGAAGCATTTCTTGACAGTGAGGGTGACAGAGCCCTGGAACAGGCTGCCCAGAGAGGCTGTGGCATCTCTAGAGGTCCCTTCCAACCTTAATGATTCTATGGTTCTATGGTATATGTATAGATATGTATATGTGTATGTGTACATGAAAATACTTACATGTGTACCTGTGTGTATGCATCAAGCCTGTCTTTGACTGAAGACTCAGTAGTGTCAACTCACTGAGGTGTTTTTTCACTTTGATCTCAAGAGCTTCCTCGGAGGGTGAATGTTTTGTGATGGACATAACCATCAGAGAGATGTGAAGCTCTTAAGAGAGCCCAGGTATTGCCATTTCCACTCACTGTGCTAGGAATATATTTCCTGTTAACAAGCAGAGTAACTGTGAGTGTTCACTGAAGAGTGTTTCACAGTGTAGTTTAAAATAGAAGTGTTTTTAGCTGTGATCGGTTGCGAATCATAGACCGACATCATCTGTCTTGTCTTATTTTTTTTTTGTTCTGTTGTTAATGCGTACCAGTGCAAACTAGCTGGAGCTTACCAGAGAATCTAGGGCTACGGCTGAATTTTAAATGGTTCTGAAGTTCTTTTTTCTGCCTGGTGTATCCAGCCTTGGCAAGTAATGCTATGTATCGTATCAGTTTGGGTGGGTGGATATTTTCTTTAAATGAAATGGAGGTTGAGCATGTGTTATACTATACATATTCACATTCCTTGTGTGTGTGTGTGTGAGTATCTATATACATATTAACTTAAACTGTGAGGAAGTTATGTCATTGCAACTATGGCCATATTAATGATCCTTCCTAGGGGTATATTTTGGAGAAGGGTGCAAAATCCCTGCTTCATCACTCTTTTCCCAACACATCTCTTATTACCTTTTTCTTTGTTTCATAGCTGGTGTTTACAGAAGTTGAAGCTCTGTCTTCAAGCTGACTGAACAAAATGTTGTTAGCTACAGTATTTGTTTAAATTAGACAATAATCTGATTTTTGTAAAGAATTATAAAGAGGATGCTTTAAATAATTTTCTTTTTTCTAGCTCAGTGTAAACATTTGGGCTAACACTTCAAATATCACTTTATTTAAGAACAGTGTTCCTTTATATTAAAAAAAAAGGTTAAAACTCTGTTTTAGGGTGTTTAGGTACGTAAAGATTTTTGGAAGCTCCAGCTGTAAAGCTTAAGAAAGCCATTTGCACAAATAGAGCTCAGTGAGGTTCAGAAATAAATTTCTGTTGAACAGAAACAGTTGGTTATCTGACTTCG
>VZSV01000310.1:114190-128795 GCA_013398735.1 Nothocercus julius
TGGGGACAGATTGTGAACAATACCAAACTGGGTGGAGTGGCCGACACTCCAGAGGGCTGCGCTGCCGCTCAGAGGCCTGGACAGATTGGGGAGTTGGGCACAAAGGAACCTCATGAGGTTCAGCAAGGACAAGTGCAGGGTCCTGGCCCTGGGGAGGAATAAGCCCAGGCACCAGAACAGGCTGGGGACTGACCTGCTGGAAAGCAGCTCCATCCATGGAGAGGGAGTTGGGAGTCCTGGCTGACAACAAGTTACCCATGAGGCAGCAGTGCCCTCGTGGCCAAGAAGGCCAGTGGGCTCCTGGGCTGCATCAGGAGGAGCGTTGCCAGCAGGCGAGGGAGGGGATCCTGCCCCTCTGCTCAGCCCTGGTGAGGCTGCACCTGGAGTACTGGGTGCAGTTCTGGGCTCCCCAGTACAAGAGGGACGTGGAGCTTGCAGATAGGGGCCAGCGTAGAGTGACAAAGATGATTAAGGGACTGGAACATCTATTGTATGAGGAAAGACTAAGCGAGCTGGGCCTGTTTAGCCTAGAAAAGAGAAGACTGAGAGGTGATCTGATCAATATGTATAAGTAGCTGAGGGGAGAATGTAAAGAAGATGGGGCCAAATTTTTTTGGTGGTGGCCACTGACAGGACAAGGGGTAATGTGTGCTAGCTGAAACACAGGCAGTTCCATGTCCATGTGAGGAAGAACTTCTTTGCTGTGAGGGTGACAGAGCCCTGGCACAGGCTGCCCAGAGAGGCTGTGCAGGCTCCTTCTCTGGAGATCTTCCAGACCCGCCTGGCTGCCGCCCTGTGCCCCGTGCTCCGGGTGTCCCTGCTGGAGCAGGGGGTGGGACTAGATGATCTCTAGTGGTCCCTTCCAACCTCAACCATTCTGTGATTCTGTGATTATTCATTAAAAGCTACGTTTCTAAATCCAAGTGAGATTATAGCCTAATATCTTTTCCTTCAAGCAGCAGGCAACTGGCAACAGCTAAACCCAAAGACAAGTTTTAAGAATGCTCAGAAACTAATGAATCCAATGAACTCGACCATTGTGAAGACTATACTTCTGCATTTTTGTCAAACTTCAGATGACCTTTTAAGATATTTTGTCCTTCGTGAAAGCATTGTGGATCTGTTCATATAATGCTCATTAATATATGCATAGTTTTGTAAATTAGTATTCAAAATTACATGAACATGAAAATTACATGAAATTAATGTTCAAAATTACATGAACAAATAAGAGTTCCACGTGTTACCATGTCTCACGGAGAGGTAGTGCCTGTTAGGAATGGCTGTACAGAGAATGTCTACCAGGTATTCCTTTCCGCTCTCTAACCTAGCAGATAAGGAAATTTATTTATGAATTACACTTCAGAAAAAGCATGAATTGGCAGCATTAGAGATGCAATCCTTGCAGTTATGAGTGTTCCTCAGTTTCTTCTCAACCTGCCTGCTGAGATAGCACAGAGGACGCTAGCTCAGGGGCCTGAATTTTGAGTCTTTTGAAATCTCTTCTGAGTGGTGATGTCAACGGTAAGGCTGTCCTTTTTTCTTTCAAGGATAGTAGAGGTGCCTGCCATATTTGTTGTTGCAGAGGTTGAGAGCTGCATGGAGAAGGGCATACAGCGGGAGAGTGAGGCTTGCGAAGGTAGTTCCGGAGCACTGGGCTAGGTGGAGCGAGCACGAGCGGAGTTTCACAGTCTGCATTTGTGCTTTCCTTGTACTCAGAGGGTTTGAGGACTCTTCCTGAGAGATTGGTATTTATACAATTTTGAGCTCTTAAGCTTTTTTTTTTTTTTTTTTTCCAGCGGACAGATACTGAGTCTCTACTCAGATAGAACTTCCACGTACCGATTGTGTGGTTTATTTTTCTTTTGTATACTATGGAGGCAGTTTTTTATTTTTATTTTTTAATGGAATATTCAAGAGTGTATGCTTACATGGTCTGCTTCATTTCCACAAATTCAGTGGAATTTGGACTCAAGCTGGAGCAGAAGTAATGGCACTAGCCAGAGATACACAAAGACAAGTGATACTGATCGGAGTGATACTGGAATCTATGCTTGTAAAGCATTTAGTATTCATTAATTTCTAAAAGTCACCTTTACTGCACGGAGCTTGAGTATTCATCCCAAAAAGCCTGACTATGCAGCATCAACGTTCTCAACTTCAGGGACTGACAAGTGAACTCTTATTTGTATTTCAGCTTTAATGTTCCCCTTTTCTGTGACTCATTAATGCTTCTCTTTTAGTGAGAAACAGTGATTTTTCTTCAGGCATTACTCTGAGTAGGACATCATTTTGATGTCCTACAATATTTTTTTTGTGATGAACAATATGGCGAGTTTTTTATCTGCTTGGTCTGTCTTAAATTCTCCTTGTGATCTGAAAACTCCTGTGTTCATTCTCAGCCTGTTGCTGCTGTTTCCACAAAGAGTGGGTGCACTGTATTTTGTATTTTGCACTATATTTTGTATTGTGCACTGCATTTTTGTATTTTGTTTACTGTGAAAGGAAATAGTATTTCTTCCCTAGATTAACTTGATGTTGTTCTCCTCAAAGAAAATTCAGTACCCTGGATGGTGAAGACCTAAGTCTTCCACATGGTAGATAATGGCTGAGTAATCCTCTCCTGGTGAAATCATCTATGTTACAATTTCTAAGTTCATTAAATGTCTGATTACTTTCAGACTTACTCAGTAAAAAAAATATTGTTGAATTGTTATTTTTTTTCCTCTCCCTTGGTGATCTTCAAAAAAAGGCAGAAATAAATCCTCATCTGGAATGTATGTTGTAAACCATTACTGAGAGAAACACACGGCTATGTCATCCCAAATCAGTTTCTAAAAGGAAGTTGTTATTATTATTATTTTAATTAATAATGAAAGCATATTTGCACCATTCTTTTATTTTTTTTTTTTTTAATTTTTTTTTTTAAATCTTTAGATGTGTCGTTTGTTGAGGCATGTTTCTGGAACAGAGCCCCTTGAGATTACTTGCATACATGCAGAAGACACCTTTCAGGTCACTGGCCCACAGGTATGCTTGGCTCTTTTTTTTTTTTTTTTTTTTGAGACCTGATGTTGGAATTTACAAAGCAGTTTTTAGAAAGAGTTGTATTTTGCTGCTGAGCTTTATCATACTGTTGTTAGAAGAACACACAAGGAAGATCATCAAGCCTGCAAATGTCCTACAAATACATTGCTCAGGCATAATGGTAACACCTTAGGTGCCTGTTTTGCCTGTGAGGACATTGTGCATTCATGTGCCACACTATTTACCAGGAGTTCTTTGGATAGCAGATATTTTGTTCTCTCTCCAGATAATTTCTGCTGCAGAAACATTGGCATTACATCCCTCCAGTAAGATTGCAAAAGAAAATCTTGACGTGTTCTGTGAGGCTTGGGAGTCTCAACTGAGCGACATGTCCATGTTGTTAAGAGAAATCAATGATGTGTTTGAAGGAAGAAGAGGTAAGAATGCCATGTACACATAGAAAAAAACATGATGCCAAAACAAAATGTAGTCTAAATATTTTAACCGTGATTTAGGAATTACTGTTTTCTTTGGATAGTAAGTAAACCAAAAACAGTCCCACATCCCATGTGGCAATAGAGGATCCAGGTGGTCATAACTAGATGTGTTGGTGTTGAATCAAAGTGTAACTTGAATTGTGTGTCATGTTTAATTTGTGTCCAGTATTTCTGGAAAGCGTTCATGAATTCTATGCTATCAGCTTGCACTGTGATCATTTGCATAATGTAGTGAATGTAGTTATTTGATTTTTGAACTGCTGCCCTTTCTCCTGGATGGAATATCTGATGACTCTGCACAATCTTGGGATATTGCCTCTGGTTGGTAAGTTTATTGGTATTTGTACAACATGTAGAAGAGAGTCTTGAAATCTTTAAGAAATAAATCTGTGTTTACTCTGCTTTTAGTATCTCCAGAGTAGGGTAATTTATCTTTAAAAAAGCTGTTCTCTGTTTTAATGTAACTTACTTTTTTGTTGTTGTGGTGTTTTTTTTTTTTTTCAAATGATGACTTCAGTGTAGCCTGGTGTTATACTGCTGGTGGCTCTGTGTTTGTTTCAGGCTTTAAATTGCAATTGCATACAGGTAGAATGTTATATACTGAATGTTTTGTATTTTTAAGAAAAATCACTCAGGTTAAAAAAGTTAATATTTAATTAAGTGTAGAGACTGCAGTATTCTGTATCTCAGATACAGAACAAGTACATCCATATCCAGGTTAGATGATGCTTTGTGAATTATATAATTCTTCATCCTGCCATTGACGTGAGACTTCTTCCGATAAGTAGAATTTATTTCGGCTGTTGAACTTTCCCTACTGGATCAAGTTTTTGCGCAAGCCGATGTGAGAATTCATGTTCCATGTGGAGAGTCAAGCAATTTTCTTCAAAGAGTAAGGGCTTAGATAAACCTTCACCTAGTGAACATCTTTGGTAGCTCAGGTTTTGCTACTACTCGGCTAGTTGTTACTCCCTAACTCCATGTTACTTTCCCACAGTAGCAGTACAGGAGAAGAATGTGGGAGTGGACTCAGTTTTGCTTAAGCTGCTATGGAAAGTTGTCTGAGCTGAACTAGTGGGTGCTCATTTGTTCTTTTCTGCCAACACTGTTGCAAGGACAGTAAACAAACTGGGCAGCCACAGCAGAGCCCATACTTGGCTCTAAAAATCAGTAGTTTTTACAGTGTTATGGCACATTCCCAGCATGTCCTGTAGTTAATACCTTTTTGTTCTCATGTGGATATTGATAGCAGATAGGAGGCATTTTCTGCAAATCCTGTTTCCCAGCTTCTTGGAAGAACCATTGCGCTAGGCATCCGTAATGCTGCTGCTTGAAGCAGAGAGAAGAGCACGGGCAGGAGTGGCTACGAGTGTTCGAGTCTGCCTTGTGTGAGCCAGGCTGCAGTGAAGACCAGCTCTACCTGCTGGACATAAACAGATTAGTCCCTTTTTATGAGAATGGCTCTTGTTCCCCCTTTCTTTCACCCTAGAATATTTTAATACCAGCACTGTTAAGGTAATAAGTGTAGGCTTCATTCTTCGTGTTGCCTTAGGTGCATTAAGTCTTGTACTACCAAAAAAGATGCTTAAGGAATCTTGTCTCCTGGCCTAGCCTAGTAAAGGACTTCACTCAACTAATATCAAATCTAATCATTTGATATTAGTTATCGTTATCTCCTTAAAAACAATTGAGTCACCTGTACTGTGCTGTTTTCTACAAATTTTTGTGTTATTGTCTACTAGTCCTTTTGTTTGCGTGCTTTCCTCTGTTAGACTTCCGATTGACTAAAAAAGATGCAAACCAACAACAGCAAAAAACCCTTTTTGCTTTCAGAAAATACCTTAAAAGTCACCTTACCAGTCCAAACATTTTATTCCCTTAGAAAAGCACTGTAGATGATCCAAGTGAAAAACTGTGGGACTGCAAAAGTTTTGTGAATGCCACTTTTCCTCCAAAAATGATGGAGTTCCACAATATTGTATAAAAATCTTATTTCTCCTTGTCTTAATGCTGAGGTTGGTAAAAGTTTATTTTACAGTGTAAAATGTAACAAGTGCTTTATTCCTAGTAAATGGTGATTGTATGCAATAGAAGATAAAATTACAGTAGGATGTTATATATATTTTTTCTCCCTGGTTTAAAAACATATTTTTTTACTTAATGTTCTAATGTTTGGCTTTGGTTAGAGAGTTCAGAGGCAAAAACTGAACGGTGACTAAAATGTGCTGGACACATCTAATAAAATAAGCATTTTTTTCTGACTGTAGTAGATTCATATTGTTTAAACTTGTAAATCTGCTGATTTTACAAATTGCATCATTCTTTCGTGCATGTTTTTTATCGTGTCAGCAAGTCAGGCAGTTTTTTTACTGAGGTGCAAAACTCATATGGAGAGAGAGTCAAATTTAGTTTTGAAATGAGTATTTTATTCAGCTTTCATGGGATGATACCATTAAATGCCTAGATTGGTTTGGGCTCGTCTTTGGCTCTGCGTGTGCGCACGTGGGGGTCTCTGTGGGTGGGTGTGTATGTGCCCTGCTCAGAAGGGCAACCCAACAGTCTGAAAATCTCTTTATGCTTGTAGACATGCTGAGTGAAGGAGAGCTTTTCTTCTTAAGCCTAAACCGCTGTTAATCCAACAGTGAGCAGGCCTGTTCTGCATAGTATTAATCTTTGAGAAGTTAAGTGTCTCGTTTGAGCTTCCTCTTGAAGTCTAAGGAGAGAGACTGGCACCTGTAGAGTGTAGTTTCTGTAAATCTAGTGATTAGATTTATGTAATGATTTGGTTCAGCTAGCGGAGGTGCCTCTGTGCTCTCCGCTGACCATACTATGCCTAAAAGTACTATTTTAAGTCAGTTAGTTACTTAACTTTGAGGTTCTTGCACTTTGAAATGAATCACCTATGAAAGTATCTTTCATTGAGGACCATATTCAGTCATTTAGGTGCCAGACGGTCCATTTGTTTCTTCTGTCCTTTTGGTTTCAACATGTTGGAGAAGAATGTGAATAATCCCCGTGATGGCTCCCTTGTAACTAACTTGTTCTTCGGTGTTAAAATGACTTGCAACGATAACTTAATTTTCTGGGCTTTTCTCTTTGCTCTGCATATTCGGTTTGAGGCAACTGATGGACTGGTAGGATTTAGGAGGATCATAGCGGATGGACAGGGGATACAGGTAGCAATTTTAGAACTAAGGAAGTAGAATTCTAGAAAGAAGGGTGAAGCAAAGACGAAGGCGTCCTCTTGTCAGATAAGAAATTAGGTCAGGAGAAGGATTTAAAGAAGTTAAAATAGAGAACAGGGGGTGGAGGGAGCACATGTCTAGAACTACTAGAAAGCAGAAGTGTGGTAAGTGGGATTGGGAGATAAACAGAATGAAATAATATTTTTAAAAAAGGCAGAGTGGAAGAAATAAAAGGAAGATTGTAGTATGACAGGAAAAAAAAAAAGTTTTTATTTCTATTTTAAAAAGTTTTCTCTGCTGTTTTAGCCAAAATCTGACTTTCAAAATATTACAGTTAAGTAGGTGAAAAGATACATATGTGTATTCCATCAGTGGAATCAAATATAAGTTATGTAATTATACTGATGTATAACTGCATCCTGAAAAAGAATTCAAACCACCAGCTTCTCAGGACCAAGAGACACTTGCCAGTTTGCTGAGAAGTTTTAAAAAAAAAGAAAACAAAAAACAAAAAACAAAAAACAAACAAACAAACAAAAAAAAACCCCAGCATGTGTCATGTGTCAGCATGGATCTGTTCCNACTGATGTATAACTGCATCCTGAAAAAGAATTCAAACCACCAGCTTCTCAGGACCAAGAGACACTTGCCAGTTTGCTGAGAAGTTTTAAAAAAAAGAAAACAAAACAAAAAAAAAAAAAAACAAACAAAAAACCCCAGCATGTGTCATGTGTCAGCATGGATCTGTTCCTGATGGGAGACAGCAGACTTCCAAAACCTTTTTTTAGTGCACAACAGAACCATCTTCTAGGATTCAGAAGGGGAATTCATTAGGAACGGATACAGGAAGAGGAGGAAACAACAATCCCTGGCTCCCTGGGGTGTTGTTGCTCATCTTCAGTTTGCCCAGGTGCACGGGCTCTGCGCAAGCACAGTACTAGTGCTGCAGCAGTAGCTCCTTCTGGCTTTAGGTAAAGTCCACTTTTTCACTGGCTCCTTTTGGTTTTGATTTCTATTTTTATTTTTTTTTTAATTTGACAGACTTTACTCTCCTGTTATAATAAAAGTAAGTCCTTATAGATGTTGAAGTCTTATGGTAACTGGAGGCTCCTAGTCTTGGCTACTAGTCCAGGCGCCGTTTCCCTTCTATCAGTAACGTTTTTTTATTGATTTCTGGAAAATACCTAGATATTTTTCATTCCCTATCTGTTGATCAGATTGAAGTAACTGAGGCCTCTTGGGATGCTGTACTTTGCAACAAAACGAGTACAGGCAGCGATAGCTGCGTAGCCATTGGAGAGAAAGCCCCTTGACTTAGTTGTGGACAGAATGCCAGGTACGAGAGGTGTGATGGGTGAGTGAAACCCTTACGAGCAGTTATGCTTAACTGGCAGTTACTGAGAGCTAAAATCTGAACAGTGAGGAGTTCTTGGCTTGCCTGTCTCGAGAAGCGTTAAGAGAGTAGAAGACCTCTGTAACAGTCAAAAAGGAGAACTTGCAGGTAAGTAATTTGCTATTATAGTATCAGAACTTACATTCTTCCTTAAGTACTTAAGTAAAACATGTGATCCCATTCATTCAAACCTTCATACAAACTTGGGTATAAATATATGTGTTTTTCTTAGGAGAGAAGCGTGTCTACCTATCACTGCCCAGACCAGGGGTAAGTTGCTCTGGGGACTGGGGTATTTGCGTCCCGTCTGCTGCTAACTCACTGACGAGTGCGCAGCAGCATCTCCCTAACGCGCGGCTTGATGGGGGGCGGACAGGGAAACATTGACCTTGCTAAATGTTTTAAATGAACAACAAACTTGGAAAATGAGGTAACTAGTCATGTAACACACATTGATTTGATTGTAGTTGAACTTTAATTCTTGTTTTATAATAGGACAAACTTTACTTCCACTCTGTATAATAATAGATGTCCCTAGCGGAGCAGTGTTTGTTTACATGACAATAAAATAAGTCCTGGTGATACCTTTTTTTTGTTTAATATTTTTGTCTGAGCTGACATTCTGTATTTCTGTCAGTTCCCCTATCAAACCAATAGGATGGCTGGCTGAACATAAGAACAGATAAAATTACAAGTCTAACAAATATTCTGAAGTTTCTTCAAATTTTAATATTTGAATGAATAGTAGTCATGGTTAGCTATTGTTCTAAAATGTTTGACTTCTTGAATTGCCTTTAGCCTAGCAGCTTAAGCTTCCACCATAATACAGTCAAAAGACATTTAGGAGTACAAAATCTTAAACTTTTTGCCAAATCTTTTGAAATCTGCTCTCAAATTTCTAGTACATAGGCAAAATTAATATTGTCTGATCTGAACACACATTTTTAGGATTCAATAAAAAAAAAATAATTAGAGGAGGCACAGCCATGAAAGCTAAACAGTAGGCGGCAGATTGGAGTGGGATGTATTTTCTTGTTGCCCAGATGAATTTTGCACAGACACAGTGAACAGCAGATTCTTACTAAGGGATTCCTGAGTTTCCTTTGCATTCATAGCAGCTCCTCATGATTTTCAAACAAGGACGTCAGTCCTGCACCCTCATTACCCTACCTCCTCCTGTGGCTAACACCTCTCCAAACTATGATTCCAGCTTTGTCCTTGCAGTTCCCCCACGCTCTAAGAGCAGTTTTTATATGTGGACTGTAGCTCCCAGGTTCATTAGTTTCTGCTGTCTTTGCACAGTGACAGATTTTTGAAGGCTAAGGCCAGGAACTGCTGCTCTCTGTCACAGACTGTTTTGAAGCAGCTCATGCTGTGGAGGCGTCTGGTGCACTTTTAACATTTACATTATCTTATTAGGTGTTCCACTTACATCAATGAAACCAATATTTTTTGCTTAATCTGAGCCAAGCTTAATCTGATCTTGCAGCCAGAAAAATCGGATACTTACAGCAAATAAAGGTGGGGAATCTATAGAAAGGTTGAAGTCTCAGTATTAATTTCCAGTTATTTCAGCAAGATGACCCAGAAGGAGCTACCTGTATCACCACAGCAACAGGTTTCACCCAAGACCAATTCCAAAGCGGATTAAGCCAATCCCTGTTATAGCAGTATCATCTTTGATGGAAAAAACAGTGTAATGTAGTCCTTGGCTAAGAGTGTTTATTTTGTATTAAGAATTATTGAGCATTTTGAGGAAAAGGGAAGAGGATGGTAGCATATGAGGACACGGAGAAGGGACAGAGTCTGAGAACTGAGAGAGGAATCTTTTCCTTAAAAGTTTTACTGTGTTTGTAGGCCCAGATAATGTTCCCTTATGCCACTAGAGAAGAAAAATCAAATCAGAACAGAGAGGCTCAGCTTCTGCTGAAAGGTCTGTCTAAGCCATTGAAAGTCTCCTGCAATGTTTACTTCTGATACAGCCATGACTTATGACTTGTTAGTAAAATTGTTAAAAATTCCTCTTATTTAAAATGATATTTTTTGTTTGAAACAGAAGCATAACACAAATCTGAAAGCATTAAAGCCAGTCAAATTAGATACTGAGGTAAGATGTCATCATTTTTGTAACAAATCTTTTAATTCTTTCTTCTGACTTAAACATGTGTTTTCACTGGTTATAAATATACTATTTACAGGAACAGGCAAAAATTGCAAAACTTGGATTAGAACTGCATCTGCTGACCTGTGAAGTAGATTCCGAGACAGAGAAATGGGAGGATCAGGAGAATAAATTTGTGCAACATGTACAAGGCATGTCCAGTATGGCCTACTCCATGTACTTATTTACCAGGTAATAGTGCTGTATGCAGAGGGTTTGTGTGAGGAGAAGAGGCATTAGAAGTATTTGTTAGGAACAAGAGGAGTAAAGAGGAGCACTGGTATCTTTAAAAAAAAAAAAAAAAAAAAAACTTGCTTTAACTAAACTTAGAGCTAATTAACTAAATAACTAGTTAGCTAGCTAAAACTAAAGCTAAACTAAACTAACTAAAGAGCTTAGAAGATCACAAGAACAAGAACACAAGAAAGAGTAATGAAAACTCTTTTTGAATTGTTAAATTTCTCTTTTGTTGCCAAATATCTGTTTAAATAAGTTTAGGTGAGGAAAAAAAATACAGAAGCATGTTCCTAGTTTGCTTTCAAAACTAAGAGAATTTAAGCATAGATGTGTAACTGTAGCTTAGAATTGCTGATCTTTGCTGTTCTGAAAAGTGTATCTTCTGAAATCAGCCTGTTCAAGATCAGTCTTTTTATTATAAAGTAATTCTTACAGAAGAATTTAGGTTTTTTTTTTTGATGCAAGACTATTCTTACATAGTAGTCCAGTAACACACGGGCTGCCAGACACAGATTTCTGTCCTCATTCTGCCAGTAAGACCTAAACTGTTCCTGCCTAATTTCTCAGCAGTGCTCTATCCACTGAGGTGTTTATATATTTTCAAATGGGGCTCCCACAATAAGTTACTGTTTCTTATTTGTATAGGTTACTTTTTTAGTATAAAGTGCCTAAGCAGATTAGTAAAACAAATCTACCCAGCCATTTTAAGCAATAACTGAATAATCCAATTTTGTACAAAAATGTTGTACTTCGTGCATTACCTAGTTAAATGACTTAATTGTTTGTGTTCCCCTATTCGCTCTAACCTTTGTGTGTTCATTTTTAAGCATTACACTGACACTATTGAAAGGTAACTTTACTAACTTAATTCTTAACTATGAGAAATTATTAGTACTTAACTGTCTTTACTTTTAGATTTTCTGCTTTCAAAAGTTACATATATGTGTGTGTGTTTGTAAATTCTGCAGTTAGTAAGTTTGTAACGAAATGGGTTTTTCATTCTTGTAATTCTCAGTTCCTTTTGTGTGTTGCAGAAATATTTTGCCTTAGAAGAGAACAGAGTTTTAGTTACTTGCATGGGGGGAGAGGGAAGCACATAACTTTTTTTTTTTTTTTCTTCTCTAACCAGTAAATGAAGTAAGATTCCTCTTCAGAGTTCACCCGTCAGAGAATGTTTCAGTGTAAACCACTTTTCAAGCTGATGGAAGGGAAATGGTAGAACATTAGTTAGTGGAAATGTTCTGCCATTACAGAATGCATATTAATGGAAAAAAAAAAAGGAAAAAAAAAACTTAACATTCCTTTTTAAATACTTGAACAAAGGCAGTTTTTAACATTTATAATGCCATTTTTAAAATAGTTATATGAAGCATTTTAGGAGATTTGACCAATATCTATCATGAGTATAGGTATAGTACAAAATACGCTACAAGGATTTAGGGATCACATCTTGCCTTTCGATCTTACAGACTCTGTGTGTGTGTTGAGAGAGCTTATGAATTATGTAAGTACCAGGCAAAATAACCTGCAATCTGTCTGTGTTATATAGTCTGTTTTAATTATTTCCCACAGAGGAGAAGGACTGCTGAAAACTACCCAGGACTTATTTCATCAAGCAGAGGTAATATATTAACAAACAAACAAACAAACAAAAAAGCCCACAGAACTCTGAATGAAGAAACAAATTGAATTTTTAACTCTTCAGTTCTTTACACAGAAGTACAGCATAACACACGTGGACTAGTAATTGTATTTTTTAAGCAGCAAAACTCTGGTGTATACCTTCTGGAAGTTAATATTCCAATGTTTGGATAGTAGCCTAATTAAGACAGTATTGTTAAACTTTGACAGATTCCAAGTAGAAGTGGAAATGTCAAACTGAATGTCCATTATGGCCAATATAGAAGGACATTAAGGCATTAGGCTTCTCTCTTTTGTTACTTTAGCTCAGTCCATTATGGGGTAAATAGCTATTCCATCCAAGTCTGAACAGCAGTATCCTTACAAGAAAGTAAGAAGACATAAGAATTTGAACAATACAAAAAAAAACGAAAGACCAAATCAGGGAATGGGGGTAATATTTTAAGATACGTGCATATGTTTGACAGGAGACCATTATCAGGATAATGCACAAACATGGCAGGTGTCTTCCATCCATAAAAATTTTGTAGAGTGCTCCATTACTAAAAGTAACTGGAAAACTTTTCACATTAAAAAAAAAAAAGAAAGCCTTTAAACTTTGCTTATATGAGGGCATGGCAGTTGTAGTGTAGCTCAGCATTTCAGAGGTCACCATGAAATGCTGACGTTAATGTATGCAACTATTGCAAATATTTTCTGCTACTCACTTTATAGTATACCACTTATTAAAACAACCAATAAAAGAAAGAGCCTAATCCTTAATTGTGGTTAATTTTGTTATACTTCCTTTCCTCCATTCAGATTTTTGCTGCAGAGGGCACAAAACTTGCTTCAGCTTTTCATGGCTTTTCTGATCAGGTAAGGTATGGCTACTAAGGTATGTCACTCCTTAAGACTGTGAGCTGAGGTGCAGCACCCTATGGCTCTGATGGTCATGCTTCAGTAACTTGTAATTGGAGTTTTTAACACTAAGCAGTTGTGTTTTCCTGAACCCCATTTCAGCTACATGATGATGGGAAACCACTGCTTCTGTTGGAGAGTGAGAAACTGATCCCTATGTGCCAGCAGCTCCAGATTACAGTGAAAACTTCTGTTCAGGGTAAAAGTGCTACATTTACCAAGGTAAGGTTACAAAGAAGAAATGATGAAAAGCAGACCTGACTTGTTTTGAAATCTCATCTGCTGATTTCTGCTCTTGTTAAAATATTGAAGGGCTTTTGAAAGCACAATGTCTTGGTGTGACAGAAGACCATGGCAAACAGAAAATGCTAAATTTTATGCTGTTTTGCAGAATTTATTTTTTGCTATGTGATACCTCATTGTTGTAGCTCCTTACGTAAAAGAAAGTTACTTCAACTACTGTCCTTTCTGAACTATTGCATACACTTATATTTTGAGAAGCTGATGTGCCAAGTATTGACAGTAAAAACTGTTCCTCTCGATGCAAATAGGTTTGTCTATTGGGACATAGGTATACTATATTTGTGACCCCAGCAATTTATTGCACTGTGTTATGTTGGAGTAAAAACACCTCTGCTGGAAGAACTGTTTTCTTGCTCCTATTTTTGTTATAGTACTCCTGGACTTCCTTTTTTTTCCTTTCTACCAGCAGAGAAGGGCTTCTGAAGCTTATCCTAACGCCCTCATACTTGGTCATTCTGAGATCCTGATAGGAGAAAAAGCGTGATGCACTGGCACTTAATGGTGGAAGCTTGCCAGTGGGTAACATGGATAGCATTACTTTGAAGTTCACATTTTTACGTTACTTGACATCTAATTTCCTATAATTAGCCCTGTGGCCAAAGAAATGTCATTATTGTTGATGCGATACTAGTATTTTAAAAAAAGAGTTCCCCAGCCCCTAGCTTGCTAACTTGAGAGCCCAAGAATTAGTACAATTAGTAGGGTTTTTCTTCCCTATTGCTAAAAAATAACCACTTTGGTTTTGGATTTTATATTAGTGAGAGAGCTTGCAAGAATCTTTCCTGAGCTTCTTTTAAAGGTGGAAGGATGCCTGTACATTTCCATTACTCTATATTGCTGAGAATTTTTGACACAGAATTTAAGTCAACATCTCTTTTGATTCACCCATTAGATGAATAGAGCTACTGGAATTTTTTATCATTCTGCAACTCAATTCTCATCTGAATAATATCAAATAGTATTTATCTTACTATAATTCACTATAACTTATACTAAGTAAAAGCCAAACTGTAATTAAGTGCACCTCAGTGACTGAGGAAGGACTTTATTGCTGGAAGTATTAATGAAGGTAATTTATGTTATCACCACTGTAACAGTTATTTTTATTCCATTGTTATTCATGCTTAACATAAACAGAATAAATCCACAGATGCCAAGACCCTACTACTGGAACATGTGTTTGCTTCTCAAAAGGTAGAAAGTCTATTCTAGACTGCCCCGAGTTTATTCTGATCTTAATGATCATAGAATCATAGAATCA
>VZSV01000310.1:134980-153315 GCA_013398735.1 Nothocercus julius
GCCGGCGGCACCGCGCAAGCGCGGCGGCCTCTGCTGCTGCCTACCGTTAACGGCGTTAACGGTGTCTCCTTCACCGCGCCGCTCCTCTGCTTTGAGCGGCACGGCGTTTCTACTGCCCCGAGGGAATACAGGCACTAGAAAGAAGCTTGCAGACGTGTCCGTTCACTAAAATCATATTTCTCGTAATTTCAAGTGTTTAAAAATGTGTCTGGGCATAAATACAGGGGGTAATTAAGTAGAAGTACACCAGTAGGAAAAAAAATATTCAAGAAATATCATCTCGTTGAACAGTTTATTTAATCTAGCACACAACAATACAATTTGTAGAGCGGTGGTTTGGTGCACTAAATGTCAGACTATATATGTGTGTGTATACATGTGTATATATGTGTGTGTATGTATAAGCATGTTAAATTATATATACACACACACATATTCATGAAAACATCCGTTTCTCATTCTGCTTGTCATGAGTTTTCCACAGAAGCTGTAATAATGCTTGCCATCTGAAACTAGAAAACCACTGTGAATTGCATTTTATTCTTTTACTCAGTTACTAATGTGGGCAGTTGCCAATGATTCACATCCGCACTAAGGACTGATCATTAAATCACTGAACATTCATCACACAGCACTGAATCATCTGATAACTTACCAGGTTACCTAGGCATTTCTCCCCAAATGTTCCAAAAGTGTTTTTATTTTTTCCTATGTTGTTACATTAGCAATGTATTTTGATACACATATATTTCAATGTTAGTTTATTACATAGAAAGCCAGCCTCACTGAAGACAGGCTAAAATGTGCAGATTCACCTTGATAATTTAATCAAAACCATGGAATATATAACAAAGGTGTATGAATATAGATGGGAACGTTAGAGTATGACTACTCCAAAGAAAAATTAAATAGAGGTATCACAGAATGGACAACCCAGGATATACCATTGGAACATACCGAGTGGTCATCAATGACTTCTCAACAGCTCAAGTGACAGGATTCCTCCTAGCAGATTGCATCTGGTCTTTGTGTTGTTGTTAAGAGAGGTTTGCTCCTTATTAAGGAAGTACAGAGACCGAACGAAAAATGCAGTGGTGTAGAACGAAAGAAACAAGAAGTTCTAAGCACTCAATGAAGGGAAGGAACTCACCTCTATTGTTGTTAAATATGGAAGTCCTGTTATGGATTGGTTTCTAGTGCTGGCAGGGCAGGGCAGGGAAGACACTCTCCCCTGGAAAATCTGCTCTTCTCTGCAGACACTTTTGTTCAGTGTGCTCACTGCGCAAAAAGTTACACAGGTTTATATGTGTGCAGATTTGCAGGAGCTTGGTAAGACCCCTCAGGAGCAAGACAGATTCACATGCAATGTTCAAACACCATCAGCTAGTCTCCTCCTTTGACTGTCTGAGGATATAACAAATGAGAACTGCATTTGCAAAGGAAATCTCTCAGCTTGCAGGATCATCATACAGATAAGTGAACAGTGATGAGCTCTGATGGCTGTTTTAGAAGAGGAAGTTACAGAGAACAGTAGCAGAATCCTCCCATCCTTAAGACTAATAACCTCTTGTAAGACAGGAAAAGCAGCCTTTATATGCTCGTTCCCATTTGCTCGTAAGTTACAGTAGTACTGAAAGGTGTTTTACTGACTGTTCCAATGCTTGACTACTCTTTCCATGTAGAATTTTTTCCTAATATCTAACCTGAACCTCCCCTGCTGCAGCTTGAGGCCATTTCATCTTGTCCTATCAGTTGCTAATTTGGAGAAGAGACCAACCCCTGCCTCACTACAACCTCCTTTTGGGTAGTTGTAGAGAGCGATAAGGTCTTCCCTGAGCCTCCTCTTCTTCAGACTAAAGATGGACCATCACTTCCCTTGTCCTGCTGGCTACACTATTCCTGATACCAGCCAGGAGGCCGTTGGCCTTCATGGCCACCTGGGCACACTGCTGCCTCATGTTCAGCTGGCTGTCGACCAGCACTCCCCGATCCTTTTATGCCATGCAGCTCTCCAGCCACTCTGCCCCAAGCCTGTAGCGCTGCATGGGGTTGTTTGTGACCGAAGTGCAGGACCCAGCACTTGGCCTTCTTGAATATCATACAGTTGGTCTCTGCCCATCCATCCAGCCTGGCCTGATACCTCTGTAGAGCTTTCCTAACCTCAAGCAGAGCAACTCTTCCTCCCAGCGTGGTGGCACCTGCAAACTTATTGAGGATGCACTCAATCCCCTCATCCAGGTCATCAATAATCAAGAGGACCAGCCCCAACACTCACCCCTGGGGAGCATGGCACAGGACTGGTCGCCAGCTGGATTTAACTCCATTCACCACCACCCTCTGGGCCTGGCCCTCCAGCCAGTTCTGCACCCAGCAAAGAGTACATCTGCCTAAGCCAGGAGCTGCCAGCTTCTCCAGGAGAAGCCAGTGGGAGACTGTGTCAAAGGCCTTACAGAAGTCCAAGTAGACCATGTCCACAGCCTTTCCCTCATCCACAAGGCGGTCACCTGGTCTTAGAAGGGGATCAGTCTGGATCAGGCAGGACCTGCCCTTCACGAACTCATGTTGGCTGGGCCTGATGCCCTGGCTGTCACGTGCATGCTGTGTGCTCGCCCTCAAGATGATCTGCTCCGAGGTCAGGCTGACAGGCCTGTAGTTCCCTGGATCCTCCATCCAACCCTCCTTGTAGATGGGCATCACACTGACAAGTCTCCAGTCCTCTGGGACCTCCCCTGCTGACGAGGACCCCTGAAAGATGGTGGAGAGCAGCTTGGTGAGCACTTCCACCAGTTCCTTCAGAACCCTGGGGTGGATCCCATCTGGCCCCATAGACTTGTGAGTGTTGACTGTTTTCAATCATGCAGAAATAAAACCCATGGTCTCCTTACTGGCTTATACTGGCAAAGCCATTCAAGTAAGAAAATGCCAGCTTCATATAATTATGTACAGTAAACACATGCACACACACAGGGGGAAAAAAAAAAAAAAAAAAAAAAAAAAAAGAAGCCCCTCTCCTAAATGACAATACTTATTTAACAGATTTGGCACTTTTATCATCCTTTATTAAATATAACTTTCCACAGTACCATCATATGCAACATTAAACCGAGTAAAAAAAAATCTTAAACAGTATTTGTTTCTACTTTAGGTGAGGGAAAACGGGGAAACCACAACACATCAATACAAACATCTAATCTATCTCAAACCTACCTCTGCATTACAGAATTTAATGGGAGTTGGAGGGAAGAAGTTGTACCAAACATAACTTAACACTAAGCTTTGCTCATAGTGAGCAAGACTACAGGTTTATGCTGAATACAATTTTATGTTCAAATACAGAGATAAGCAGCATTATCCCAAATCCCAGCAGAATCCCAGCGTTCTGTAATAGGAAATATCCCCAGCGGCTACATCCATGATCACTAGCATCATTGTGGAGCATTTCAGGCACCTAAGCAAACAAGAAAGTGTTAAATGCCTTCAGAATACATAGTTATTTAGAACCAGGCTTTTCAACCACTAAGCATGGTAAAGTTGCATATTACTCCACTAGACACCCCTGTTGACTCCATTAATACTACTCCTAGAATAAGAGCCAACGCAAGTAAAAGCATCAGAATTTATTTTCCTATGCGTTGTTTAGAGACTGCGAGAGGTAGTAATGGTCTAAAAACTTCTCATAATTATGCTGATGTCTTAAGTATACTTTGAGTAAATAGATAGCTTATTTATCAACTGACTTAAGCCAGTTTAGAGATTTTGTTCTTAGAAAGAGAATGATTGTTCATGAAAGTTTGACTAAGTACTCTGAACTTTTGTACTTCTGATTGGTATAGATATTAATACTATTCTGGCTCCATTCCAAGAGACCCTAATGATTTAATGCAAAAGCTGAACACATACTTTGGTGGTGCTGACAGCCAGTCAGACTCTGAGCTAGTCAGAAGCAAATGCCTTTCCCTACCTTCTGTTGTTAACTGCCTCTAATTAAATACAGAGCCAAAAACAAGCTCTGTTCTAACAGTAATGTAAAAATTATTCAGATATGAGATTACTTTTAACTAGACACTTACATTTAGTAACCCTCATTTCCTTCAAATTAAGAAAAGCAGTTTATTGATGGAAGGTAGAAGGTCTTTTTACAGTCAAAAAATAATTGGTATTAATACTTAGGCTATATTATGTAAAATTTAAGAAGGTCAAGTCACTTACCATATCCACAAGCGCCACATACATGAACAAGCCAGCAGTAAGGGCAAATATCCACATTGAAACATTGTCTGCATAATGACCAATAAGAATCCCAGTTGCCATTCCAAGATAGGCCAGCATAGCTGACAGAGCGTTATAAAGCACTGCTTGTTTGACAGTCATACCAGCCTTTAGAAGCACAGCAAAATCTCCTACAGCAAAAACAGCACAAAAATTGCATCCAAATGTAATTAACGCAGTATTTGTAATTTCTTTTTAGCACTTATATCACCACTAAGTTATTTTATGCTGTCATCTTCCACGTGTTTTCCTTTGCAAAATTAGTAGTGGGACACACAAAAATAGAGTAACAAATAAGCACTTAAGTTTTAGAACCTCCAGAAAAAAAGCTTTTAGTCTATTCTTTATTTAAACGCACACTATAAAATATTGCAGTATTTGACATGTATGAGCTACTTGATATGTATGAGCATTCCAAGACAGTTTAAAAATAACAAAACCAAACCCACTTAATTTCATAAGGCAATAGTGTCAAGATGGCTCTATTTGTTATCCTCTACTAGTTTGTCATACTTTCAGAATTTAGAAATAAATTCTCTTAATTTCTTTATTCATTTCTGTAAATGACTTTTCATGTCTCAATTTCACTTGAAAGAACAGATTACCAGCAGAAACAGTTTTCCCGTTATTTAAAGTATGCGTGCTTCACAACAATACTACGTAGCCAAACAAACAACCCACACTAAAATAATATAATCTTTTTTAAAAGCATTTTGAAAAAAAGTTCATTCTATACAAAAATAACTCTTCCCTCCAGTTAAGTCAGCAAGAGCAATCTTCAAAGTAGGAGACAAAGAGGAGACATTTGTTACAACAGCTTTTCCCCACAAGATGTTACAATTAAGCTGAACTGGTATGATACCAATGTTAAATAATTTTCTTGCAAATACGTAAGTTTCTTGCATTTAACTGCGAAAAACAATGAACTGTAAAAGTCCGCAGCTGAGATGTGTAGATTTCTGAATTAAATATTCATTAAAATAGGTTAGACTCAACAGCCCTTTGACTTGAAGTTCTCTCATCAATAATTCAAACACATAAGAGACCATCCATACAAATCTTACTATGCCACAAAATAAAATATTTGCAGAACATAATTCTCCAAAGCAAACCTCTAAGTACCTAGATTGCTGTAGCACACTGAAATATTATTCTCTTACCTAGCTCATGAGGTAATTCGTGGCAAAACACAGCCACAGAAGTACTTAAACCACTAGATAATCCTTCAGTAAATGCTGCTCCTGAAAAAAACAAAAACAACACGCATTACTACATGTATGTCAGGTGCAGAAAAGTTGTTGTACATGCTGAGATTCACTGAAGTTTTTTAAATGTTTTCACAAGCACAAGATAAAGACACTAGCTTTTGAAAGATACTGGAAAGGGTGCAGCCCAGCTGCCTTTGAGACTCAGCGAGTAAAAAAGAGGGCTGCCAATTTGATTACGAGAGCCTACATGATTGTGTGAAGCCAGCAGTGAAACGCTTGTGAATTCTAAACAGGCTGCACATGTGATACACGTTTGTTATTTATTTAAAAGAGAAAAATAAAAACACCCTGAACTAGTCCTACGGTGCTCATCTTCCTTGTTTTCTCCCCTCTTCCTACTATTTTTCCTTTTTAAAATGACAGGAGAGGACAAAACAGCACACAGCATGGTCAGCGAACAATGGCTCAGATCACAAGCAGTGCCCACGCGTGGGAAGCCTCCCAGAAGAGCGCAGCAGCATCGCACCCGCCTTTCCGTGTACCAGGTACCCAGAGCGCGCCAGCAAACCCGGTACAGCCAGTAAGATGTGCAGACAGGTGCGAGGCCACTCAGCAGCACTCGGCATGCAGGGGGCCCAGAAACGCAGCTTACGGAGGAAGAGCTACGGTGGTGGTAACACCACAGGAGACACTGGTGTCTTTGCTGCAGCCACCTCCAGCAACTGCAACCCACTGTGAGTTACAGCAGCTTTACCTCTCAGATATGTGCTGTTGCACCCAGAGAAGGAGAATCAAGGAGAAAGAGCAGACATCTTTGTACCAGGGGTCATGAACAGGAGATTGAGAGGGTCTTCCAAGAGTTCGCAGAAGCATGAGCACAAGCTCCATCAGGATGAGAAGCTGGGACCAAAGCAACACTGATGACAGGAAGCTGACATGAATGACATGAACCCTCACAGAGACATTGCTATTTTCAGATTTTGGCTAACAACAGAAATCCCCAGGAATCTCCATCTCCATTTGTAGCAATTAATCGAGAGAACAAGGTGACAACCAGCAACAGAGGAAAGAAAAGAGCTGCCCAGCCTCTAATCTTCACCCAACATTTCTGATAACCAGATTAGGACCAGCACTACAGGGAGCACACAAAAGGGAGCACACAAGAGAGAGAAACAGAGGAAAAGAAAATGTAAGCACTTTTACAAAAAGCAGGAAGAACAAAACCCAGTTAAAGCTAAGACTAGCAAGAGACATTAAGGATAACAAGAAGCAGTTTTACAGGAACACTAGCTACCAGATAAGTTCAGGAAACAGGTGCGTCTGTTGACAGACGGAGAATCAAGCAATAGGCATAAAAGCAGCAATCAAAGCAATCACTGCCTTTTTTCCATTTCATCAGTTCACAGACAATGGCTGCTCACAGGTCCCAGCATCATTGCCGAGCAAAAGGGACAAGAGCAAAAAATCGACAGATGAAGAGATTACTTACAAAAGCTGGGTATGCTCAGCTGAACGGTGCCAAATGGGGCTGAGCCATGGGTACTGACAGAGTGACTGCAAGGTTGCATTCTGTCATTCATGACAAGGCATGGTCACATAGGGAAGCCCCCAAAGACTGGGAAAAAGCTACCATTACTCTTGCTTTAAGAAAGGCAAGGAAAAGAACCTGGAGAACAATTCATTGGTCAGCCTCACCTCGGTCCCTGGAAAGCCCTCTGAAAGCTTCGGAAGTACACTTGGAATCCACCTCCAACTGCTTGATCCATCTCACTGTCTTTTATCAAGAAATAACTGACTATAAACTGAGGACAACACTCAACATTACCAAGCCTGAATTAAGGAAGAGTTCTGACATAGTAGTCTCATATGGAAGTGTAACAATGTACTGCAACAAGTCTGCAGATGAGATTACGTTGCAGGGTGGGAGGGAGGAAGGGAAGCAGAAGGCAAATTGACTACCAAGCAGAAGAGCTTTAGACCACACAGACCTTGGGAAACGTGAAAACTGGACCAGAGAAGTGCAAAATTCTGCATGTGGGGCAGAATAGTCTCACACATGAATAAACAGTGAGAAGTGACTGGCTGAAGAGCAACCTTGTTGAAAAAGACCTGAGGGTGATGATGGACAACAACTTGAACATGAGCCAACAGCGTGCTCTCACCACGAGGCAAACCACACAAGTGATCAGTCATAGGCAAAGCAAGGCTAACAGATTAAGAGAAATTCACATCCCGCTCCGCAAAGCACTGCTGAGGCTGTTTCTGGAATACTCTGTCCTTTTTGCCTCCCCTTCTCTTCCTCTACCCCAATTCAAGACGGATGGGAATACAGGAATGTCCTACAGAGGGGTCTCAACAAGATCAGACCGTGGAGCACCAGGCTTAAAAGCAGGAGGGTGCTAGGCTTCCCTTCCTCAGAGTGAAGGCTTATCTAGCAGCAACCCATAGACTACTTGAAAAGGTGTTACAAAAACAAGGGAGCTTCACTCAGCAAAACCATGACAGATGACATAAAGGGAAAGGCTGCAAATCACAGCTCAGAGGTTCAGCAAAAGCAGCAGCTTCTGCTATGATAGCAGCATGTCGCTAGAAGAGCTCAGCCAGGGGCTGTGGGATCTCCATTCTTAGAGGTTAGAGGTTTTCAAGGTTTGGCCACGCAAACCCATGACTGACCTAACCTAGTGCTCGCCAAGAGCCGTGTTTCAAGCAGAAGGCTGGACTACAGGACCTCTTGTGGTCCTCCATTCCTATTTATGAAGTCCGAAACAGAGTAGTGTAGAGTGCAAGACTATAGCTATTTCGTCTTAAGTCTTTAGCAATAGTAGTTTGCACTGCATTCTACAATACTCATACTAGTCTACACAGTAATTTACAATTATTACTACTTGACAGTTTGAGTCAGATTTGAGGGGGAGACAGCATGGTTAGTTACCTCCTACAAAAGAATTCATCAGTATTCAATTTGGCTTCAAATCCTGAGGAAACTAGATGTTGAAAGGAAAGCAGAAGGTCTACCTTCTCCCATGCCTGCATCCTCAACAGCCTACAAGCTCCTCAGTATTACTATCACCATACAATGTCTCCTGAGTCTTAACATCTCTTAAAGAACAATTAAAAATAATCAGCTTAATCACATAAGATAAATCTAATTTTGCGACCACCAAGGCAAGAAAAACAAAATCTAACTCGTTTGCAAAGCACCTAGGTGGTTGATACTGTCAAAGTACAAACTTAAGATTATCTGGTTAAAAAAAAAAAAAAAAATCACTAAGAAACAGATGCTTTGTCGTAAAGATAACACTTAAATTGAAGGCCACAGTAATGTAGTTGATATTACCCTCTATCAGGAAGAGGATTTAATAGTGGCACAGTATTTTAAAATATGCTTTAAAGATGTCACTTATTTCTCTCAAAAGAATTATATGAAGAAAATCATGTAGGCAGGACTAATATAATACTGACTACAGCATTCTGTATTTTAGTTATTTAGCTGAAGACAAAAAAAGTTCAAAAAAGTAAAATGATATGAGCTGAAGACCTCTTTATACAAATTAATTAGATTCAAGTGTTCCATGCTTTAACAAAAAACAAATAAAAGCATTTTAAATCTTATTCCTTGGTAATTAACGTAAGAGACTCAAGAGGAAAAAAAAAAAAGAAGAAATAACTCATGAAAGTAAGGAATAACAATCACATGAAGTGAAAATTTCTAAGGGAAGGTTTATTCTGGTTATGCTCACCTAAAGTCAAAAATATTTTTACTGTCATTTAAATACAAAAAAATGTTACAGTAAACAGTACTGGCCTTTTCACAACATCACCTGATTGATGCTTTGCATTATATCTTTAAGCACATCCAAAACTGAAGGAAATCCACCTAATTCTGGTCTGAACAAGCTACAAAGCAGAACCTGCAAAAGTCTTACTCTCAGTTGTTCAATGAGCTATTAGCCTTATGTTTTTCCCCTCTTTGTAACCATCAAATCATAACCCCTTCCTAAACCTCCCTAATGCTAAGAGATAATTAATATTCCATATCATTTGTATGCAAATCATTGTTCTTCCACCATAATTTCACTACTGCTCTGTTAGGAAATTTACATTCTATGCTATAATTTTCATCAAAAAAAGATTTGAGTGCCTCTGTCACATTATATTATGAATTGCACAAATCTGAACAAGGGCACATTCCACAGTGAGAAATGCTGACTTACTATTAGGTTTTCTCCTTAAAAAAGGATGAGCTCATTTGTACTAAACAATACTGACCCCAGTATGCTATACAAACTAAAGTGAATTTAATACCTGCAAACCCACAAATGAGTCTTCAAGCACTAAAGACAATACTATGAAAGACTAGCATAAAAATTAAGGATTACTGAACTTCTAGAACTTATTTTTATATCTAGAATATCATTTGACCAGCCTTCTAGAAAAATGGAGATACCAAATCTGACCTCAAAGCCACATGCCTAGAATACAGTTTTGATTTAAAAAATAGAAATAAAAATAAAAAATTGAAACTTTCTCAAAAAAGACTGAAGAGCTACAACATGCACAGGGAAATCAGGGATATGAGCAGAGTAGGAACAAAGAGACAATAATTTGTTTACAGGTACCTTCTTTAAACAGCAGAAACTGTTTAAATCCCATAACTAAGGACAGAGCTGTGTCATTAAACTAGACTGAGTATAGCAAGATTGTGTATGAGAAAAATATTTTTGAAATACTTTGCACAGAAGAGATTCCAAAATTTCTGAGACTGCTCAGCACAGTGAGCACTTTTGAAGGAGGCTATTTCAGCGACCTCCCTTTTAATTAATACAGAGATCCTTGCTCCAAAAGCCTGGATGAATGCAACGTTTGGTACACTTAGTTACCTTACAACACTCACCAATTGCGAGGCCATCACTAAAGTTGTGTAGTCCATCTCCCATAATCACCATCCATGCCAGAGTTGCTATCCCGGCATCCTGCAGTTCTTGCCGTGAATAGCGCTGACTGTGACTATGCGGATGATGGTTCTGGTGATGGTGATGGTGCAGAATGTGATGGTAATCATGATGATGATGACTGAGATGGTCTGTTTGCCCTAAAGTATCGTGCAAGTGAGAGTGACATTTGTTCCTGCAGCCCCTGGATATGTATTCGTTGTCAACCTCCTCTTGATGAGGACGAGCTATCATAACCTCTTCTTCTTCTTGTACTGCTGGTTGCTGAGAAATGAAGGGCGATGGATCTTGTGAATCTGTCCCAAGATAGCCCTCAGGCCCTGTTACAAAAACCCAAAGCATAACATTATTCATTTTTAAAGTCATCTAAGAAGCAATGATATAATAAAGAAGTTCAGTAAATGATAAAACTGAGAAAAAAATGGTAACTGTAAGAGCTCAGACTGATGCCACAACTTCTTGTACCAACATTTTTTCAAGAGTTCTCACAACTTATTTTTCTTAACTCCAGTTTCTGAGGTTACTCACTTTACTGCAAAACACTAAAAACTTTTAGTTTCTCCATCTACCAAGAATGCACTCCCCTACATCTTAGCCATGAAATTTAAAAAGAACTCTTCAGGTAAGACCTGCTACACAGTAGGTACAATATTAGAGGCCTCTATCTCATTCTTACAACAGGAAGCTACTTAATTGCTTCAGAAAAACAAAGTCTGAAGAGCATTTGCTGTGTATTTATCTTAAGGGTGATGAATAAAATACAAGACAGTACGATTATCTTATACAATTTTGGCAACTTTCTTGAGTATCACATGGAAATACTCGATTAAATGTTAAATTCTTAAGCTTAATAACCTGAAAAATACTCAGATATAAAACTACCAATACGGACCTCAAAATGTCCTCAAATAAACATTAATGGCTATTAGCTGACTTGTTAACACTCCTAAAACTTGTTAATTTTTTCACCTGCAGTTGAATGAACAAAAGCATTTTTTTTTTGCATTACTGACATTTCATTCCTTACTTATAGTTATTCCAAAAAAGTAAAGTGTCTTTAACACCTGCATCAAAAACAAGCAGGCTTTCTGCAAAATAACATTTTTATCAGCAGAAAAACAAGTGGGAATCTTAACAATAGCATGTGCAATACTGGATCAGCCTCTAAAATTTTAAGTCTTCCTAAGTCCTAAGTGATCATAAGACATTAATGACTTAAATCAATACTGGGACTCTATTTTCTACTGAAGTTGATAAACTCTCGCATTCTTAAGTACAAAAAGGCATTTTATTTTCTACAGCTCTACGCAAAACAAGACAACTATCACGCTAGAAACAATACTACCTAGTTACAGATGGGAAATGCTGCTGCTGTATAAGAAGTTCAGAGGATTCAAGCAAGGATACCAAACTACACAGGCAAACTGAAGAAAAATATCCTATCTGAAACTTGATATGGATGTTTTTCTACTGAAGTAAACTGAATCCATTTCTACTTTCCCCTAAGTTGAAGTCTGAAATTATAATACAGCAAATTATATTATAATCTTAATTGTCAAGAATTTCAATACAAATACAACCCAAATCTAGCACACAGAACAACAACAACAAAAAAAAGTCTACTAGAAAAGTAAGAGACACAAACAGCTACATCAAAAATTTAGCATCAAACCCAGGATTTAAGACCGCAAAGCACGGAGCTACTGAAAGTCCATTTTCCTATAGTATCTTACTCACCGACTTCTATTGAGCTATGTCAGAACTGTGTTAACATACACATATGTCACCATTTCTCTCTGTCTACTACACACGTCTGCTCCAAGATCAAAATTTTGCATGTTTGCATGAGCCTTTCTGTAAAAATATGCCAGTTTTATATATCACTCGTGTAGAATATGATGCGTTTTGAGCACAATCCATGCCTTAACATTTCTGAACAAACGATTAGCTTTTGGGGATGATGCTGCATGCGAGCACTCAATGTTTATTCGTATTGAAACCTATGAATCTTTCATACAGGGTATTTCAGTAGACAACCAAGCAACACTGAAAGCAAGTTACTAAGCAAGAAAAACTCTCTCAGTATTTTCCTGCAAACTACTTTAGTTACAGAGGCAGACAAATATCTAATAAGGTATATTTCTGCTCATAGTTGGATGCTGAAGAAACCTGGTCATGTGCAGTTCAATATCTATGGATATAACTATGGATAGCTATATTTCTGACGTCATAGCCAGAAGGGCATCTTAACACGGCTTTAACTTCCACCATCCAATCCAGCATTGAAAGGCTTGAGGTTTCAAAATTGAATGCACTACTTCCAAACTATCAATCATAAAATAAAAATAAAACAAACCTGTGTGCACACACAGGTTTTGTTCCAGGAAGAATTCAATTAGGCAGTGATCCAATTTGCACTAAGAAACAGATCTATAAGCTGCCTTTGGTCACGTACAGCATTTTAACTGTACTGTTGTACAATAACAATCGTGCCATAATACTACCGAGACTTACGATCATCTGTATCTAACATCTCTTCATTCGCTGAAAACTTCTTACTTTCTCCATCATCTTCATTTCTTTTCTTATTCCAAAAGAAAATATTATAGTTACGAATGTTACTTATTTTTCAGGATATACATGATCAATATGACACTTAAAACATTTATGCAAGCCTGCAGAGGATAACATGGAAGCCATATAGAGAATGCAGAAGAGAAATATTAGAAACTCATCAAAGAACAGTAAAAGACTTAAGTTCCTCAGGCTCCAAAGCGGAAAAAAATCACCCAAGGCATAATTACTGTCTAATTCTGTGTGATAGCAGAAGAGCATCTGAGAAGTGAAATGCACCAAGTACCGAACAAAGGCAATTCCACTAGTGTTTTGGGGTTGGTTTGTTTAAGTGTTGTAACATCAGTGTAACAGTTCTTAAAATCTTCTTATGGAAAACTGAGTAAAATCTGTAAAATCTACAATCATATCTGACCAACACCTATATCACAGAAACTTACAATCAGTGACTCAGTACCTAGAAAGGTATAATGAGTCTAAGAGGAAATCTGTTCCAACAGCCAAGAGATAAGGAAAAAAAAATACTACTTTTACTTGGAATTCTTCAACATCTCCTGATGAGTAAGTTTAACTAGAGATAAACTGAACTAGAAAAAAAGTCTTGTCATTCATACTTAACCTAGCTTGCTTCAGTATAAACCACTCCTGTGTGATTCAACCTCCTGTTGCCAAAGAAGAACTTACAAGGCATCTGCCTTAACAACAGATTTAAAAATAAAAACTAGAAACAGATCATCACAGTCTCTATGGTAGCCTCTAGCTTTTCTGAGCTTTCTAAATAAATACAAGTTTCCTACCTTTCTTGAAGAAGAGCTTAACAAATCTCTGACTTACAGAATAAAGCATCATCTATATCCTTGCTATCCTAGTCTTATAGAGATTACCAACATTTACAATCCACCAAAATCATGCTATTCTCTTCCTTCCACGTAAAGTGTATCATAGTAATCTGAAAGCTGTTCTTTTCTGGAGGGCAGGAAAAGGAAGGACTAGAAAGGAGGGACCTGGAGAGAGACATCATTTCCAAATGGAGTGCTATCTAAACGTTACTAGTTTTTATAGTTTAGTCACGTGTTTTTTGCGGTAAGCAAGAAGTTACTGCCACGCTCACCCAGTTTGCCCAAGCGCCCCCTTGATGAAAGTGTGATAACTGTATGAAGTCTCTTACTTCATCCAGTATAAGTTAAAAAGAAAAAATCTCCTTGAAAGATCAGAAAGAAGTCAGTAATAGGCAGTAATTTCTTAGATCACTGTAACTGTTATAAAAAAGGGTGTAACTGAATGTTTGCTTATTAAACAATTTGCTGTGATGTCAAGTCTGTAAAACTTATCTGCTTAAGGAAATCTATTCCTACTTATTTTTCCTTAAAAAAAGGAACAAAGAAAAGCTTTTTCTAATCTAGTTTGAAAGTATCAACGTGGTCTAATATAACTAAAGCTATAACACTAATCAAATCAGCAAAAACAGCTATTAAATCCAATCAATAGTCATCATATATACACACACGCATGCGCACACACACATTTTAGTTTTCGGGACTGTACTGAAAAACAGCATGCAACACAATAAACCTTCAAAATATAGTTTTTCTACCTTTTTCTTCTTGTCTTTGAACTGCTTTATTAAAGTTATCAAATGCTCCACTAGAAACATGAAATATAAGCCTCCAAGTGCTGTAAGCCCCTTCCATGTAGAATCCAGATAAGCACTCTCTTCTGCACTTTGAAAAACAAGATGTTTGAAGAGAGAGCCTTTGTTTTGTTCAAGTAGAGGTTTCTCATGATGATGGTGATGGTTTCCATGAGACTAAGGGGGAACCAAAAGAAGAAGTCATTATATTCAGAAAAACTGAGTAATATAACAAACAAGCAACAAAAATATATATATTAAACAAATATAGAAAGTATTCCTCCTATTTTTTCCCCCCTCAAGTCCAGACTTACCATTGTAACTTGCAGGGCATCTTGTGTGCATGCACACATACACACGTATGTTTAGATTTTATGAGACTTCTCAGGATAAGTTCAAAATTAACTGAAAGGAAAAGGGAGAACCCTATAAAATAAAGGCAGGGTTCTGAACCCAGCAAAGGATCTGTAGCCCTTTCCAGGGAACCTCAGCCAAAATCCAGAGCAAGTTAACTTTTTGTGGGGCTTCTGCTTATGAAAAGATTTGAAAGAGGTAGAGAATGAAATACCATTTCATTCTCAATATTGCATAACAGTAATAGACAAATTCAAAGGCTACCAAGTAATGTTTTCCTTAGAACTTCAGAAATACTCAGTTTTGATCAAAACATTGTAATGGATAAACAATGTAACTCATGATTTTTTTTTTTTATAAGATTTAAAGGGAAGTGAGCTACCTCTACCAACTGGAAAAAGAGTGAAACTAGAAGAAAAAGAAAGGTGGAATTGAAGCAAGACTAAAGAACATTTTGCGTAATTCTAGTGCGCAAGAAACCATGTATTTGTAAGGCTGACTTTGCAGAAAAAATCACAGGGGTGGGGGAAAGCCAGGAAATATTAAAAGATTGCAGTGTGAAGATTTTACACTGTGGGGAATATGAAATGAACAACAAAAGTAGATCCAAACAGTGAGAAAGCTTTCTATGTAATAATTTACTTCACGAAGTTGAGAAGTGACTCAATGAATATATATGAAAGGTATTTAAACTACCAATAAAAACTATGGCCAAGGATCAAATTTTCTAGTTCGAGATATTTAATGAAATACTTACATGTGGAAGGAGATGTAAGAAAGCATCACCACTTAAAGTTCCAACAGCCAATGCCACAAGAAAACTTAGGAGAAACTTGAAAAATACTCGATTCATTAGAGGTACCAATATAACACCCAGTAAAGAAAGAAAACTGATGACGGAGATGGATATAAAGCCACCAATCCAAGCTGGTAAGAGAGATTAAGAAGTGTTATATGAGATTTTGGTCACTTAACATTCCTGCATCAAATACTACTGAACATCCAGCGCAAAAAAAATCACAGCATGGTTGAGGCTGGAAGGGACCTCTAGAGAACCAGCAGGGACACCCAGAGCACGGGGCACAGGGTGGCATCCAGGCAGGTCTGGAAGATCTCCAGAGAAGGAGCCTCCACAGCCTCTCTGCGCAGCCTGTGCCAGGGCTCTGCCACCCTCACAGCAAAGAAGCTCTTCCTCACATGGACATGGAACTTCTTGGGTTTCAACTTGCACCCGCTACCCCTTGTCCTGTCATTGGCCACCACTGAGAAGAGTTTGGCCCCATCCTCTTTACATTCTCCCCTCAGATATTTATATGTATTGGTAAGATCCCCTTTCAATCTTCTTTTCTCTAGACATGGTGAGGAGAAACACCAAACAAACAAAAAAAAAAAAAAAAAAAAAAAAAAAAAAATCAACGAAGTATGTTTCTAAAACTTTATAACTAAAGGGTGTTCCACTAGGCATTTATTCTATATTAAACAAACAAACAAACCAACCAACCACTTACCTATTTGCAAAGAGTAACCTTTTGGAGGAGTTTCAGCTTTTTCACTAGTTGCATGGACTATGCAGTACTTGCCATCAATCTGATTAATAATAGCTGGACAGAGATAACTAAATTCTGTAGCAGTTAACCACGCTTGCGTGCCTATGCCATGGGACTGCATCAGTTTTGATGCATTGGAACACTGTGGAAAGAGATACTCAAAGATTAATCAGAACAAAAACACCTTAAAAGTTGTCCATCTTAAAAGGACTGCACGTCTCATGTTAACTGTAAATACAGTGATTCCACATTAAAGTGGCAGAACAGTAGCTAAAAACAACTAAAATCAGCCAGATGATACATAGGTATTAGCACAAGGAGTCAGATGCCCTGTCATTGAACTCATGAACACAATATTCATTCAGAACACAGAGTTAAGATTCAGGAGTAGTTACGTGTGTTTTGCTGTGAGTACCAACTATTTCACTACAAAGCTCACACCCAGTTACAGAGGAGCTGCAATCAATAAGCTGTAACAAGATTCCTAGTGGACATCAATTCCCAAGAATGCAGAAGAGTCAGTCTCACCTCTTGGGTATTTTGGTTTTTAAACTTGGAATACAGATGTCTTCCTCTTTCTGATTCCTTTGTAAAAATAAGAGATTCGTTTGCTCTTCCGTTAGCAAGCCAACTTATATTACTGCTGTCTGTGGCATTAACGGCATTAGAGTTCGTTAGACCTAAGCGAGCAACTGACTTCACTCCTCCAGTTCCCAAATTCTGTAACTCATAATTGCCATCTGTGGGAGTAGTACTGACAGATGCAGTTATTTCACTAACCGTGTTCTTGCTGTGTAACAAGTTTTGCCCATGTTCTACATTTTCTGCTTTGTGCAGTTCCTGTAAGTGACTGTTCACGGGAACTCTGCTAGCATCATGGTCATGGTTTGGGCAAACAGTCTTCTCAGAGTTTTTACTGGATGCAGCATGATTATGATGAAGGTGATGATCATGGTCGTGGTCTATTTTAATCCTTTTCATTTTATCTATACCTATGTTCTGAAGCAGCTTTCTAAATCCTTCAATTGTCAGAGTGTTGTTTTCTCCATAGCGATGGAAAAGTTCTTGAAGATGAAGTCTCTGTATTAGTCCTGCCAAGTCAACATTGATGCCAGATGCCTTTTCTAGAAGGGTTTTCTCCGCTGTCTGCACAACAGTAGCTGTCTCCACTCTGTGATGATAACTTTCACACAGCAGTACGGAAAATGTTAACAGGCAAGTCACTGGTAATGTAGTCTCCATTGTAGTTTCCCACTAAAAAAGAAGTAAGAAAATTCTGATTAAAAAAAAAAAAACTTTGCATAAAATTCATCACCTTGTCATCTATAGTGTATGCTAATAATTTGCTAAAGGATCAAAGCAAGAAAGTGACTGAAATTTCTTAGACATCCAATATTCCTTAGAAAAGACTGGCTTCAGGCAACCTGAGACAAAGCTTCATTCCACAATGAGGTCGCTGGCCACGGGCGCTTCTCCAGGTGTAAACAAACTTACTTCTGCTTAGCTCGGCCTGAACCAGTTTTGCTTTTTCAAACACCCATTGAAACAGCCTGTGCGTGCTCTGAGCATGCTCAGAGGCCTACCAATTTAGTTCTAGTTTTTCTTGTGCCTAAAAAATGCTTTGTAATACAGCCCTTCAGCCACGTATTAGCAGGGAGTAAGTATTTCAAGTGACACACTTCGCTAAAGAGCCAAATTTCCAAGCCTTCCCTCACCCGCGCCCCCTCTCGTCCCCCCCAAGGAGAGCTATTTGCGAACGGTTTCGCGAGCAGCGGCTGCGCAGGAGACACGCGGCCCGCAA
>VZSV01000310.1:160426-180092 GCA_013398735.1 Nothocercus julius
ATTTCTTGACCGTGAGGGTGACAGAGCACTGGAACAGGCTGCCCAGGGAGGTTGTGGAGTCTCCTTCTCTGGAGACCTTCAAGACCCGCTTGGACGCAGTCCTGAGCCACCTGCTGTAGGTGACCCTGCGTGTGTAGGGGGGTTGGACTAGATGATCTCTAGAGGTCCCTTCCAACCTTAAGCATTCTATGATTCTATGATTCTATGAAAATATTCCCAAGATCAGTTTTATTTGGGCTCTACAATTCCTGTTGCTTACTTTGATATTCAGATCAGAGTCATAGCTGGGCAGTAACAGTGTTTACCCAAGATTGTTATTATTAATTGTGGCTCTGTCTCCAGGCCTGGACAAAGGTCACCTAGGTGTAGGAATTAGGTCTTCTGAAGCACTGTTCACTTATGAACATTCCTTTTTTTTTTTTTTTTCTTTATTGTGTTTATGAGGAATTTTTCCTGCTGTATGCTCTGCAGAAGTTAAATGTTCTGGTTAACTGGTGTGGATCAGAGTTTTCTGTTAGAGAAATAATTTGTTGACAAATTTATGCCTGTATACTGGGCCAAAAATTTGCGTTTGGTGCCTTTTCAAACTTTAAGTGCTGTGATTCTGATTTTCAATATAGGCAATTTTTAGAACAATATTCAAAACATTCAAGTCTATTTTTATTTAAAAATAAATTTCTCAACATTAATAATTCATCACTACGTAACCATTGTGATAGAAGGAATAACAGTCTCTAATTCAATTTGTCTAGTGCTTTCTGTTTGAAAAAAAAAAGTTGTGTCTTTGAACAGTTCTAGTTTCTGATTAGCTGCACAATCTGGAAGCTTGGCAGGAAGAAATCTTTGGATTTGCCTTTTATTGTCATTATAAAAATAAATGTTTAGCATTGGCAGAATTGTAAACTGTCAAACCCCATAATTTTCCCATATACTTTATGTTGTACAGATTTTCACTTGCTGCCAGAACCCGTGACGTTTGAAAGCACTGCGTGTGTATCAAGAAGGCATCCTGACTCTTCATTTTCTAGGGAATTCAGAGTCCAGTATGTCATGGAAAACATGAACCTTCCTCTGCTCTTTTTTAAAAGTCTGTGGAGAATGAAACCAGGCAAGTAATAGATTTGGCTGGTACCTTGCTTCTTGTGTTCGTTACAATCTGTACTCTTTACTGTCCTGCTAATAACCAATGCCTGTTGCTTCACAAAGAACAAGCTGGAAAGAGAATCTAGGATAAATACACCAACCACCTGTGACGTTACATTAAGAAAAAAGTTTGTATTTGTTTTCTGTTGTTTATCTCTCTAAAACAGCACTTGTAAAAATAACTCCTTATAAAGAAAAAAAAAATCTGGAATATCCCGACAACCCTGTCTTTGTGAATACAGTAACTAATTATTACAAAACTCCATCGAAACTCCATCCAGACTCCAGCTCGTGTTTCCTCTTTTCTGTTTTTCGATTTTTTTCCATTTTTCCGTTTTCCCTATATGCACACATACATTTTACTATCATGGAGAGAGCGCAGCATTCTTCAGAAAAAAATCCTTCAGTACTAGCAAATCCATTAAATGTTCTTTATACTGTTTCACATAACAACACATGAGCAGCAGCTGAGGGAGCTGGGGTTACTTAGGCTGGAGAAGAGGAGGCTCAGGGGAGACCTTACTGCTCTCTACAACTACTTGAAAAGAGGTTGTAGTGAGGCAGGGGTTGGTCTCTTCTCCAAAATAACTGCTGAAAATAGGACAAGAGGAAATGGCCTTGAGTTGCACCAGGGGAAGTTCAGGTTAGATATCAGGAAAAATTTCTACATGGAAAGAGTGGTGAAGCATTGGGACAGGCTGCCCAGGGAGTCACCATCCCTGGCAGTGCTCAAGAAACGTGTAGATGAGGTGCTTAGGGATATGGTTTAACAGACAGGGTGTTGAACGGCTTACGGTTGGAGTCTATGTTCTTGAACAATTCTATGATTTTGTGATGCATACAGATTTATATATATATATATATATGTGTGTGTGTGTGTGTGTATATATGTATATATATATATGTATATATATATATATATAAAGTGTTAGACTAGTGATTCCTGGAAAACTTAGGAAGAAAGTACTAATATGTGGACTGTAAAAGCAAGACAATCAAATATTGAGCTACTAGTTAACTAGTCCAATAATTGTGAATTAATACAGTATGGAAACTAATAAAAAAATAATTCTAGATATAGGAGAGGGATGTGTTTAAAATAGACTAAGCTAATTTAAAGTGTAAGGTGAACTTGTGTAGCATCTTGAGGCTCAGCAGTAATATGTACTATAAAGAACAGGAAATGATCACAAGAAGTTACATCAAATCTGATGTGGACAAAAACCTTTTGCCGCAGATTACGTTGTTATCAGGATGCATTCAGTTCATTTGGAACTCATACTTAATACACTGCATTTTCTAACAAAAAGGATTTTAAATTAGTCTAATGCTTACTTAAGCAATTTCATCATATTAGGGTACTTACATGAGCTTTATAGAAACTAATGTGAATGGGCTAGAAACAGATTTTTGTTGACTACTGAAGTCTCAGCTCTTGGCATGATTGACTTCATGCCTCCTGTTCTCACATGCTAATTTTGCAGGAGGTTTATAATTTTATTTCTAAAACATATTTAAACCGTAGAGATTAACGTGGGAGATGAATGAAATGGTTCAGCTTGTTGGATCAATATGTGGAACATTGATTGTTCAGATTATTTTTCTGCATCTACGGAGATCATTCTCTAAAATTTATCTAGTCCAGGTTAAAACTATAGTGGTGAAACTTTTAGGAAATATCTCTTGATATTCAGCATTCATCATAATTTGCTTAACTTTATTTTATTCACCAAATTCCAAATCCATTGGCTATATTCCAATATGTTTGTTGTTCCAGGTTCCAGAGCTTGAAGTACTCAGGGACTTAGAAGCAGGGATTTTATAGACGCTTTCTGTTTCGCTTTGACTGAAGTTAAAAAACCAAGATGCCAAGGGAGCCCTCAGAGCACTGGAATCTGAACTTCCCACATGATAGACAAAGATGTGTTATTTCTCTCTGGAACCTCAGGACTTTTTGCTTCAGGAAACATTTTAAACGTTTCTGAACTAGCTTCTAAAGTATAACGCAAGTAGAAATATAAAATTGTTCTTTGTTTTGACATTCTCAAAGGTTAAAATGGAAGGGAAAATGCACCTGTACCTGAGGTTCTGGTAAATGAAGGGGGAAAGAGAGAGGCTCAAATAGAAATATCACTTGGCTTTTACTCAAGACAAGATTATGTCTTTAGTTTTAATGAGACAATGCCAAGTATCTAGAAAAATGCATGCGTACACCTTGCAGGCGTGTAGGACCTGCGTATCAGCCTTTCTGTCGGAGAAGTTGTTTCTAGGAAGCCCTGCAAGTATTTATTTGAGCAAACCAGAGTCTAAGCAGTGCTCTGCAAGGCTGTTTCATAGATGTTTTCCTGGAATTCAGCAGAATCCCCTCTGGTAGCGCGTCACCGTTAGCCCAGCTGAGATGAGGAAAGGAGAGTGGAGAGGGGCCCTTGGGAGCGGAGGTGAGTCCTGCCTGGGCTCCATGTCCCAAGCCATCCCTGCAGCAGCCTGCCATTGACAGCCCCTCCTCGTGGTTCCCCAGGCAGCCTGGAGTGTGAGGCCTTCACTTAATCTGTCTTGTTTAACCCTTCGCAAACTGAGCGTCTCTTTCCACAGGTGTCTAACGCTTTCTTGCCCACCCGTCACAATACCCGAAGTGAGGAAAGCCTCAACAGTGTGAAGCACAGCTTCAGTTTTTGAAGTCCTGCACACAGCTCTGAGAACAGCAAAGAATAGTTGCTTGACCAAACTAACAGCAAAACAATAGCAAAAAACTCAAGTACTTTTAACTACAACATTCATGTTTTTAACTGGCATTTCGTAGTTAAAAAACAGCTTCAAAACATTATACCTTATGCTACGTGGAACTGTTTTGCCCTTTCTTCTTACTGATTGTTCAGGGCTGGACTCCTGATATCTTAATGCATTGCAGAGATGACTATCTGGTAGCAACATAATTTAGCCTTAGGTCACCTGACAGACATGAAAAAGCAACTTTTACTAAAGAAAGCTGATTAGAATATTGTATTATTTGTAAGATCTGATGGTTAATTATCATGAGTACTTTTACTGTAAGAGATCTGTAAATGAATGTCTATGAATGCTTGGAACATCGTCAAGGAACCTTGCTGGCCTCCAAGGTAAGTAGATTTCAGGCTGGGTGCTGACTTACAAGACCTGCACTAAAGAAGGGGGAAAAAAAAGAGGAAAAAAAAGGAAAAAAAAGGAAATTAGAAAAAAAATAACGAGCATATTTCTCACATCATTATAGGAAGTTAGCCATGCTATGATTAAATAAAGCAGAGCAGTCTAAATAATAAAACTAAATATTTGTCTAAGTATTTGTCAGTGAGGACAGACAAACTTGGGAATGTGATGGTTACTGAGAAACAATGATCTTGCAGAAGAGACAATCCAGGCACTCACCACCAGAGGTCAGTAATTTTTCCGAGTGAGGCAATTTCATGGATTAATTATAAATGCATCCTACTATCCTGACAGCAGGTTCTCCTCCAGAATAATACATTATTTAGATGTATGTGTTTTCTTCATTATGATGTAGATCAATTTATTCTGAAATGTTAAAATTTTCAGGACTTGGAATACCTAATAATGGGTCATATAAACTCAGTAAACTATATGGATTCTGCCAAAAAGTCAGTATGCTTATACTCTAAGAAGAATAAATCTTTTAGAGAAATATCTGAGAATAAAGCAAATAATTATTATAGAGTATTCCTCAAAAGAATAATATTCTTGAAAAAATTACTGTTCTTTCACATATAAAGTGTGTGACCAAGTGAAATATGAACTAAGTGATATGCTTCAGAGTATTGTCCAGAAATACTCTAAAAATATTTGTGTAAAGCTTCAAATATTTGTCTGGACTAAAACAGATGTGATTTGAAAACAGAAATCTTTCTCTGTAAAGAGTACTCATTTATACCATATTTTTTAATTACTGTCTAGTATCTTAGCTACACACATCTAAAGAAAATTGGACTTATCAAACTAATTCTCTCTCTTTCATTGTCATTCTGTATGTGAGTATATCAGTATTTTATGTTACCACCTATTTTTCAATATTTGCTGAAAGCAAATTAAGATTGATTTGCATCTCCTGTTTCTTTTTCTAAACTGTGTTTAATAAAATAGACTCCAAGTGAATTCTTTTACAAAGACTGGATTAAATTTGCTTTTGTCATATTTTAGTGATTGCTGGACCAAATAGGATAAGTTTAAGCATAAATTTACAAATCAAAATCAAATCAGTATTACTTTGTTTGAAAATTGCTATGTGTTAATCATATGTATCCATCACTGTTGGTTTAGCATAATTTGGGGCATTCAGTACATAAATATCCTTTGTAAGCATATAAGCTTTCTGGAGTGTAATTAGTATTACAAAATGCTAAAATGTCAGAAATGCAGAGAGAAGCATAACCTCACAAATCTTGCTTAGAAAGGCTATCAACTGCAGATTTTATTAAGTTATATCAAAGCTGTGATATCTGTTGAAAAATGTAAGCCATTGTAATAATAAAAATGCCTCCTTACATGTCATTAATGAGACATCTGGCAAGTTGCTTCGTAAGTAGCCTTTTAAAATGAACATTCAGAATATTCACTGCAAAATCGCCCCTTTGTCTCTCTCAATTCAAACAAATCACAGAATTATTAAGTGGATGTTGGATCCCTCCGAAAGCACCTTTAAATTGGGAAGTTGCTCATTATAAATAGTGTGTTTATATGTGTATGTATTTATGCATAAATTTATATAGAAATACATATGCATTTATACATAAATACATACACATATATCTATACATACAAGCGTATATATACACATTTTTATATATGTCCCTATAGAAGAAAGCAGTTATGTAATCCACAATATCCAAGAGAAGAAGCCCGTGCTTCCGGGAATGACAGTGAATGCTTCTGAGAACTAACAAGTGTCTTTCCAGGCAAGATTTATATAAAGGAGTAAAATGTGTCATGTTCTTAAACAGAAATATTCTCCTTACATGGAGATACTTTCTCTCTGAGGCTACTTGGGCTGTCACCTTAAGACACCTTGCCTGATGACCCTCACTAAGCAGAAAACCTTCCCAGTACACTTGGGCACTTGACCAGGGCTCATTTAAAACAGGTATCTCTGTCCCCATGGAAGAAATACACTGTAGGGAATGAGGTTTCTGTCTCTGGCTGAAGTGGTTTGCTTTCTGTCCATGAGCTTATCTAAGGCTCTGTTGCCATTTTTTCTTCCCAGAGTTAATTTTTCAGTTTCTTCTTCTTGGGACAGCAGTCTGACGCTATAGCTGTTTGATTGTTTCTTTTTGGATTTTTCATTTGGGGTTTGCTTTGGGTGTGACAGGCTAACTACTGGCACCGCGAACAATGTATATGCACTACATCGACCTTTGCATTAATTATTGCCTATCCATTAATATTGCTAAAAATAATTACCCCTGCATAAGGTAATAAGTGATAGTGGGTTAGTGGTCCTATAGTTCATGATTACTCAGAAAAAAATACAGTTACAAGTTCACTTAATTCTTTTAAAATATCCATGTTCTCCGCTTCTAGGTATGAGGTTTTGAGGGCACCTAGAACAGGTAGCTTTTAAACAGCCAGCTTCATTTCACCTTACTCTGGCAACAGCACATATGATACACATTGTCATGCCTGATGGTGGGTAGGCAGATCAAAATCCCCCTGATATTACAGGAAAAACAGGAGACATGACTCTGCCTAAGAAAATACATGTAAAATGTGACCTTATCTATTGCAACAACTTATCCACAGCCCGAATCTTTGGTTCTGATTTTGATCATTTCTTGTAATAGACTTGACAGCAGTGATGAAAATTAAGAGTATATGTAGGAGAGGGAGAAATATGTTTGTAATAAGAATTACAAAAGGGGAACATTGTGCAAACTCATCATCATGAATTATGGTACTTAAAAGAAAGCTGGAATACAAGAAGTTCAGTTCTCTGCCATAGCTGCAAGGGTTTAATTTACCTTTCCCATTTCCCAAAAGGTCATTTAACTACTCACCTAGAGAACATTTTCTTTGACCCAATAGATATTAATTATTAACCCATCATTTTTGAAAGTTCTCTTGCCAGTGAATTCCATTTGAGAACAATCCATTCTACTATTGCCTTTTGATGCCAACTGTTGATACTGGATCTGTTGCCTACTGTGTAAATCTAGCCTCAGCTATCAGTAACCTTTTCACATTTTTTTTTTCTGATTGCACTCCACAGTCTCATTTGTTCAGTTGAAATGAATAATGTCTTACTCCGTAAGCAACAGGTTCAAAGTAACGTGCGACTTCCACGTGGCTAGGAGTATTTAATTATGTCCTCGAGTATCAAATACTTTTGTGCTGTTATGTCTCACTCACAAGAAAAAAAAAAAATCAGAATGACTTGTTTTAGACAAGAGATTGTGTCCTCTCTCATACACAGTCTCACATGCCAATTTGCAGTAAAGTTCCTGTCTCGAGAGACTGCAGATTACCTTACATACAGTAAAACAGCAGCTTTAATAGGATTATATAAATACCAGTTTCTGAAACATATGGATGGAAACAACTGAAGAAAATTGCATCTTGTATGGCCTAGAACTCTCAGAACTATAACTTTGTTAAAGATATGCTGACTGCAGATTTATTATAATTTTCTAAGTCATGTAAGGCATATTGATCTAAGATGACAGAAAGCTGAATACTTATACATAAGGACTCTAATTCTTCAGACTCAGCAATGAGGCTTCAGAAGTATCTAACCAAGGTTAAAGACAGATTTCCAGCACAGCTGTAACTGTCAATTGTAAAGTAAGCAAATGCTGCAAATGGATTTTGTCTGTTCAGTAACTAAGATCTGAGACTAAAGGTTTCCAGTCCTTGCAACACGGGTAACAATTACAGAATATATACTGTTTGCTTAGAGAACTGTGAGAAAAGGAAATTCCAGATGCATTTCATAAATAGAAAACAACCAAAGGCAGTGTCCCACCAGTCTGCGGAGAAATTTTGTAAGGACTGAACCTCTGCAATTTAGTTGGTCCAAATTCAAAAATGATTAGGCAGCAGCTGCCGCATACTTGCATTTGCTGCAAGTAGACCCGGGAGTAACTGATTTGAATGGAGTAAGATGATCAGACCTAATAGAACAACTCGATTAAGATAAATCAATAAAATTACGCTACCTGGTTTTACATTATAAGATGATCAATAAGGGTGTATAAGCTAACAGTATTTTTAAACCCCCTAGTCATACACTGCCCCTTTCTTGCTATTTCCTTAGAAACAAAGTGCATATTTTAGAAGTTAGGCCATTTGCTTATTGTGGGTTCATAAACTATTCCATATTCCATGTTACTAGTAAACACACAACAATAAACAAAATGAATGCTCGGACTGATTTCAATCAATATTTAATGCTGGCTTACAAGTTCGAGTAGGTAAGCCAAGACTGATTCCCCCCCTACCCCCCATAGCTCTCAGGCACTACAGCTAGAAAATAGCAGTAAAGCACCACCGCCACAGTTCTTTACCCTGGTCTTTACCTTCTTTATCACATTTTCGTCATCTTCTTCCTGGAAGCACAGCTCCCTGCAGAGGAAAATGCAGCAGGGCTCCCTGGAGAGAAAGAACACCTTTTAGATGCAGAAAACACAACCTTTGCTCTCTCCTGAGTGCATCTACATTATTGTTTTAATTTGCATTGGGAGTGCATTCCTCAAGTACATTTTCGAATCATCCTGCTGACCCTGCTTTGATCCACATTACACAGCGGTCCCTGAACACATGAATTTGATTCTTCTTGCATGACACTTAGCCGGAATATGCACTCCAGGTGCTACTAGGTGTTCAGTTCACGGGGACAGACCAGAGCGTGGGCGCCTGCGCCTCAGCACCAGCTATTTCACAGATCTGCTCCCCTTGGTCTGCACTACCTGCTGAGGCAAACGCAGCCTGGTTGGGGATCTGCCTGAACCTGGGCATCACGTGCGTAGCTAGTGTCTGACACTGAGAAGGTAGGCACTACCACGCAACCTTTGAAATGAGGTACGTGGTGCACTGCCAGTGCTCATTCCCCGATAGTCCAGGAATATTCTGTTGAGGTGAAAGGTTTTGGTTTTGCAGTGTTCCTTACTATACAAAACACGATATGTAGAAAAATGCCATTACGTGAAAGTTGGTAACTTGCCCTTTTCCATTTTTCATAAGGCTAACAGAAGGGATCCTGGCTTTCTGACTCTACTATGCAGCAAACCATGGAGAAATGGCATTTCGTTAAATATTGCTGCAACATACTCTGTAATGGAAATTACTGGTTATCTTAAATATAGGTCTCACCGCTTCTTCCTTACCACGCAGATTTTAAAATAATACAACAGAGCTTGCTGATTCACATCAAAAGGAAATGCTGCTGTGCTGAAAGCATAATTGGAACATTACTGCCCAAAATAAATTAATATATCAAAGTTGGAAAAAACTGAAAGGTGGTGGGAAGATGCTGTAATAGAAGCTGCATTTCTGTTAGGTATAACAGTCTTTGTCAAAACTTGTATTTTAAATGGCTGATAAATGAAACAGATACTAAGCACTGGATTTTCAGAAGAGTTCAGCATACCATCCTTGCCATTTACACATCAAAATATCTTTCCAAAGAACCCGGATCTGGAAGTAACTGGACACGTGGCTCTTTGGATCATGAGGGTTCACTGAGTGTCTGACCTTTTAGAAGGATTAGTAAAAATGTTGCCAAACATAATTCTAGTCTGAGGACTTAACTAAACCCCCAGATGTCACCTCTAAATGTTCTTGTAAATAATCTTCTACGATCAACTTTCTCAAGTATTTTGCATATTAGTGCAACCCACATATGCAGCAGTTGTATATACCAACGCCACTTAGTAAATCCTGGTCTGGATTACAGGGTATTGATGGAGATAACATGGTATCTCTAAATGCAGCTCTTTGTTTTGTTTTGTTTTTGGTTTGTTTTCTGGGTGAGACTGGCCTTCGTATCTTACAAGTCAACAAATTTATAGGTATGTCTTACAACCTACAAATGATGAGTACCTATTTTTATATCGTCATGTTACATTTCTCATACATTAAATCTCCTTTATCTAATTACATTTGTAATATAAAAAATCACCTATTCCCTAACAAAGCTCTCAGTAACTCATTGATCAGAAAGCTCAAACTGCTATAAGACATTTGAAATAGCAGCATTATGCTACTGAAGTGCTTTATTTTCTGTTCCCTAGTGGAAATAAGTAATAATATGTGCAATTGTCATAAAATAACTTTTTGAACCAAAAATAATTATTTCATTTAATAATTTATCTTAGTTCTAATCCTTTCTTGCCAAGGTGTCTTGCACATCCTTCTTTTCAGACATCATAAATCAATAAGACACTTTTTCTGTTTCTCTCACTATAATCTCCGATAACAATGGAAGGAACTCAGTATTGTTTTCTTCTTAGACATGTGTGTATACAATATAAGTAGATGGGATTTTTAGCTACGTATATTTGCAGTATGCTTTTCATTTGGCATCTAAATACCGAAGGGAAATTGGAATCTTTTTCAAGTAAGTAGTTGTATCATCTTTTCGAAAAACAGTTAAGTTCACGTAAGTGCTGGTTGGGGGGATAGTTGATACCTGTCACAAATCACTAGTTACGTCAACTCTGAAAACTGAAAAGCTTTAACTTTAAAATACTGTACAAAAGGTTTCCAGAAGGCAAATAAAAAGTCAGTTTTTGGTCCTACCTAATAGCATATAGTGAAAGAAGAAACACCAGATCCAGTCCTGACGCGTAATCTTTGATTTCTTCTTCCAGGTTCTGCAAGTAGCAAGCCTGTCCTCTGCACATTCCCCGGCATGTTGTGAACGTTGATGCGCAAGGCACAATAAAGAAAACATCCCGGGAGGGGACGTAATAGGGAGGAAGCACGTGTGTAATCACACACACTGGAGGGCTATTAAAATCACCTTGTTTCTCACTACAGGAACAGCTTTAATATTTTCTCCTCAGTTAAACTGATGGGTCAACTCTGATCTCATACCAATAGCAGTTGCGCTGGAGGAGCTGCGATACTGTACAGCTCCTGCACAACTCTCCCAGCAGTGGTTTCCACGGACAGACTCAGGCTAAAACCAGGTATAATGTGAAAACACGATAGACAGAGGAAGTAAAGATGAAGATACTCAGTGGAAACTTCAAAGCCTCAGCTTTCTTACCCACAGTTGCTGCAGGCTGTTCTCCAGTGTCTCTGGAGAACATGCTTTTCTGCATATTAAAATGTATTTTGAAGTAATGTATAGAAGTAATATAGATGTTGCATATTTCAAACATGCAAAGTGCCAACAATAAACAGAGAATCTGAAAAATCTTGTGATATTCTCTTGTTCTACTTAAAATATAAAACTGAATAAATATAAATTATTTCTCAAATTATGGAATTCTAAAAACAGATTACTTCCTATCATTACTACCAATGCATTTACACATATTTTTAAAAATTAAACTTCAACATACTTAAATCATAGAAAAAAATGCCTTTTACATTTTGAATTCTCAGAATAAAATAAGCAGTAGCTGTGAACTACACTCTATTATTGGTCAATAATCAGTGAGAAATTAGAAAAATACTCCGTAGAATTCAACTTGGTCAAGAAAATGAGGTTTTTTTCCCCTCAGTCTCATTGTTTCCAGATTGAAATTCAGTTCACACTCCAGAACCAGTTCTTTTTCCTAGTAGCAATCCTGTCATCAATCCCAACACAACATTTGGAATCCTGTTGTGCTATTCTGGAAGGAATATAAATATTCAGAGCTACATCAACAAGTCCACTACACATTATGCTACTAAGCATAGAAGGCACTGCGGTAAAATCTGTATTTTAGTGTAATCTGCAGTTTTGTGACTCAGTTGTAATTCCATTTCTCCTTTTGTAAAAGCATGAAATCTAGCAGGCAGGGTCTAAAGATCATCATCGGAAGCATCAATACTGCGCATGACCTCATGAAGAACAAAGGGACTAATGCTTTTCTGAAAGTCAGCTGTGACTCATGTCAGCATCCATAAAATCACGTCTTTGGGGACAAAATAATAAAATATAAATAACGTTTTATTGCACCTCTTCAGGCTGCATGATAGTCATATAACACCAGCATTTCTCTACATGTAAAATCTAGTGCATCTCACATAACAATTTTAGTCAGTGCTTTCATATTGATTAATGTATGTCAGCCAGTTTAGCCTGCTCCCCAGTTACAATCAATTAGTGCCATTTCCTGACATAATGCACACATTCTGGCGCAGAGAGAATACTTCTTTGAATGTTACAGGTTTTAGAAGTATTCTGTGATACACACAAAGGTTCCAAATTTAAAAATGAGATGTGATTGATACAATACCCACTGAATCTGCTTTCTAAAGCTCTGTATTTTCTAAAAAGACACCCAACCATTAAATACAGAACATTGCTAATTTATTAATGTGCACAAAAGCTGTATGTTTCGTGTGTTACATCAATTATATGTCTCAGAAAAGGAAAAGGTAAGACCACGTTTTTCAGGCAGCTGGCATTTCAAAGGTGGATGTGTTTGAGACACTGGGATATTTTTGGAGACAACAGTGACTCCAGATATTTAGGCAGGTTTGCTATGAGGCCTCCCTCCTGGGAAAGAGCAGCAGACACAAAGCCTGTGCCCAAATAAAGCAGCAGAGCAGCCCACTGGTGATCATGCAAGCCAAGAGATCCCAGTTGAGACCCAGTGTGGAGGACTGGGGAATGTCCCTCACAAGGAGCATTACCTCTAAACAGGAAATACTTTCAGTTGCTCAGAAACAGGGCCTGTTCAGAGCAGTATGTACATCTCAGGGAAAACATGGAAAATTTCTTGAAGAGAAACTGGGAGACACTCGTACATACATACATGTCCAGAAGACACCACACACAGTAGGTTGACAGGTCTTTGCTACATGCAAAAAAAAATATTAATTTCCTATCTTTCTAAGTAGAAATTTCACTGTTGGTATTAAGAGAATACTTACTAAGTCATTTTCCCAAGAGATGAAAGCTGACGTCAGGCCTTTACTATAATTGCATAACTGCAGGGTAGGCAATGTTTGGTTCAGGTAGGACTTTTTTTTTTTTTTTTCTCCAATGGACAAATCATTGTGAAAGCATCGTAATTCACCAGAAAGCCTTTATCACGCATTCGTCAAATGTGCCATCTTTCCAGATGCACCCTCACCAATGTGCTGCCATTTGTCAGATGGCACAATGTTTCATGTAATGGGTCTTTTCTTATCCGGAAAACTTTGGGAAGGCAGACAGAACCATGTGGAACATCATAGCTGATGGCCCAACCACTTTAAATACCAAAAAGTCTTATATTTCTGGACACAAATGTAATCATATTAGACAAGTTCTGGAAATTCATCCTTTTGTCTTTACTGTCCACCAAACGAAATTTCACAAGGTTCTGGAAATCCAGTAAATCTCCCATTTATAAGTCATTGGTTGCAAATGCTTATTGATGTGCTGAAAAAAGAAACATTACTGTGTTAAGGACACATACTGAGCTTCCACAAGATTTGGAGAATTCTTTTTTTGTGGAAAAACAAGGTAAGAATATTATTATTTAAGAATGTCATTACTCTGGACCCTAATCTCTTATTAAGATGAACATGCATCAAGTTGGAACTTGCCCTGTACTTATTTTATATGCCACAAGAACTGTGAATGTTAAAAATACGTAAAAATTTTTGTTCCTCCTCTTCCTTGATGGTTACATTCCCCCCCCCAAATATACAGTTACATATTGACATAATGAAAATGTGATTTATTCTGTGCTTATAAGCATTATATGTAATGTGGATCAAGAACAATATGATCTTCCCCTTTTTGAGCAAAACGCAAGAAGAATATGTAAGAAAATGAAGTTTGGAAAAATTGATAATAATACAAGCACGAAACTTATAGCTATTGATAACAAAGCATAAAGCTAAGTTTGAGAAGGCTAAATGTCTAATAAAAGAAATCAACTTACAGAGTCATGGAAATGGTTAATAATCTTTGAAAAGACGTGCAAAACTATAGCGGTAAAATAGCAGAAGGATGAAGAAAATGTAATGTAATGGGAAATGTAATATGTCCAAAAAAAAAAAAAAGCTTATGTAATTTTGAATTGCACACTGCCAAAGCACAGGGAAGTAATAGCACTTTTCTGCATATTTTTAGTGGGTTGACAAGCAATATGCTGCATTCACCTGTGTGCTTCTGTAAAAAAGCTGAAATTACAGAGCCCCTTGATAAAAATGAGAATATTTTACAGGATATATACCACTAAAACCAGCCATTAGGAACAATGAAATGTAGCATAAAACCTGTCATTCTTTAATCTGCTTTTACATTTTGATTAAAAACTCCAGATAACAACATGAAGGATATTCTCAAAGCAAGGGGGATAACTGGCAAAACCTCTAGTACTTATTAACTGAAGATTATACTTAAACTAAATACCCATCTGATTCAGAATACAGAGCATTGTTAGGGCAATACAGCTCAAGTTCAGTGAAGTATACTGAAGAGTATTTTTGCCTTTAAAATGCCAAAAATTAAAAACAGAATTTTAAAACCACCCAATTTTTACAGATACTGTAAAAAAATCTGTGGAATTGAATATGTCACTTTCTTTGTGCACCTAGCCTTATACAGGTCAAAGCATTAGGAATTAGCTGCAGCCTAGATATATTCACTGTGGCCCCTGTTAACGAAGAACTGAAATAGTCCAATCCAAAACAAACATAAGCATTTATCAAGATCTGGAAATCACATTCAATAATATAAATGATCCAGTAGGACAGCGTGATGATAAGTTCATTTCTGCAATTGTAGAGAAATGAACTAAGGATGACAATTCAAAGACACGAGAAGAAATGTATCTCTAGCATTCTTAGGAATTGTCCTGCTGACCCAAACAGATCTGTCTTTCAACAGAAGAAAGAAATTCTGGGAAAGGAAAGGGAAAATAACTGCAAGATTAGATTTGGCACCGTAGTGAATAAAGAGGTGAAGGATAGAAAATTATGGAAGAAAAAAAAAAAAAGTAGGCAAATGTCTGAAAAAATCAGAGGTTAAAGAAGCAGGGGGAAACAGAGAAAAGAAACACAGGAATGAGGTAAAAGATGCAAAACAGAATAACATGGCACTGTAGAGTGGCCCAAGGGAAAGAGGTTTCAGCTGCCTAAGAAAAACTATTCTAGAAGTGTCTCTACCTCAAAAATTGGCAAGGCTCTGGCAAAAGCTCCATGCGTTGGCCACGGACACGGCTGATGAGGGCGGCAGTGCTGCCGGTGTCCCACTGCCCATGCTGCTTTTCTCAGAGCTGTGATCAAATCATGCAGGAGAGGCAGAGGCAGTTGTCACCTGCATCCTTCCCACTTTCCAGGAGCAGCAGCAGCAAGTCTGGCTTCCCCAATGTCTTGTCCTTGTTCTGTCCTCATTACTGTGGCAGCAAATTCAGTCTGGCCTACAGGCCTATGAAATCTTTGTCTGAGCTTTGACAGGTGCTAAATATTGTGAATCACTTGATTAAGCCTCTTGACTAGAAGAAAAGCTCAAGTTAGTGAAACTTTAAAAACAAGGGAAAAATGTTGATCTGGGACTGATGCTGCATATTTGGTCCTAGACTGAAAAGCCCAAGACAGTACTGTGAACGAGACTATGAAGTATCTCATGAACTGTCCTGTTCAGCAAAGAGTCTTCCAGCAAAGGCAGACTCAAAAGGAGCATGTGCATCGCCAGTGGCTGTGTGTGCACGGCGAAACCAACCTGTGTGGGGTCTGCAGGACAGGGTCTAACCTATCTATATGCACTATAAAGTCGCCCAACACTAAATCCTGGGTCACACACTTGAGTTCTGCAGTACTCGGGCTCAAAATGGGAGAATTTCTATAGTGATAAAAGTAATTTTAATGTGAATCAATTATTTATGGAATTGAATAATGAATTAAATACACATGAAACTAAAGACCATAAACAGTACAAACTAGTCATTTTTTCACTGTTTTGATATTGCATTATTATTTTATATCATCAAAATGCTGCTGAACTACATAATAAAGATTTTTATTTGTACTAGCAAGGTTGCAAATGCGCAAGTTATTAGCTTTGGGTGAGTATCAGCTGAGATTTTGAAAGTTTTGGCACTGAGGAAGAAACAACTGGGGACAGAGAAATGAGGTCAACTCCTGGACAAACTGAGTATTCCCAATAATTCCAAATAAAAAGATCAGACGTGGAACAGTTTATAATGTCCTGAGGTATTTTATTCAGACTGATTGCAGATTTGCTGCTCCAGTTTATACTCCCATTAATATCTTTTTCACAACTTCCAGTGCTAGAAACATTTTTTTTTTTTTTGGTTAAGAATCAAAGTTAGGACTTCTAAGTACAATTCTCTGGCAAAAAGCCAGCAAGGGTAAGATTCTAATGTTTCACACAGCTATATGACATATGAGGCTCTGAACAATAGTTCTATTATTTCACCTGATTACAGATCTCTGCTCTCATTTTGTGCTCTACGATGAAATAAAAAAGTGCTTTAGCAATCAAACGCATCTAAATCATCTCCAGATCTCTGGCAAAAGTAATCTCTCTCACTGGTTTGGTTGCTTTTCACTGCTTTTACATACTGCTTGCTTACCTTTGGTTGTGCATTGTCCTTTCTACAATTGCTGGAGAAAAGTAAAAGAAAGCAGGATCTCTGGGTTCACCAGCAGCACACTCTGAAAACTGCTACTTGTGTTCAAGTGCTCTGCAAACCCGCAGAGTTTTCTGCTTTCACAAGACAGCAAGTGGAAGTGAGCAGAAGTGTAATTATGGTATAATTAAAAGAAAGTAACATTTACTAGACAAAGATAGAAGAAGGCACCAGATGTGACAGAATTTAACATGGTCTCAAAGACATATCCGAGCTGTTGTTTCCTCAGCGTGGCATTCTGTCAACCTGTATCAAATAAACAGTTTGTTTAAACCCATTCAGAGCTCTTTTGCCTGTTTAGCTGGCAGAGAAGTGCTAATTTTTATTTATTTATTTTTTTAATTGGAGAGAGAACAAGAGTGAATACCTAGCTGGTATTCACTCAGTGTGAATTTGGCAGTCAAGCATGACTGTATCACTTAAGGCTAGTTAGAGATGCACTCAGACAGATAGCACAACTCAAACATGACTTTTCTAGCAAAAAAAAATGGCATATTATCTACGTTAGGAGTCATGGCCTTTCTACCCTCCCTCCTCCCCAAAACAAAGCAAAACAAAAACAACAACAAAAAAAGAACCACCTCTCATAAGATTTACTTATAATCTACCTGGACTTGTTTAAACCTTGGATATGATGCCACATAGGCATTGCCTAGTTCAGCTGAAAGAGATGGGTAAGTCTAACAGAGCTGTATATTAAGTGGGGAACTTGCTACAAATGACAACACAGTGACACGGACAGGGAATGTTTAAACTGTGAGAGATTAACAGTACTATTTCTTAAAGTTCTGTGATGAATATTTTTATGTATTTTCACTAGCATAGAAGTTGGAGTTTGCTGGTAACAAAAAACTGGTCAGGATTATTCATAGAAAGGAAGTTCAGCATACCATACAGAGATGATCTAGAAGACTGCAATAATAGAAATGAGATGAAATTCAATAATGGTAAATATAAGACATTTAGACATTGATAAAAAAGCATTTTATTATAGACTGTAAATGACAGACAAATAGAAAATGTTGCCTATTTGTGTGACCCCAAAATGTTCTGGTCGTTTAAAAAAATGTATGTACGAGAAAAGGTCATTCAAAAGAAATCAGGATATTTTCTAATTTCTCCTCCATTGCAAAATACAATGCCAATACTTTGTAAAAACTGTTACCCATTTCCTGACAACCATGCTGAAGAAAGCCGAATGCAAATTGTATTTGGTGCAGAAAGTTAGACTCAAGAGTGCGCATGACTGCTGCCTGTAAACACACTACAGGCACGCATGCAAGAGGGAGAAAAAGGTCTAAACTACAGCTCAGTATACTACAGGAACAAGTGGGTACTGAACACATTTAAGCTGGACATTGGAAGGAGCTTTCAAAAAAGCAAGAAGATGAGAGAAGATCTGATGCACACTCTCAGCAAGTAGTGATTTCAAATATGCTTAAGGTAAGATGAATATTGGTCTGTTTAAGGAAAGGGCTATCTGGTGTATTTACTCATACAATAGCGAAGTACTGGATTCAGAACACAAGATTAGTGCCAATCCCCTGTCCTAAAGTCTCCAAAGGTGTACCTGGGTACTCCTGGGCTGTACTTGGGTACAAATTGAAACACAGGCAGTTCCATGTCCATGTGAGGAAGAACTTCTTTGCTATGAGGGTGCCAGAGCCCTGGCACAGGCTGCCCAGAGAGGCTGTGCAGGCTCCTTCTCTGGAGATCTTCCAGACCCGCCTGGCTGCCGCCCTGTGCCCCGTGCTCTGGGTGTCCCTGCTGGAGCAGGGGGTGGGACTAGATGATCTCTAGAGGTCCCTTCCAGCCTCAACCATTCCGTGACTCTGTACCTGCCTAGCAGACCAGACTGCAAAATATAAATGCCAGAGAAAATCTTAAATACGGTAGCCAGTGTATCGGAGGCAACCTAGTTAAAGAAAAGCAAGGCTCTGTGCAAGTTAACATACTTCGCCAAGCAGCAGAGGTCTTCTGAGATCTCACCATACTCCCCTTTATTATCCCTATTAAAAAAAGAAAATTACAGAAAAATCTTTACATTGCACAGACAGTGATGACTGCCATATGCTGAAAGAAAATTGCTCTTTTCATCTTGGCAATATAAAATAAAATAGCTATACATTTATACATATATATACACAAAAACAACAGCAACAACAAGAACAAAAAAGATTAAATGAGCAGCTCTTGGTCCAGAACAACAAACATTTTGTAGAGGATGTTGAAAGACCAGAACCAAATACAAGCCACAGATGAATCGGGAAAATCTCTCACTGAATATACAAATACTTCCTATGTGTTCCCTATGTAAAAATTATTCCAGTTGTGTCAAATTACACAGTGTTTCAAGCCACACTGCAAGACATGGAGCGTGTGCACCCAAGACATGCCTGCCACTCTACCTTCTGATCCTCCAAAGTGTCTCCATGCAATAAATAAATAAATAAATATATCTGCAACAAAAGCCACTACATTTATCTGGATTAGTAAAAAAAAAACCCCATTTATATATAGCTGCTGGGCTCCTGCACACTCAGAATCAAAACGGCAATCCTTGCGATTAATCAGTAATAAAAAGGACCCCTTCGCGTTCCCCCTCGGCCCCCCACTCGCGCCCGCTCCCTGAGGGGCGCTGCGCAGCCCCGCCGGGTGACAAAGGCCACGCGCACCTGGCCTCGCTTCTCCCTGCCCGCGGGGCCCCGGCGCACACGGAGCGCTCCCCGCCCCGCGCC
>VZSV01000310.1:181087-221358 GCA_013398735.1 Nothocercus julius
CCGCGCGGCGCCCGCTCCCCGTCGCGTCGCCCGAGGAAGGGGGGAATAGCCCGCAGCTGCCACGTGGCCGTCACCGCTCAGGGAGACCGTCTGCACGGAGCGTTTCTGCTGGCGCCGGCCTCGCTGCTCAGGTGTGCAGAGCCGGAGACCCCGCGTGGCCTCTCCCTCCTTCTCTGCTCGCTGGGCGGACGCGCTGCGGGTTTGATGACATCAAGTACCCTGTTACGCGTTCAGAAACGTTTTTTTTTTTTCCTGTTTTCGTTCCACGGCCTTTTTATTTTTGCCCATGCTATGCATAAATATATGCTAATACCGTTTCAGTGTAGATGGACTGGTTTGGTTTGGCAGCAGCGCGTTTGCTTAAATCTTGAGGGCTGTGGTAGGCTGAAATTTTTCTGAAGTAGAACAGAGTAAATATGTGCAATGTAAAGTTTATATTTTAATAGGAACATTTGTTTTCCCTCTACAAATTACAATATTCACACTAATTTATTTCTAAAAAAAAATGTTGAGAACGCCTCCTTTTTCTTTGTAAAGTAATAGATTTATTGCACTAGACCAATTGCTGCTGAAAGCTGCATAAAAGGGGCCTTCTCCAAGGTGATGAACGTTGCCTGCACTGTGCTCAGAGCCCCCTGCTCCTATTGTCTTCAGTGAGACTTGGAGGGCGATTTGCACTTCCCAAGGAGCTGTCGGGACTTCCCCGGGGAGCACGGCAATTCTGTAAAGCAGCTTTTAAGAAATTAGTGATTGGTACAGAGATATTTTTCCAATTTACGTTTTATATTGTGGATAATGCTGATAATGCGGCTGTTACAATTCATAAACCAGCAGAGTTAAATAATTTTGCAATATAATAAAACTCACTACTCTTCATTTTCAATATACTCGTTTGTTCTTAATTTTACCTAGTCTTAACATCTAGCATGATAGTTTGTGCTACCACAGCACTCCTGTTTATTGCTGTTTGGCTTTTTTATTCTATTTGTATGAATGCCACATTTCTTTTTAAAGAGAGGTTAGTAGGTTACTGTGTCGTTGGCAGTAGTGGCTTACCCATCAGAGACATGCGGGTTATTTTTACACAGCAAATGCATAAATAATTGAAATTACCTATGCAACGTTGATGAAATATATGAGGAAGTTTCTAAGATAATGTGTCATGCATGGATACTGCTATTCTTTAGAAAGCATCATTGATAGAGGACTTTTCAATCAGGATTTAGGAAACTGTATGCTGTGTCAGAGACATTCAAAATGGTTGTTTTATTAAAAGTAGGAAGAAGCAAATATGTATGCTAGGCATCTTTGTATGATGGCATTGTTTTTAGTATAACTGTAAAATATGACAGAACAATTTAGTTCAGAAATCTAATACTCAAATTCTACTGTGTTAACTGTTCCAGGCAAAACTAGTGTGTCTCAGTTCTTAACATTAATTTTCAAAGAACTAATATAAACACAAAATATTGAGGACAGGTTTTCCCCTCACTTATTTCTTGCACAGGTTCATTAACTTTTACTGGTTAAGCTACTCCTGGCAAAAGATGTATTTCCTGTGTTTACAACATGAGGCCACATATACTGACATTAGCAACTTTCTCAGTGGAGCACTCTCATGTATCTTACTATTTATACTGAAAGTCAAATTTAAGAACATTATCAGTATTTTTTCTTCAAATATTTGGACTATGTAAACTATTTTCCATACTGAAAGAAGCAGAGAACATATTTTGTTCATTATTTACTCATTTTAATTTTGCATCTGGTTAATCTTCTGGAACATTTTTTTTTTTTTTTTTTTTTAACTTTTTGGGACAGAGTCCTTGATGTTATAACATTTTATCATCCCTAGACCATATAGCTACCTATAAAGTATTTACTAGCATTACTAGTAGTACTATTATTACTATTTGATTTTTTATTCAATTGTTAAGAAATTCTGAACTCCTCTTCATGATTCCTTCAGAATATATTCCTTAAGAAAGAGCTGCTATAATAAAAGAACATTACGCAGTGGAAAATACTGAAGTAGCTTTTTAAAACCTGATTCTTCCCTTTATGCATTGCAGTCTTGTGCTTTGTTAAATTATGATGTGATTGCATCATCACTGGCCCTAGGAGGGACATCTAGTCAAGTGATTATAGTAGGAGACAGAGACTTACATACACTTATCCAGTGTGTATATATAATTGTGTATATATATATATATATATACACACTATTTATATATAGTTAATTGATGATGTAACATTCTAAGCATTTGTAAATCCATACTTTTTTAAGCGAGGTATACTGAAAGGAGCCCACGCAGAATGGGGAAAAAAGGCAAAAAAAACCCCGCAAAAAACAGAAGTTGTTTCCTATCTGAAAAAGAAAACTACTACTAAGTCCAAGCACGAAGTAGTAAGAGTGCTTTAGAGATTTTATTTCATTCCCAGTGTTTCCTGTAGTCATCTTATGTAACAAGTGATATGCAAGAAGTACCACAGAGAAGGAAGGCCTCTGATTGTATTGTTTGGTTGTTGCTTCCTGTCTCCTTGCCATCATAGATGCATCTAGTCTCATTCAGGATTTCCCAGTCTTTTTTTTTCTCCCTGCACCACCTATTGAGATCACTATCTGTTCCTTCTTACACTAGACATGTGGCAGAGGCTGTTAAATAAGTGACCCTGTCTGTAAAATATCAGCAAGTCTGCCCTGCAGACCCTAAACTTGGTTTCAGTAGAAGAGACATAGCGTACACGTTTCAGAAACAAACACACACACACAAACCTGTTCAAGTGTTGTCTTTGTACCACTTTGTAGTGGTATGTGTAACACACACCAATCTCCTGGTGTAATCAATGACTAGGAATTGAGAACATATCCTCCATGTTTTGTCTATGGACTACCAGCAGTGCCCTGTTTTTCAGTGTTTGACAGCTGTGGGGATCATAGGAAGTTGCAAAACGGAGATCAGAAGATATAAAACAAATAGAGTTCTTGGTAGTTACAAATAGAGTAGTGGTAGTTCTTGCCTTAGTAGGAAATCATCTTTACTACATTTTTCTGTTCTGCCTCTACTAACACCACTTCCTTCAAAAGGATTTAACCTGTATGGAATGATCTGGATAGAAAGAACATTGAGAAGTTTTCAAAAAGTGTTAAAAACTAAACAAGCAAGAATTTGCTACGGTTAGAAATACAACACGTGACACATATAACCTCTGAGTGGCCAAAGAAACAGTTTTCCAAGAAGAAGCTTATTCAATTATCTTTGCAAGGGTCTCTCAGACGGATATGGAATACATCAGAATTGAAGGGAATGCATACTTTCAAAAATACTATCAATATTTATTGGTAAATTACAGTTTTACAGTTCAAAATAAATTGTCACTATTTTGAAAACTTCTCTGTAATTGAAAACTTAATCTATTTCATTAGAATAAAGAAGGGTTATAAAACAGGTCACGTCTGAGAGGGGAAGGTCTGAGTTGGAGTGGGCTTGACCACACTGAGTCTCATATGTGCAATTTCCTCACTATTGGCTTCTGTGTTGTCTGCAGAGAGGGCCCAGACTGTCTCCACTGTGATGGGGAAGAAAAGAGCACATGAAGCTCAGTCAGTTCTGCTTGTTCCCAATTCATCTGGTACACATAAGCACATCATGAGCAAGAATTTGGATTGATATCATTCTGGGGCACGGCCCTTTCTAGACAGTCTGTACCTGGGCTCACATATAGCCTAAAGTCTGGGTCTTACCTGTTTTTCAGCTTAACTGCTGGAACAGATGTACATTTTATGCTTGTTTGTGGAAAATACTGTCCGATAATGCCCCTTCTATACCATGAATTCTCTCATAATTCCCATTAGAGGGGAGAATAAGAAGTGTCTTTGTTAAGAGCAATGTCGCTCTTTTATTGCTTTGAAGTACCTTTATTGCTTTTTTTTGTACTTACAGGCTTTCTTATAGAGCTGACATTTGACATTCTTCCATTCTAAAAAATAAAAACCTGTCCCAAAGGTCTTTGAGTAAAGAAGGATAAAACTAGAGGATCCCATAGATATTTACAAGAGGCTAGATTTGCTTTTTACTTCTGATGAGATAACCAAGTTACACCATTGATCAGTAAGCTAAAAGTGCTTTTGACTTTTCTAGCCTATGTTTTGGACTGTGTTTGCAAAGCAGGTAGTAGCAGTACTGGGATAATAGCTGCAACATTTGGGGAAGAACAAACATTTGAGCACCAAAAATGATGAAAAAGGATATACTTTGTTGACTCTAAAACTTTCTAGGCTTTGGTTTGTCCTCCTTGTTAATTCTCTACATGTAGGGAATTTCCTACCGTAGGGTGAAAGGTGAAACGAAGGACATTTGATATTTTTGAGATGAAAGCTTTTTGTGTTGTAAATAGTCTATAAAATTCAAACAAGCTGAAAAACAATAAGGCTCTATGTAAAATATTATTTTAAACAAGCACTCTATCATAAAAATAGATTTAGATAATAAGAAAATGATAATTATCTACTCTAAATAATCCTCTCTAATCTTATTGATGTAGTATATTCTTAGATCATATTAAAAGTCTAACAGAATTTAGAAAAAAAAAGAAATGCAGAAATAAATAGAAAAAAAGCATGAGAGAGTGGAGACTTTGTTTTGTGGAGCTGCTAGGTGTATAGAGCACATTAGTATATTTGACTAAATAATTCCAGAATAAAATTTATTTTGTGAAACCATTTATTGAGAAAATGGTTCTTTTATTTGCATATGGAAGAAACATATTATACATATATATATGTATACAAAGTGTGGCTAAGAATAAGTTTGCACAAGTCAGCAATCAGATATGATGCAATTAGATTTCCTATAGAACCTTAAATTTGTTTCTGTTGATGAACAATTCCAGTGTATTTATCGTTTTAATTCAGTTCACAATAATCTTCATGGGGATGTGAGAGCAGAATTAAAGAGTGCATGACCCGTAAATGCCAAATATTTAAATAACTCATGACACTTCTAGATAGCTAGCTAATAATATTAAATAATTTGTATTTAAGGAAAAAAAATGTCAGGTCAGTTTATTAGGAAAAATTTCTACATGGAAAGAGCAGTCAAGCACTGGAACAGGCTGCTCAAGGAATTGGTGAAATCACCATCCCTGACAGTGCTCGGGAAATGTGTAGATGAAGCACTTAGGGACATGGTTTAGCAGGCAGGGTGTTGAAGGGCTTACAGTTGGACTTGACCTTGAAGGTCATTTCCTATTCTGTGATTCTGTGATTCCCTTAAAGATTCTTACTAAGGAACGTTTGTCTCCCTTGAAATGTGGAGCAAGATGCCAGTGAAACTCTGAGCGCGTAGCACAGTCATTAGAAGATTTCTGTTCTTGCTGACTGAGTTACATCTAAAAACCTGGCTGGCTGGCTAGGTCTGAATCTAGAGCCTGAATATACTCTGGATGCATTTACACATATAATTTTTAAGTGAATTTCTCTCTTTAAGATAGCAATTTAATGATATGCTGATATCAACATTCAATTTTTAGGTTACTATAAAGCTCCATCACCGGTCATGATGTGTTTCCATAAAGAGGTGGTGTTAAAGCAGTGATTTCAGGATTTATTTTAGAAATTGCCTACTATAATTAACATTTAACTTATTCTAAGAACTGAAAAGTCAAAATTTTTCTAATAATAGATTATGCATTATATTACAACAACAATGTGTAAAGGAACTGGTTCAAAATAAAATTAAATCCTTGTAATACCTTTCTCCTAACTTAGTATTATTAAAAGTATTTTCAATTATGGTCTTGAAACACAGACATTTTGTAACTGTGTTCAAGCTGCCGGCATACTCATCCACACTTTTAAAATAGTGCCAATTAAGACCAACAGGAAAATGTGAAAATAAGAAGAAAATCATGAGCTATCAGTATTTCTCTTTTTCTAAGGGGCTCGTCCTTTTTCTGTGATTACCAGATCATCCCTAAATCAGTTTGTACCAGACTGAGACCCTGCTAGTTACCTCTATGCACCCATATCTTAAAAAGATGCAAATGCACTTTGCCTTCATAGAACTCACAGAACACCCCATTGAGGACAACCGAAGAAAACAGTACGTGCAATGTATTTGACAGAAGATGGATGGCCACAGGCTGCGTGTCTATTTGGTATGCGAAATGACTCTTCTCAAGTGTGGTCTGGAGGCCAGGGTGCTCCTGAATTCTGACTCTGTGCCTCTGCAAAGCCATCTAGGCATCCTCATTCAGCTACCTGACCTTTTTGGCAGGTCAAGTCTGAATCCAAAGAAAGTCCCTGAGATGTCTCCTCTGCCTGGTGTCAGTTGCAGGAAAGCAATGTGAAAGCAGATGGGCTCAGTGGAGGTGGCTGGGTGAGCCAGAGAGCTGGATCCAGACAGTGGCAGGTTCAGCTGCGGCTGAGTGCGCTGCAGGTGCTTCAAGATGAACGTGAAACATCTAACTTTGGGAGCTCCATCTGCTTCACCCCAGATATGGCACGGATTGCTTCCCAGACTGACATATTCAGTGCTTACCTACTGCTGGCCAAAAAGACTGCTTTAAGACTATTAAAGCATCTTTATATTTTAAGACTACTAAAGATGATTTAAAGAGTTCTCTGTTAATTCATGTGAACACTGGGTATGATGATGTAAAAAGAAACAGACCATACAAAATGAAATCATGTTGTCACATCTTCCTGCACTGGACTGCATAAAACCACATGAAAATGTGAACATTTCAGCAGTGCATTAGCTGTTGCTCTGTTGCTTAAGCCTGAAGCTCACAAAGGAGTTTGTTTTACAAGAGTTTTACTTGCTCTCCTGTTTAAGACTGTCGCTGCTCATGTGACTTCACGTGAAACTACACCGAATATGAGATCAGATAGTCATCGCTTGCAGGAGGTGCTGAACTTCTTTTAGAATTTTAATACAAACAATAAGCTTAGAAAATGCAGCTTGAAAGCTTTAGATTTGGGTCCGTTGGACGTGCCAGTATATATTCAGAAAATGCCCCAAATAGACTGGGCATCTGAAATGCGTTGATGTTTTTGAAAACATAGATTTGAGTTCTTAACGTGTTATAAGCCACAAGATCAAGATATAAAGTCTGTAGCTGATTTATGGAGACATATCAAACAGTGTAACTTGATATCTAACAGAGATTTCGGTTTGCCAAAATGTTGTGGCTTGTTAGCAGTTTGTTGCTTTAAAATTTAGGGGAGCACTGATCTGATTCAGTGTTTACATTTTGCTGATTAGCATCAACTCTGATTGTGTACTTTCCTTAGCTAATTCCTCTGAGAGGGCAAGAGGTCAGTGCCTTGTGCCAAATGTGTTCTCCAGGGCAGAGGAAAGCAGCAGAAAACCCTGAGACTCCCCCTAAGTAACAGTTCCATATGTAGTGGAGGGTAGATGGACCGGTACATTCCTGAAGTGTTGTCTTCCAGTAGATTTTCTTTAATTCTCTGCTTCTCACAGGAAGTTTACCTAGAGAATTCTTTAAGGCAGAGTTTCTTTTTTTTTCTGTCTTGATTTTTTTTTTTTTTTTTAACATGGAATTATCAAGTTTACATGGAAGTACCAAGTTAAACAAAAATAGGCAGTCTCTTGGTAGGGTTATAGTTTTTTGTGTTTTGTTTTTTTCTTATACAAAGCATGGTTTTGGAAGGCAGTTTCTTTCATGATGTTTCTTCTTTGGTTAAATGCAAGGGATGGTTTGTCCAGACAATTAAGTTTAAAATAAATGTCTTCGTGAAAATAGCTACATGTGTTTGAAATGTGCAAAATTTGTCTCTGAGCTGGAAGAATGTGGTGCTTGTGGTAGGTAGGAAACCAAAGTTTGGCTAGAAAGCACAAAGAAGTACTGTTTAGAGGGGGGTTATTTTGGCCGTAGTGAAATGTGTCATTACCTGAATGCTCTTTGTTAAAACCTCTATCCTAGTATAGAAGAGTTATCCAGATAAGAGAACACAATCTCCACAGCTGCAAGTGATATTCAGGCTTTTGGCTAGGCAAAGAGGAACAGTGGAACGAGACACAGAATCTGAGTGTGTTGGGTGATCTTTGTAACAGATGGTCAGTGCAGTCCAATGTAAAAAATCAGTCTGGGAGCAACAAATCAAGCATCCAGCACACTGATGTGGATAGGGATTTGGGAGTTACAGCAGAAAAATTAATGAGATGCACTGCAAAGCATCATTAAAAAAAAAAAAAAGAAAAAGGACTATTCTACAATGTAGTAAAATTCCTCACATAGAAGGCAAAAGAGGTGAACACAGTGCTTTGTCAGATGCTTGATAAAGCTGATCTAGAGCAGTGCATTAGATATAAAAAACTAACAGTATTTGAACAAAATGATTAAATCGTTCAATAACAAGATATGAAAGCAAAATAGTTAATCTAAATAAGAGAGGTTTTTTTAATACTTTCACATTTGTTTCGTGAATACTTAGGCTGAAGTTCTTATTAATATTCTATATTAATATATCTATTTATATAACTAATTAAATTTGCAGTATTGTGCATTCAAATTTACATGATGAAAGATGTTACAAGACAGTAACATGAGCTTTATGCAATCATCATGTGTTCCCCTACAGAAAATTAAAATGTGCCCCTTGCTCTTTTCAGTTTTTCAGGCTACAGAAAATCAACATCGTTTCACTCTAACAACCAAAATCTTTTAATGACTTCCTTTTATTTTTTTGTTTGTTTGTTTTTCCTCCATAGGAAGACATTGAGACTAAGAAAATAAGGCTAAGAGGCTCATTCTTGCTCTTCTTTGTTTTGTTTGGGATTCGGTGGGGTTTTTCTTCTTGTTAGGCTGATGAAGAGCTAGTGAAGTATAAACCAAAAAAAAAGTGTGTCCCTGTAAATGATAGAAATGTAATCCCTAAATACTCCTGATATATATGTATGTATTTTTTTTCTTTTCTTCATTGACTTAGAATTTCCAGTTTGGACTTCTATTTATTTTTAAAAAGTGATTCCTGGAGAAAGCTTCCTACAAAAACAGCTAAAAATGTCTGAGTGATACCTACTATCCAAGAGTCTTTTTTAGATGTGCTAACCAGTGTTAAAAATTAACAGAAGCTTCCAGATCACAGGCCCCATGAAAAACATTTTTTTTCTATGCATAGGTTAAGCAGTAAGAACCTGCAAGTCACACAGCACTACAAATTCAAGTTGTAGAAACAATAATTCTCCATAGACTGACAAGAGCTGTAGCAATACCCATGTTAAAGAGAGGGATCAGAGTACCTGACTGGACTCAGATTTCCTTGATTCTCTCCTATAACCCAGGCAATAGCGCTTAATTGATGGCAATTAGAAGGTTTCCCCCAAGAGCTGTGAGCTGAGCAGGCACTTTTTGCACCGTATATGGTAGCTGGTTCCTCAGCTCCGGGAACTGCGGGGAAAACGGCAAATGAGCTGGCTGATCTGGCGTCGCATTTGCTGAGGGAATCCCCAGCAGGGAATAGTGAATAACTGTTGTCTGCTTTGTACAGCACAAATGAATGTATCAGAGTGAGAAATGTATTTGAAGGAGTGGTGGCCTTTTGTCTGCGTTTTCAATAATGCCTGTGTCTTAGACCAAAAAGTTAGATATCGCAGGACTAGTTACTTTGTCTAACTTGTCTATTTAGTGGTCTACAGAGATACCACTAGCTCTGAAAGGGCTGGAGTTCACTGGCTCTCTGTATTTGTAAAACTGGTGGTTTTATGAGCTGCTGCATTAGCCACAGCTATAAATGGATAACCTGAGCACATGAACATACAGTCATGCTAAGCACAGAATCTAAATCGTAATGTAAATTCATAAATCCCTGAAAATCCTTTTGAGACTATCAAAGCAGGTTAGCAGAAGCTTTGGGAATCGTATTTCTCCTTGTATTTCAGGAAGGATAAGCAAGGAGGTAAAATGGACTTTTTAACTATAGGTTTCTTTGACAAGAATCTGAAGAGGAGGAAAACATACTTCAGCAAGCTGAGCAACTCCTCAGCAGTGGTTTGTTTTTTAAAAGTGTAATGCAGTTCTTAAAGTTTAAAAAAAAACAGATATAACACAGATCTTTCCTGATCTGTGACTTACTGGAATTCTTAGAATTCATTAAGCAATCTGAGTGATCTGCCAGGGTTTTGTTTGTTTGTTTTCTCTCCATGACTTCAGTGCTTCTGTGTTACTGGTTATTTTTTTCTTTTTCCTTTTTTTTTTTTTTTTCTGACTATTTAATTAGGGTTTTCAAAACCAGCCTAGGGTTTGGAGGAGTTTATGCAAATCTAATTATTCTCCAGGATTGTTTATACTGCATATGTTTCAGGGATATTAAGCAAAAGCTAATACATTTTCTTTCTCTAAATACAGAACAGTATTCTAATGCTGTTTTTACACAAGTATGTGTATCTTAAGAACACACTGCAGTAGTTTAATAATTTTTAGATCTCCTAATGGATTCTAATGAGTCTTTGAAAAGACTCATTGAAGGCAAGAGGAAAATCTGAGATTTCTGTATTAATTCTGAAACTACTAAATTTAACTGTTGTTTCAATCTTACATAAACAAGACTCTCTTAATTGGAATTAGGTTAAATACTGCATTCTGAAAATAAAAAGGTACTTCATCTTTCATTGGAAAACAGTAATTACTTAAGATACCTCTGCAAATTCTTTAGTTTGGTGTAGGTTGGCAGGGTCTATAGAGACCTGGTGGTAAAATTCCTTCTGATTATTTTTTCAAGTTTAAACCAGTTGCTTCCTTCTTGAAAAGGTCCATAGCTTTAGAATATTCAGCACTGTGACTAAAATCTTTCACAATACAAATACTGAAAGATGTTTTAATGTTTTCCATAAATAGCTTTCCTGTTTCTAAATATGTCTGTTTCATTTTCTATATCTAGTTAAGTTCCACAACTCTCTTAAAATTTAAGTATTTCTTTATGTGATTTTAAATAAAAAAGGTACTATACACATAAAAGGTCTTGTTATATAGTTTGGCTGTCATATTGACGATCTGTTAAACAGACCGGTTTGTTGTGCTGGAAGGAATCTCCCATGCTGAGTCTTTTTGGTCACTATTTCTACACTGAAGCATAATCCTCAATTTCTTTCTTTCTTAATTCCTGAGCCTCTCTGACTCACCTAATATACACCATATGCTTATCCTTCTCTTGCCAATGGGCTTTAAAAGTTTGATTAAAAGCTTTTTTTTTTAATTTTATAATGAAGAGAAAATTTTATAATGAAGACATCGTTATACTAAATTTTCTGTTAAAACAATGAGTCTTGAGTTCCATGAATAATTTAAAACAGGTTATGAAGTACTAACAAAAACATTAACAAAATGTATAGTTGTCAGTTCTGTGTGTAATTATAACTTATCAGTTAGCAAGTTGTGTTAAAGAACTCTGCATTTGGTTAAGAAAGAGTTCAGAAGGTAGAAAGGCTAATATTTTATTTGTTTTCATAAAGATACTCTAAATGCAAACGGGTGATGAAATTTCTTATACTTGGTGAAATTTCTAATATTTAATGGAGATTTGTTCTGTGTGGATGAAATGAGTATCATCGCCCACCAATAACAGCATTGATGCATTACTGGACCATCTGACTCACTTTAGATTCACTTTCTCAGGTAATTCAAATACTCACCCACATTTCCATTTGAATGTGTATGTTCCTCAAGTTTGCTTACAAATATGTCTGCAAAAATAGTCTACAGCTTTTCTTGCAGGCTCAGTAAGCCTCTATATTCCTTGCTATGGAAAGGAAAATAATCCAAAAATCAGTTGAATAATAGAACATTCCCTAGATAGGAAAAACATTTGTAGAGCAAGAAGAGAAAGTAAGTGGGTTTTTTTTTGTTTGTTTGTTTTTAATATTGACTTAAGGTTTTATGAGTCCGTGTATTGGTTACTCCCTGTGGAGAGGCAGAAAGCTCCCTCCTCTGCCCCTCTCCACCCACGATTTTTCCTTCCTGCTCCTGGCCGCTGCACCACAGACCTTGTGCCACTTCTGGCACTCAGTTAATCCCTTTCTGAACTGAGACAACTCACTAAAAGAATTGCAGAGAACAAGCCCAGCAGAAAGTGGATATTTTATTTTCGTAGTGTCATTTGTGACTTACTGCACGTTCGAGCAAGTCCCAGATTCAACAGGCTCGTGAGACAGGCAGGGAGACCTGAGGAGGAGGGCTGAGGCCTCACCTCCATCAGTCCCAGTCAGCTCTTGTATCAGCTCATTGGCCTTTTAAAGTTCCTCCTCGCTGTACCTGTAAGAGTTTCTGTCGGAGGAGCTTAAGTTTAGAACTCTCTGTCCTGAAGACAAGGCACCATATAAAATGTAAACCCAAGCACTATATAAAATCAGAAAGTAAAGTTTTCTTTATATATGCAATGTATATAAGCCTCACAGAGGAATTAAATTCACTGTATCTTCTAGCAAGGGCAAAAATGAGTAAAAAAAAAACCCAAACACAGCTCTAGCAGAAAATGAATAAACAAATAAAAAGATTAAACCAAGAATACATGCTGGCTCACAGAAAAGAACATTTTTCTTAAAGACTTTAAGTTCACCTTGAAAGGCAAAAACCCAGTAAAACAAAGTATGAAGTTTTTATCTCTGATAACATTTTTCTTCGCTTTTTTTTTTCTCCTCTGAGTTAGAATTGCTGGAATTGTGCTTGGTGGGAGATTTTAATCACTTAATTGAACAAATAATAGAAACATTAATGATTTATAACCTGCTCAAACTCTGTCTCTTTGGGGTTTCAGCATCTGAACTTACAAGAGCTACACATAAACTCCTTTTTCTTTACAGAATCTAGTTAGTTGGTCAAAAGTGATTTACCCTTGATAAATCCATGCTGACTACTCTTTCTAGATGTCTTGTCCTTTCTGTGCTTGGAGGTGGATTCCAAGAGGACAATATCGAGGGGACTAAGGTGAGGTTGGCTGGCTGCTTCCTGAATGCTCTTCCTTGACTGCCTTAAAGACAGGAAAAATTTAGCCTTTCCCGAGCCACCCTCCCCCTGGAACAATGATTTTTCCCAGATGATAGACAACAGTCTCAAAAACACATCTGTCAACCTCCTTAGGTGAAACATATCTGGCCCCATGGATCTGAACATATCTAGTTTTTCTTAGTATTCTCTAAACTGTTACTTCTCAGTTTTTGGCTGTCTCTCCCAAACGAGACTGGTACCTGCTGCAGTCTGGTAAAAAGCTTTATCCATGAAGACTAAGGCAAAAACAGTTAGTAAGTACTTTAACTTCTCTTTTAATGTCTGTTGCTTGGTTCTCTTTCCCATTCATGAACAGATCCACATTTTTTTCCAAATATATATATATATAAAAATATATATATTTCAGCAAATAATATTCCTGTAGAATAGGAATAGTCTTTTTTTTAATCCTTAACGTCCCTTGCTAGCCTTAGCTCCGGATAGGCTTTAGCTTTCGTGGTTTTCGTTCAAAAGTACCCAGGAAATTCTTTTATTCACCTCTTTTGTTACCTGTCTTTATTTGCATGTCGTGTGTACTTCCTTTTTGTGTTTTATGTTCATTAAGGATTTTCTTTAAGCCAAACAGGTATTCTGCCAGAAAGATAAATGTGAAAGAGGGAATAGTCGCAGCAGTGTAAAAGTGTAGCTGAAAAAATACAGTGGGCAACTTGACTTTTCTAGAGGTGATAGATACAGGCTGATATAGACGAGGACTATAGAACAAGGCATAGCAATGTAACTGTTTGTCTAGGATGAGGACACAGACTGTAATGACATCAGAGTGGGTGAGATGCCAGATTGTTTTTCGTCCTCTTTAGTAAATTGTGTGTTTCATGCTAAACTTCATACTGCTGCAGCCACATTGCTACTAAGATAGGCATACATGAATCACTGGGTGGAATCAAAAATGGACAGGGTACTAGGAAAATAATGAAAGCACAGCTTTCTGAAGAGCTGGAAAAATTTTCCTGTCATTATGTAGCAAGAATTTGCTGAAGGTCAGTTTATAAGAGAAATTAGAAAGGGTAACTGCCTTGTCGGAAAAGGCAGGGTGGCAGAGTAAGGTCTGTGATATGAGAAAAGTTATTCATCAGAGAAATTTGAAAACTAAAAGATCAGAAAAGAGTTTGTTATTAAGTCTGGATTAAGATGATGATATAGGCTAAAACATGTAAGAAAGAAGAGGTTCAAAATCACTTAGGTGAAGATTGAAATTGCTTGAGACCCAGGTGGGAGTTAAGGAAATGGGAAGAGCAAAACGGAGATACTAGAACAGAAGGACTAGTCAATAGGGAGCTTTTGAGACAGCTTGGAAAGAAGTGAAAAAATGGTCTTGGACTCAAAATGGGAGAAGGCAGAAGGAGCCCTCAGAGCAAGAAACCACTGCTGAGCATAATCTGATCAAGAGAGAACAGGTATGCAGGTAGAATGCAGTAAGAAGAGGGGTTGTTGGTGTGAAAAAGACACAGATAGCAATGAGGATGTTGGAAAAGCAACTGAAAAAAAGTTGAAAGAGGGAGAAAAAGATAATGGACTGGGATTTAATCTAGCTGTGCAACTAGATAAGAGGGAGAAAAAGTAAATCAAGAGGAAAGATCAATGTGTTAAAGATTTCAGAGAGAAATTTTAGGATACAGAAGATAGGAAATCAATTAATGAGCATCTACTTTCTTTCTTCTTATATTTATCTTTCTTAAAACAAAACAGAAACTCAGAAAAACAAATCCTTCCCATGCTAGTATATCTTTATCTAAATCCTTTTAGCCATTATTGTGGTTCCTAATTAGAAAGCTAAAGATCTTTTTTTCCATGCTCTGCTGTTTAATAGACCATTGGGAAAACTGATGAGTTAAGACTGAAAATAAGCATGTACTTAATTCTGAAGCCATGCACTTATGTTCTTAACTGTATTGTTAGAACTCAAATATCTAAAATATTGAAAATAAAGATTGAAGTGAAGGATTTAATAATATATTTCAGATTTAACAAATATGGGTCTACCCACTATGCATTAAACAAAATGGTAGAATTTGGTATGTAGGATCCTTTTCTCACTCCATCCCCTAAGGAAAAATGTACATCGATTATACTGCTATATTTGATCAGTCTATTAGCAAAGCAAAAGCTGAAAAATAGGAAAATGCAGACTAAAGAAAAGCAATGGAGCACCAGATTTCTCAGACGCTTAGGCACTACAGAACTGTTTATGGCAGAGCACAACTCATCTTGGCAGGAAATGGAGATTTCCCAGAGTGAAGCAGTGACTGTAAAGTAGACCATTTCTGGGTTGGATGACCATCACAAGTATCATCCCTGCAGTGAAATATTTGCTAAACTTTGTGTGTTGAGTCCTGCTCTTGGCCAGGTCTGCGGTCTTTGTCTTCCCCTATTAAAACTCCCATCTTCCAAGAATTCCTTAGACTTTATGCTCTGTCCAGATATACTATATTTTTGCTTTCCTGCTCTTCCACGGAGTTTGGATTTTGCATGGCATGGAATAGACATTTTGTTGTTCATAAACCATGCCAGAAAGCTTTTTTCATACTCTGCATGTAGTAAACATGGCCCAGCAATCATGAAAGCATAGGAATTTCCAGCAAGTTTTTATTTCCCTGAGCTAGGAATAGTAAGAGGAAGTCAGTTGTCATTGTGTTCTTCTTTGAGCAGCATCCTCAGTTCAGGATGAGTGAAAGAGCAAAATGTGGTTGGCTAGTGTTACCTTCAGCTGTTCTGGATGCCACTTATACTCCTACCCTTCAAGCTGCAAAGTGAGGTTACTTGTATGTTTATAACTGAGCAAGACATAACCTTATCCCTCTCTGGATCATGTGTACATACGCAGTGAGGCAGGTACTTCCAGCTGTCGAGTGTTTATTGATTGTGGCTGATGGCTCTCTCTCTGCAGAGAGAGAATTTTCCTTTTTTTTTTGTTCAGCACAACCATACAAAGTTGCTCCCTGCTTGGGCTTGCTTGGTGAGGTAACAAATAAGCATTACAGTGCTCCAGACCTTGCTGCTCCAGACCTTGGTGAAGGTCAAGACAAACTTGACTCACTGTTTAGATCCACTCTGGAAACCATCATTGTCTTAGAGACACAGAGACTCATAATTTTGAGACTCTTAATTAACAGTCTTAAGAGACTCTTTATTTTGGAAGTATATATCTAATTTTGTTCCTTGTAAATTTATTAACATCTCATGACACGATAATTGGCCAGTCTAACTACTTTGGTTGAAAATACATTTTTGCAGAAATTACTTTCTGCAGAAATTGCTTTGAAAACCTGCTTAATATGCTGTTATTATTTTATAGCTTTAAAGAAAATTGAAAGGGAATTTGAAAGATTTTATATATTTCTTCTACCTCAGTCTGTCTCTGAGGATAATTATGATTTTAGGGTTTTTGTAAGTAGCCTTTTAAACACTGTCACTGAAAAAGTACAGAGAAACAGCAATATTACATTGCTTCAGAAAAGCAAAATTCTCTTGAAAATAATAGCACATGAATATTGAACAGCCTCTTATATAATTCATATTAAAGTTGGATAATAAGCATAAGCTGTAGTAAAAGTAATTCAAGTAAAACTAATTCAAACTACAGGTGTGTGTATATAAAGTTTTTAAAGCCAAGAGAAATTATATTTTCAAATCACCAACGATGTAAAATGGAGGGGCAGAAAACATCTGAATATTAATCTACAAATTTCCTATATTTTAAGGCCAGAAGGGACTAGGCCAGGGCTCATATTTGAGATGTCATACAAAGACGGCCAAGTCCAGGTGTTGGACTATTGCTGCTCTATTGTGTGGTGCACTAATGATACTAAGGCAAACTAGAAGCCATCCAACAGAATTTCAGGGTTCTGGGGATGGTGGTCAAGGGTCTGGGAGTCCAGGTGATTTTCTCCTCGGTCCTACCAGTGAGGGGTAAGGATGGGAGTAGAGGTAGACAGATTTTCCAACTGGCTGCACCACTGGTGTTGGCAACAGGGTTTTGGTTGCTATGACCATGGATCCCTGTTTGAAAATGAACAGCTGATGGGGAAGATCTGCTTCACTAAGAGGGGCACACGTGTCTGTGCCAACAGGTTGGCCAGCCTGGTAAAGGAGGATTTTAAACTAAGAAAGATAGGGGAAGGGAAAAGTTACAGAGCCAGGGTAGTTGGCAAAACGTGGCTCAAGTCGTGATGCCTGCAGTGGGTGCATGCAGCCACGGAATCGTGCACGGGGCATAACTATAGAGGGTCTTCCTGCAGCACTCCTGGGAAACCTGCATACTTACCTCCCTAAAATACCTGTACATCAATGTACACAGCATGAGGAATAAACAGGAATAACAGTCACAGGGGCCACGATCTCATTGCAGTTACTCAAGAGAGCTCATATAACTGTCATGGAATGCTGTCATGGATGGTGATGTGCATGGGCTTTTTAGGAAAGATAGGTTAGGAAGGCAAGGTGTGGAGTTGCTCTTTATGCGAGAGCAACAGGTATTGGAATTCAAGGGGTGGATGAAGAGTGAATTGAGAGATTATGAGTAAGGGTTAAAGGGCAGGTTAACATGGGTGACATGGTTGTGGGTGTTTACTACAGGCCACCTGATCGGGAGGGCTTCTCCAGACAGCCTGAAGCACCATCACAATCACAGCCCTGGTTCTCATGGTAGACTTCAACCGCCCAGATATCTGCTGGAAAGACAACACAACTAGGCACAAAACAGTGCAGGAGGTTCTTGCAGAGCGCTGATGATAACTTGACATAGATAGTGGAGGAGCCGATGAGGAGAGCGGTGCTGTTGGATCTGGTACTAAAAAGCAAAGAAGAACTGGTGGGAGGTGTGAAGGTTTGGAGTGGCCTTGGCTGCAGTGACCATGAGATGGTGGAGTTCAGGAACCTGCAAGGAGGAAACAGGGCAATAATTTCCAGATTGTAATACTGGCCTTCAGGAGGGCAAATTTTGGCCTCTTCTGGGGCCTGCATGGAGGAATCTTGTGGTCTAGGGCCCTAGAAAGGAAGGGGATCCAAGACTGCTGGTTAATATTCCTCCAAGCTCAAGGTCAGTGCATCCCTATAAATGGAGACCTGCATGGATGAGCAAGGAGCTCCTGGCAAAACTCAATCAGAAGAAGGAAGTGTTTAGAATATGGAAAAGGGGACAGGCCACTTGGAAGGAATATAGGAATGTTGTCAGAGTATGCAGGGATGCAACGAGGCAGGCTAAGAAGGATAAGGCCCATTTAGAATTAAATCTAGCAAGGGATGTCAAGGTCAACAAGAAGGCCTTCTACAAATACATGAGTAGCAAAAGGAAGACTAGGGAAATGTGAGCCTGCTGCTGGATTGGGTGGATGTTCTGGTGATGAAGGATAAAGAGAAGGCAGAGCTACTGAATGCCCTCTTTGCTTCAGTCTCTCCTGCCAAGGCTAGCTCTCAGGAACCCCAGGCCCTGGAGACAAGGGGGAAAGTCTGAAGAAAGGAAGACTTTCCCTTGGTTAAGGAGGATTGAGTTAGAGATGACTTAGACCTGATACCCACAGATGCATGGGCCCCAGTGGGAGGCTGAGGGAGCTGGTGGATGTTCACTCTTCATAATCTTTGAAAGGTCATGGAGAACAGGAGGGGTTTCTGAGGACTGGAAGAAAGGCAGTGTCACTCCAGTCTTAAAAAAAAGACAAGAAGAGGACCTAGGACAGTTAAGCCTCACCTCCATCTCTAGAGATGTGACAGAGCACTCATCCTGGATGTCATTTCTAAGCATGTCGAGGGCACGAAGGTGATCAGGAGTAGTCAGCATGGATTGACCAAGGGAGAATCATGCCTACCCAACCTGACAGCCTTCAGACAGGCTGGATGGATGAGGAGGATTGGAGAATAAACTTTTACTGTTCAGCTCCAGTCCTGGCAGACGTAAGAAGTACTAAGTATCTTAAGGAGTTTTCTGTCAGTCCTTTCTTCTCTATGGAATATTGCATGACATATTACACTTGAGGTGGGAGAAGATAAGAGTCCATTAGTTGGGTTTAAAATTTTTGCTATGAATAACTGCAAAGAAACAATTCAGTTTAATTGTCTTTTTTTTTTTTTTTCCATAGAAATTTAGTTGTTTTAATTCATTTTGCCTTTCTAGACCCCATCTGAGTTGAGCACAGTCTAACAAGGGCATCTGTGCTCCTGTCTCCTGACCCAGTGTGGTATCCCTCTAAGCTAAGAATGGTTTTGGCTTCTGTAGCTTTTTTTTTTCCTTTCCTCAAAGTGGTAATTTTGATTCTCCTCAAAAAAATAAAGCTGACTGAAATGAACCAGGTTATCTCTTCTTTCTCTCCTAAACAACAAAATATGATTATTAGACTTGCTCTAGTTGCAGCATTCCCTGTGTTCTATATCAGTTTATGTTAGAATAACATTTAGTACAGAAAAATGGTTTTAAGTAAATATTTAGATATTATGAATAAACTGTCAGGAACATAAGTTAATTATAAATGCCTTCCCTGTATACTACTTACAACTTAAGTTCATTTATTTTTTTTCCATAATTGGAGTAACATTTGTAACAAATTGTAATTGGAGTAACAAAAGATAAAATGCTCAAACTAACATTTTAATTCATTTAAAAAAATGAAATACTATTGTTCAAAAGGTTTTGTTCTCTCTGTCATTGTAAATATTCACCTTAACTTTTTAAAAACATTTATTATTTAAAACAGAAGGTTCTTTCAATCTAAAAGCTACCTTCATGGGTCTTGTAGTAAAAGTGCTAGGTCTATTCATTTATAATAAGCGGGCTACTCTGGTGAATTTTCATGCCATAAAAAATAATGCAAGTTTTAATATGGCATCTGAGACAATTAGAAGAGTAATCCATAAAGTGAAACTAGGGAAAATCTGCCTGGGTTTGTTCTATTCTCAGCAATGCCCATAACTTGCAGTATAACTCTATGTAAGTCATTGCATCCCAATGGTTTGATCAAAACTAGAACATTTAATGAAGATTTCCAACTGATACTTATTAACCAACACTACCCATAATTATTAATGTAAAGACTTCACATATGCTTGTTCCAGGTCACAGATGGCTGTTCTTGGTCATGGTTAGCTGAATTTAAGACAAGATATTATCTGCTCTAGCATGTCTGAAAATTCTAATCTGTGCTGGCCATCTGCTATTCATTTTCCTTTCCTATAAATAGATTTAAAAATACAGGCGCCATCTTGAGAGAGAAATGTGTGCTCTTCAGATGGTGAAATTTTCAAATAAAAGGCAAAATTCTTCCCATGTACAGATTTAATAAGAAATGATTAGTAATTGCGCTGGATAGTTTCTGTAGTTATGGCTGCTTTTCGCATGTAGGCAACTATGTGCATATAGTAAAAAAAAGGTATTTTCAGTTAGACTTCTAGACAAAACAGAGGAATTGTTAACCTATGTCTGGTTGTGCAAATGGAATAGGTGTGTTTGCTTTTGTTTTGGGGAGATCAGCTTATTTAAAAAGTGATTTTTGCAGGTATTTTTTACATGATAGAAGTAGGTCAAATTATTCTCGATATTTGCTACTTCCTCCACCTTGAAGGTTAGACTATTTTAGACTACTAGGTTAGACCCGACAGAGCATTTTCAAAAAAAAAAAAAAAGTATCAAGGAAAGAAAGATGCAGCTCTTAGTAATGTATAGGCTAAAGAGAACTATGAAATCACCAATTAACATCTTCCCCTTCCTCAGTGGAATATATATTTAGAAGGGTTCAAAATGCTAACAGCTTATTTTCATTTAGTCAATACTTGCAGATTTTGATTAGCTATATCTCTGCATTCTACTACTTGAGAACAAATGGAGGGGTTCAAAAAAAGGGAGCAACTATGTGAAATAGGTCAGAACATTTTGCCAGACAAATTCAAGGTTCAGTTAAGCAATTAAGCATTGGCTAAACAAGAAGTGAAAGAGCATTCATAACATTGTTGGTTTTAACTAGCACACATTTAAAGGAAGGCTTTGAACATTAAATCTCAAATATAAAGCCGTTCTAAAATTCAAAACTTATGTGAACAAAAGGCAGATTTGAACGCATATTTCATATTTTCCTGAAGCTTCTCCTAACACAAGATGTCTTTCTATCTTCATGAAAATCAACCATAGTTTAATCCATCTTCGTGTGTTTGAAAATTCTCATCTATTTGCTTAGCTATTGGTACAAAGCAAATTGAGCTTCATAGCGTCTTCCTGATAACATGCTGTTATGCTGCACGTTGCCCGTGCAGCTCCAGAATTGGAGCTCCTTTGCAGTACGGCAGACAGCGCCAGCTACGCACTGCGGAGCCAGAGGAAGGCACAAAGGCAGGGCTCGGGATAGCTTCTGGATTGAGCTTATGCTCTCATGGAAACATGCCTGTAATTCTCACACATCTTTTTACCAGGAACGCCTCATAGCCATATGACTCACTTGTAAATAAGGTAACTAAGAGTTTGTCTTGTATCACAGTTTTGAACAAAACCCAGATTTTACCATGGTACCAGGAAATTTTATCACTCCATCTTCTCTGCAGAAAAAAAAGATGCCAAGTGCATGGATGCTGCATTTTAGGACAAGTAACCTATCTTTTTATTTAATGAAATAGAAATGTAGCAAGTAAAAACATGAAGAGAACAATAAACATGGAATTCTTCTCCTGGTTCTCTTTATTCAGTATCTTTTGGTCAGTCGTCCATCTACCTATCCACCACAGACATTTTTTCATTTATTGGAAGTTATGTTTACAGAGATCTACTGAGTCTCTAATTGCGCCTCTCAGAAAAATATTTTTCTATCCATGATTTTTATTTTTAAAATAGCAGTCATGTTCAGTCACTTCAATTTTATATCATCTCCCTCCTTATTAGTGGTCATAATTTTTCACTGATATTTCTTTCCCCTCCTCAGCCACAGTATAAGAGCTCTTTTGTTCTCTGTAATCACTTTAGCTAGCATCAAATCATTCTTTTCTCTCCTGCCCTTATCTTTATCTGTAAGGCTTAACTGGCTCTAGTTTTTGTTCATATTTCCCTCCTTCTCTGCTTCTGCTTTGCACTCAGATTTGTGTGCAGATCCTACTGAAGCAATATTAGATACTTCCCTTGTATTTTGAAACTATTGCTTTATGCTCCTTAACTCAAGATTACATTTAGAATTTTCCAGTCTTCTTCCATACTCATAGATTTCAACACTCATTGCCTCATAGTGTCTTACAATAACACTTAACATTGAAAAGTGATTTTATCTTCAAAGATCTCTGTAAAAATCAATCAATTAATAGCAAAGCATTCCCTGCATTCTCTTGCTTGAAAACAAATATTGTGTATTCTGTGGTCCTGCTCCTTGCTGTGATGAGATAAAGTAGCCCATGAATATTACCCTCAGTGCTTCCTTTTATCACACAGATGTGCCTTTAATCCCCAAGTAAGAACTAATTCTAATTTGAGATCTGAATGAGCAGTTGTGCAAAAGTTTAGAGAAACATGGTTCATTTTTTGAAAGTATGCCCATTAAAAGCTCCTTCTAGAATCAAAAATAACTAGAGATAACAACATGAGATGTAGGTAAATGTCCAGATGATTTACCTGATTCTATAGTTTTGGACTGAGCTTGAATAAATGTCTCCCACTGTGATTATTTGATTTTTTTTTTTATAATCTCTACCAAGAAGCTCTCTTAGATGTGAACAAATGCTTTTAAATGCACAAATAGATCCTCTTCAGTATGAATAACTTCCACTGAGACAAGATGAATTGCTTTTCGGAATCATGCACTTTCTCTGATTAGTCATCATAGGCAGGAACAGCTACGAACATTGATAAAATGGCAGACTTTCTGGGTGCAAGTCAGTCCTCTGTATATTGCTCTGCCTTTCAGAGACACTGAGCAGCAAAAGGACCTTCTCATATTTCTCTTTTCATGCTAATTTTATTTCAGGCATTTTGAACAGAAAACCTTAAAATAAAATAAAACTCGCTGGCAACTTCAGATAAGCAAAGTCTCCCTAGAGCCTGAAAAGATTTGTGTTTGTTATCTTTCTATCCTTTATTTCTTCCAGCATAGGTTTCATCTAGTAAATAGTGGTTAATTGAATTTTAAACTTTTTAGAAACATACCACCATTTTTAAAATGCTCCCAGCTCCCCAGAGCACAAGGGCTGATGATGCAGCAATGTCAAGATAGATAAGTAAGGTTTCATCTGACAGAGTGTGGGTGTTTACAATGCTCTAAGCTAGTCATCCCCAACTGCATTGTTTGTGTGGGTCTAATCAGCAGAAGTCAGTGGTTTCAGACAGATAAATTATGTCCTAATCTCTGCTGACTAGGACTCCACTGAGTGTGAAGGGACCTTGGGTTTGTTCCCTGCGTTGTAAACATCAATGCTTAGATGAATCCCAGATGCAATATTTTCTTTACTGGTTGAGAAAGATAGGCCATAGTATATAGGTTCCTATGAAAAATGGCATGGAGATGTGGGACAGATTGAGAGAGAGAAAGAAAGATCAGGCGTTTTTGCTTTGCAGATCATTCTGTCGTGCCACTCTCAAAGATCGAGATTTAAAACAGTCTCATCTGATAAAAAGAAACTGGAGCTCACTCAAAATTTCTAGAACTAGACTTTCTCTTGTGAAAGAGTATTTTGTCACTGATGTGCTTCACCATCTGTTTTTGCTTTGTCTTGCAAGTTTAATGTGATGAAAATTGCAGAAAGATAATAGAGCCCAGACTGAAAAATAATACTCCTATATGTATATATGACAATAGCTGGTAATGCTGCCTAGACAATCTCTAGGCTGCAGATTTGGAACATTATCACATTTTGGCTGAGAACTGTTTGTGCTTTCTCAGTCAGTTTTGCCCTGGAAAGGGAAGTGGGATTTTGACAGGGCAGAGGGAGCATTTTGTGTAGCAAGTGCTTTTTAAGACCTAGGATTTCCATCATTATTAAAAACAACTGATTTTCATTGGCTTTTGCTGCTTGTCTGAGGGCTCTAACTTATTCCAGGGCTTCTTGAGCGGTTGGCAATAAGTGGTAATCATGGTCAGTTGCTGAAACCTGTGTACTGTTAGATATCGAAGATTATACCAGGTACCTCAAATACAGATGACCTGTTTTGGTAGTGGTTGTAATAACATTCCTGCCTGCTGCTTGACATCAAGCTTAGTTATCTTGATGCAGAGGACACCTGCTATTTATATGTGTCTGGTGCCATTTCAGCCTGCCTGCCTCCTACTGCTTCAAAAGGGTACAGTACTCATGGGAATCCTATGCTTTATCATTCAGCCCCATTCACATCTCCTACATAGCTAGAACATTAAAAAAAAAAAAAGTAGCAGAAGGTGATAATTTGGGCAGCCAAACCACTGACATGTTGTCATGAGAGCTGGTGATGAAAAGCACCTCAGGAATCTCTGAATCACGCCTGAGGAAGGAAGGTGTTCCCAGAAAATGGTAGGTATTACAAGGTGGAACTATATTATAGTAGGAAAGTGAATTATTTTTCTAAGATTAAGTTCCATGTGAGACAAAGCAGTTGACAAAGGTTTTGCATAAATCACAAGGGCGGCGATATTATTCTTGCCCACCCTCAAGACATTCCAGGAGTTGGTTTTCTTTCTAGTGCTGGTCATTCATTGCAAATGGGTCATTCATAACTTGGTAGCAGTGTATTATCCCCTAAATATATTGTTGTCTATGCAGCGTCCTAAGATTTATGAAATTCGTAACATCTGACATCAAATAGACTACAGCATTTTTTTGTAGAAATAGCAGATGCTGCTTTCTCAAATGGAACAGAGTAATTGGAGACCTGTTACACTGGCTTCTCCATCTCATACCTCTGCAGAACATTGCTCTATTCAAATTGATAGAGAGGTCAGAACTCAGACTTAAAGACGGCAGCAGATGGAGCATGGGTCTACGGAAGGTCATGACGTGCCCCAGTGTACTTGGCTGCTTCATGAAAGCATCCTCGTCAGCTTTGCCAGGTCATTTTGTGGAGGTTTCTGAGATTGCGGAGCATGCTTGTTCCATGGTACCTGAATATGTCTTTTTCTAACTCCAGCAGAGACAGTGAAGATTTTATAAGTTCATGTGCTACTTTTCAGTTATTGAAAATCAAATACTATTAGTTTCATTCATAATGGAAGAAAGCAAAAAATAATTTTTAAAAAACTTCTTGCAGAAAGTACTGATTTTCATAATTTCTGTTGTTCTACATTTTGCTCTGGATTTTTTTTTTTTTTTTTTTTTTAGTGTAGCTGGGTTCTAATGGAATACCATTTTTTGCTGAAATTTTGTTACAAATGAGGCAAAGTCTACATTTAGGGTAGTCTACATTCTAGGGTAAACCCTAGAAGTTTCCCCAGTTTTCTTTGCAGTTAAATGCCCATATAAATTAATATGAATTATTGCAAAGCATGTTCCCAGGCACTTTAGAGTGTGAAAGGTGTGAAGGTGTGAAAAAGGGAAGGAGAGAGGAATTTCTCCATGCCACTTATTTTGATGGTGTTTTTCAAATTTGTCTATCTTTCTTAGATCCAGAGAAGGTACAATTTGTATCCCTGTATTTCTACAGTAGCACAGCTGTGAAACTAGTCATATGTCATATAAGAGAATTCATCCCTTAATGCAGAAAAATTTGCATTTAGCATTACAAGTTACATTTTAAGTGTTACATTTACATTTTAAGCCTACTGCCTCCAGGTGCTGCCTTTTTCCCCCTCTGTTTCTCTTTATGTATATTTTTGTCTTCTAAAAGACTTCTTGTGGCTTCCAGTTAATCAGCTACTGGGAATAAGTTACACAGTTATATGCCTTTTGCTTTAAAAGCGGGAGACAGAACAAACCAACTAATAAGATCACAGTATCAGAGCATAAGGAGGCAAATTAAATAATAATAACATGGGAAAAAAATTCGAGGGCTTATGAGAAAATCATATGCATATTTGACAGAGAATGAAAAGAAAGAAGAAAGTAAGCAAAAAGGACCTTTAAAGAAGGGGATTATACAGTTATGTATCTAGATTTAGATTTTCACAAGTGCAATTTTATTTTTTATTTGGATCTTGTAAAATATGCAAGATTTAAATTTCTATTATTAACAGCATGATCAAATGACAATGATAGTTTTCTCACTTTGTATTCTCAACAGAATTCAGTAGTAAAACATTTTCTCAGTTTCTTATGTCTTATCTCAAGGATAAACTACGATCAGTTAGAAAAAATCAAAGCAAGCTTAAAGTAAAGGTGAAATGCCATGCATTTACTTAAATTTTCTTCAGAGTTCTTCTTGTGAATAGCATTTCTCATAGTGATGATTTATTCTGAAATAAAACATTTTACTTGTCATCATATCAGAATAGCTCAAAACCACCAGTAATTTGGCCAGGCATGTAAAATATACTAGTGGACTGTGAAAAGGAATAAAACAAAGCAAATCAATGATTTCTCTCAAAGCTTATTTTAAGGGAGGGGAAAAAAAAAAAGAGGGAAAATATTACATATATTTGCATCATTATATCTACCCATAAATGAAAACTTATTTCTAAAATGAATTCAACAGTCTAGCTCCAGTTCAGAAAATCATTGCAGCTGGAGTTTTAACTCTTTAAACATGTCAGTACTTCTCACTGAAGTCCGTAAATATATTTATGCATTTGTCCTGAACTGGAAGAAGAATGAAGACTGAACTTTGGGACTCTGAGTTACAGGAAGCTGAAATTGCCCTTAGTCCTGACAAAGTAATTAGAAAGATTGAAAAAAATAGAGAAAAATAGTAAAAAGAAAGTCTTTATGGGTTACACAAAAGTAATTAAATAACTTTCATTATTATTCACAGCTACAATGGGGTGTTAGTATTATAACTTGGGCAGGCCCAAAGAGATAACAAGCTGCTCTTTCCAGCTTTGAACAACAGCTGAAGAAGACCTTAATGGCTCAGACCTTAATGGCTCAGGACTTCGACAACTTTCTTCCCACCCTTCAACTTGCACAACTCCGAAGGAAGTTGTACAGCGTGAAGAAGACTTGCACAGCAGCTCCCTCTGCACAGCCAAAGGGACTAATTCGCAGCTACGAAGGGAGGGCAGTAGCTTGTTTTCTTTCCCATCTCCTGTAACTGGGGCATGCTGAAACCCTTCTGACAACGTGCTCTTCTCAATCAGTCGCTCGCAAACACAGTAGTTCGCTCAGAAAGTGGATCAGGAGAGCCCTGTAGCAACCCATTCCGGTAATGCCTGGAAGTTCAGAGCGGATCCAGTATATGTTACTGGTGGCCAGTCAGGCCTCACTGTGAGCCAAAAACATGGAATTTCCCCTCCAGACTGTAAAGATAACCAGCAAACATCATTCATTGATCTCTGTTTTTTACCTCATTAGCCTAAGTGGCCCAAGAAGTGCCAAATGCATCATACAAATACAAGACTTGCAAAGCATTGACAGTCTTACCCTTATTTGATTACCTTAACTACTAAAGCAGTATCTCTTCCTTGCTTTCCTCCTCATCCTGCTTCCCACAGTCTCATGGCATGCCGACAAGTGAACAGGAGACTGTAGGTGAGGACCCACATAAGCTACGATCCATTGTGGCAAGAATGAGACTAAGTGGTCTGGGCAGTGTCCTGTTTTAAAATCTGACACACAGGCAGAATGCAAATGGGCTCTACTGACAGGAACGACCAGCTGGAAAAGTATGTGTGTGTATCTCTGATATTTTAAATTTAGCATGTCTATTGATCCATCTTTATCCATGGACATAGTGATGAACTTTTCAGAGCCTGTGATTATTTAGTATAATCTCTTTAATATGAACCATGTGATAGCTACTGTAGAAAATGTCAGATAATTTATGTTCCTTTTTTTCATCCCGAGATCTAAGTTTATGGAGAAAGAGCCTGAGATGAGGAAAATTTATAAAGAGCAGAAGGTTGATAAAGTGATTGCATAATTATACAGCAGAAAGCTGTATCAGTTAGGATCTGTTTATAAAAGCCACGTACTAGGAAGACTAGGGTAAGTTTTCTTGATATTTCTCTATTGTAATCTTAAAAGGTCACTGTTATGACTACCATGTGACTCTATCCCTAAGCAATCTTGTTGTGTATAACAGCTGATGAAGTTCATAGTATCCTATATCAACTAATTCTTTTCACTGCAAAGATAATTCTGAAAAGCAGCATTCCACCACCTGGCCCACTGCAAACTTCTTCCTTCTGTATGAAAGAGGCAAAATATTGTGCTGAGTTTCTGCTGGGGTTTTCAGACACTTTACATTTTCTCTGGTCTCCTTTCTTTCATAGTGGAGAAGGAGACTCTGCTTTAAATATGCATTTAATAGGCCCAGAGGCCCAGAACTTATTCACAGTCTTGTGTGCAGACAGAAACAGGGTTTTTTTTTTTTTTTTTAATTTTTTTAAATTGACAAGTGAAATTGACCTTTGAATTTAGCTGCTAAATCAATACACAGCTGTAAATGAATTCAAAGACTGAAGAATAGAAAACAGAAAAAAAAAAGTGAATAATGCACAAGGGATTATAACAGTGTATCTAATTAAAAATTAGTATTAATATACATAGACACCTAACTGAATTCCGCCTTTTATATCGCCATCTCTACTATTGATCAAATGAACTGCTGAACTATATATTTTAGTGGAGGGATCTGCAAGACTCATTCATGTTCTGGTGGATTGTATGTTTTCCCATTTAAGAATGCATGAGTTATATGTCAGGTCCATTTTTTATGCTTTTATGGCATAGTTGTAGAATGGGATTTATAATTTTGCAAAAGAGTATTGTCAATACAAAATATTGACAATATTTATGTAAGCATTAATATTAAATTCCCACATATATATATATTTACTGTTAATTTTGTAACATTCTTATACCAGTAAAGCCTTTCTGAGAAGATCCCTCTCTCCATTTTTTTCATACCTCTTAAAGAGGTCATTAAAAAAATTATCTTAATATTTAAAATGAAATTAGGTGTAATTGCCAATTGAAGAGTTAGTTAGAATGATGTTGATGAAAAAAAGTAATGTTCTTCCTATTGAACTTTGCCTATTTTGAGTCACAAGTAAATGTAAGCAGGTTTTTGCAAAGTGCTGCTGTGCTTTGTTGCAGACTAATTCCTAAACCACATTTTAGTGCTATCAGTTGTAAATGAGAAATAGTCAAAAAGGATATGATTGCACAAAACATCAATTTTTTTCCAGTACCAGGAAAGATACAAAACTAAGGGAGGAGCCTGGGTATGAAAAGTATTTTTCCACCTATAGTAGATGACCAGATTTATAATCTAAAATTGTTCTTGAAGTTTTGGCATACTGTCATCTGTCTCCACAGCTGCAACAGTTCACTCTATCTCGTAGAAAGAGTTTTCTGAGTGAATTTAATGCTTAGCAAAATTTTGAATTTACAGCTGCTGGAAATAGAATACACGAGAGGGACACCAAGCCCTCGTGGTTTCTACTTGCTTGGTTACAAGCAAGTTACGGTTTTTGTGAAACTAGTATGAACAACACTGGGAGTTGAAGGGAAGATATTTCCAGCTGTTTTTTTTTTTTTTTCCCCACTGGTCCTTCAGTAATCCTCTGTGTAAACCACCAGCATTAATGGAGATCATGCACAAGGGACACAACTGAGATTATTAAAAATGTTTGTAATTATTACCATGGTAAGAAAGCTGTTTTCCTTTCTCTCAGCTATGTTAGCGTCTATTAACACTGGAATTTCTAGTGCAAACAGGTAGTTGCGATTTTATATATTTTGAAATATAAGGCTTTAAATCTATCTGCTGATCTGTTTGTTGTTTTATTATATTGGAGTTGGTGGGCCATCTCTGCGGAGCTGCCCGAATTGTTTGCAGAAGTAGCACTGAACAGCTACTTATGACATGGGAAATATTTCATTGATTTTCTTTAGCGAGGTCAAGTCAAATTGTTTCAGATAGAAAATGGGTTTCAGGCACTACTAATTTAGATCTGAAACTCTGATCTGAGGTGAAAGTTTTCCTATCTTGTGACAAAAACCTGAATTCTCAAGTCTGATTTGTATCCTCCATGTTCTGCAACAGCTGAGAGGCTATCCATACATGAGATTTATTTATTTATTTTAATCCCTGTGCAACTCTTTGGCTGGCTCTTCCATTTTTTGTAAACTTAGAAATACGACTTGGTATTTTGAATTCTGAGCAGTGATTATCTAGTATTTGAATACGGCACGTGAGCTGTAGAAGCTGCAGCAACATACCTCTTCAGTTAGCATTAGTAACCTTAGTGAATTGACGTTCATTTTTCTCTCACTTTTTAAACTGACAACCACATTCTCTGTAAGTCTTTTGTTTCTGCTGTACTGCAGTGGTTATGCTTTCCCATATTTTGTATCAATCAAAGGCATTTTTACTAGAGAAAAGCTGAGCAAGCTGAGAAAACATAGTTTTGCAGCAAAACAATTGGAGAGGGCCACGTCCTGGTGTGGTATGTTGGCTTGACCTTCTGTTGAAGTCAGCACCGACCTTTGATGAAGCATTTTGCCTCTGTATAACTTTCTTCCTCATCCAGTGAAATGGATGTGATAATATCTAATTTTGTCACACTTTATATGACTTCTCTATTTATGTCAGAATTTATGGATTAGCTTTTATCCCTGTAATTTGGAACGGGAATCTGATCTTCACTGCAGCCTCTAGGTATTGCAGTATTTCACACAGTCATTAATGATAAGGATTGGAAGTGATGAATAATGCTTAAATGCAAGCTGTTTAGAGACCACATTTTAAACTTCAGCTATCAAATCGTCTTTCAGGTAGTAGTATTCTTCCTGAGAAAGTGAATAATTAAGTGTAGATTAATATATTATTTGACAACTTGTTGTCAGATTTTTCTGCCACTTTTAATGGAAGCTTTCAAACATGAAAAATAAACAAAAATACTTCTTAAAATACTTCTCCACAGAGTAGTTTTGCATTTGTTCCCCACAGACCAAAACCCTAGTCATATTAATTAACTAATTAATTAATTTCAAATAGAATTGATTGATGTTCCTCATCCAAAATCATTGTGTAGAAAATAGTATTTTCCTAGAAATGTTGCCAAAAGTCCAACTGTTTTTCTTGTTTTTACAAATGGGAAAGGAAAGGATTTTTCATTCTAGATATTTTCTTTTTCTTCTGTCTTTTTAGGAATAATGGAGAAAAGGTAGCAGTCATGGAAAAGTGGAAGAGAGGAAAAGTAGCATGGGAGCACTGTGCAGATACAGATCTGAATACGATACAGAATACTGAAAATACTATTATTGAAAAGGGATGGAATTTGTGGAAAAAAATATATATATGTATTCAATTATTTTTCTGTTTTAATATTTCAATGATTTATGCTTTTCCTTTGAGAGAAAAGTTCTAATCAGTTCTAATCTAGGCAAAATACAGAGTATGTAGAATAAACTGAATTGCACAAGTCCATGAAAAAAACAGTTTTCTTTGCACTGTTTTTTTATTACCCTGGGGTGATCTCTTATTTTTAAAAATTCACTTTAGGGTTTATTTTAAAGCTTTGAAAATAAGGCACAAGAAAATGGTTCCCTGAAAGGAAAAGTAGATTTAAGTGTATTATTATACAACAAGCATTGAGGGTGTTCCACTGCTGTGAGCATTGCTTGTGGTGCTCTGAAGGATCAAGATTCATCTGTTCTTTAGACTTCCCTCTGACTTTGAAACCATATGAAGAATAAGGAAAAGGGAAGGTGATGAGACTAATGTAGTGCTTATAATTGGCTTTGATTTTCCAATCCCCTCAATGTCTTTAAAAAATAAGAGAGAAAAAAAAGAACACAACTTTTTTTTTTTACAGGAAAATGTAAGCCTGTATACATAATCAGAGCTATATGCATCTTTCATTGTTTCAGAAAGGTTCACACTTCCATTTTATTAATATTTCATTATCTAAAAGTCCATCAGATAAAAAAAAAGTAACATTTTTAAGGCCCAGCTATTTTATTGATGGAGTAAATATTCAACTCTTGGGTGCTACTACTGAGTTTTTATGGTTTCTTAAAACTATATTCAATTTTGTGCTCAGAATTGGAGGGGAAACCACTCCGGCTTCATGCTGGGGCTTCAAGAACATTGAAATCCAGAGTATGTTAATATGACCTGGAGTGTGAAGTTTGATCTGCTCAAGTTTACATTGACTTTAATTTTCTTTATGAACAGGACTAAAAGGTTCACTTTGATTTGTAATTAGCCTTAGAAAGCTTTCTTCAGGAAAAAAAAAAAAAGCTTTCACTTCCTGAGGAGCAATATGTTTGCCTGCTTGACTCCTATGCTGGTAATAATCATAGAAACCAGGTTAAAAATCCCAGCATGGGAGCGAGTAGAGATGAGCGACAGAGCACAAACCTACCTGGAAAAGTCTTGAGTATTTCAGCAACTATCTACCACATGGACATTTAAGCATCAGAGAGAGAGTGAGTGCAAGCAGGCACTGAAGAACAAACAAGATGGCATTTTCCCACTGACTGTACATGCACATACTCCGCAATAGTTAGGAATTAACAGCATAATATATGCAAATGAAAAATATCACAGCAATCCAGCAAACTGAAACATGCTTGGTTTGCTAAGATTACTGTTTTTGATTTTTTTACCATGCATTCCTTTATTTGTGAAGCAGTATTTAGCCACTTCCTCCTGAAACTAAGCAATAGATTAATTATCCCTGTATATTTTTTTGGTAATCAATTTCAGGTCTTTAATATAAGATGAAACCTTGTATCTGATATAGGCCAGAGCTGTGGCATGGAAGAGGTTCCCTTAGGTAGATATTGGACATTTTATTTGGGAAGATCTGTTTTACCAGGATATCTTGCAATTTTGGAAAATAAAAGCAGAAATAATATCATTATGGGCATTTGGCCCTTCATAAAAGTTATTGCTACAGCTTCTCTTTGCATAGTGATTCCTGTGCAGTGTATAATCTCTCTGAACAATTCTAAAACATCCATGTTTGCCCATGTGACTATGTTTATGTGAGCAAAGCCTAAATTTTTAAGTCACAATGTATAAGAAATAAATTAAGCAGCTCCATGAGTTTGTGATTCTATATCCTGAGCTTGGCCACCTATACATCCCCTCAACTCTTTGGAGTACACAGATTTGGGCCCTTCTCCAGGTGGCTGGAGGCAGATTTTTCATAAACTTATAGAAAGTTCATTATCTTTGAGGTCTCTATCATTGTCAAATTTGGCTCAAATTGCCCAGGAAGTGCAGAACTTACTGGAAAAAAGAGATGTCAGAGAAGCATTTTGAGTGTCATTGTTTTTGCACAGCCCTGCTTTCCTTAGAAACTAGATTTAAGATTAGTAGTAAGTGTAGTAATAAATGTTGTAATCAATTTCTTTGTAAATTAAGCATATAAGCATCTTTCTTTTTCAATATTTTGTTTTACACAAAAATATATAATAATATATAATGACATATTATTTCTTTATAACATCCCTGTATAATCATATTCAACATTTTTTGTAGTTAGACAGATTCCGGTTGATAAGCAAGTTTTGAAGCCAATGCATCCAGCATAATATTTAACCTTGATGCAAACAAAGGTGTTTGTGAGAGGGCAAACATTGAAAGTACTTACTGCATCCTTTTACTGTTTTCAACTAATTGCACAACTAGTTACTTTGCACAATTTGCTGAAGTATTCACCTAAGAATATATAAAAAAAAATTCCTCAACTTTCTCTGCATTTTTTGTATGATGGAAACAGAAATGCACCATAGAATGAATTCAATATTTTGGCAGAACTGTCATCCACGCACTCATCACTATGACACTCTCCCTACTTTTGCACATTGAACGGGGTTAGTCAGAGGTGTACTGGTAATGTGAATAATTGCAGTGTGGGCGACTCTCAAGTTGAAAGCCAATCTTGTTACGTTGCTGTGTGAGTGCGAGTTGAAATTTTCTATGGTTTCCTATTGTGTGCAGGAATACTAATTACTTTAGCAGCACATATGCATTCTGTTCTCCGCTGTAAAAGTAGATTATGGTGAGAGCAGGGGCTGTTTAAACACTGTGTTCTGAATTGAATTATGTGCAAGTGAAACATTTTACAGGCATGAGATACAAAAAAAAAGCACAGAAGTAAATACTCGATATTTTCTTAGTGTTGATGGCACATGATAGAAATTTACAAGGCTGAGCAGTGTGTGCTGGCTTATTTAAGTCATCTTCATCACGTAGGCATGAAAAAACACTTTTAACATTTGTTGTGCTAGGTGAATTTGGCTTCTAGTTTTGCATTTTGTTACAGAAACATAACACAGAAGTTGTGGTACTGTGAGGAAAATGTCGATGAATGTGGCATGCCAAAGCTGATGGGAGAAAAATACAGTATGCAAAGAATCTTGGTTTCCAGTTTTGGGGGAGGAGGAAGAGGAGGATTGTTTCACATTTCTGCTGCAGAAATTAGAACCCTTAACACATCATTTCACTATCTTAAAAGATGCCACACAGTTTCCAGGGAAAACCTGTTCTTGGGTAATCTTATTGCTAGGGTAACATAAGCCAGTAAAGGGAATACTGCTTTTGAGACTCTGCTAAGGCTTGTACTTGCTTCTTCAATGGCAAGTTGATTCAGAATTTTTTTCCCCTTAAACTTCTAATTTTAATTTTCAAAGAGGAAACAGCACCTTGAATATTGCTCTGTTGCTCTGAAAGAATCAGAGAAGGGGTAGCAGTTTTGCTGTAAAGATTGGCGAAAGGAGGGAAGTGAAAGAGATGTAGAAGCCAAAGGGGAGTTGAAGACCTGCAATAAGATGAATAGGAACAAGTTCTGTTATACTTGGCTGCAAGTTATATATCGAGATTCTCTTTGTATTCAGTGGCTGAAATGGGGTATAATTTAATCCCATTTCAAACACATATATCAGCACAGTGTCAGAACAAATAGCTTACACATTAGGTCTCCTATAATTTGATTCTTGTCCACAGTATGTATTAGTTCTGTCAGCATTAACATCATTAATGCTGTGGCTATGTACTTTGAAAGAGCAAAAGGATGTGACTGAGGTTGCCGATCACTATACCTAACTTTAACATGTTGTATGCACATGTGCACATGCAAGCAAGTAAATGGTGGGTCAGTGGCAAAAGCACTGTAGTTAATGGAAATATGAACTCACTTAAACTAGGACCAGTTGAAGTGCTCATATGTCTGCACTGGGCTGAGTGGATCTACAGGAGAGCTGTCCTGTTTCATTCTGCATTGGCAGCTGGAAGCCAGCTTGAGTATCCTAAGGGTCTTCAAAATTTTCCCTGGAGAATCTTCTTCTATGGCAATTTTATTTACATGTGATGCCACCTTCATGTTTTAAGCTGACAGGTTGTGCTTGGGAACAGCAGAGGCATAGGCCTATCTCTGGGGGTCATCTTTGTCGGAACGAAGAAAGAAACTGCCAACTGAGGTTTTATTCAAAAGTTTGATTTAGGCGTGCTCAATTCAGCAGCTTCCTTATGGGAGCAAGTTGCTGTTCCTTTTCCTCCTTATGGGATGAAAAAAAACTTTTTTTTTTCTTTTTTTCCCATTTTGTAAATTTTCCTATTAAGTCCTCCAAGCAGACTAAAATAGTTTTCCAAACTCAGAACAATCCAAGCCAGAGATTCCAATCTGGAGTCATAAGACTGTGACTCCTCAAAGTGAGTAGTTCAGATTTTGCTGTTCACATTCTGACTCTCTTTGGTTAGCTTGACTCCTCAGCCTACTGCTTTCTCGGGGTACGCTTTGTTGGCTGTAGCATACCGCCCCACAGCAGAATTACTCATCTGACCAACCTGGCCCAGAGATTCATACACTGCTACCTTTTCCCAGGCAAATGTATGACCACTCCTCGTGTTCATAATTTCAGGGGTTCTTCTAACTCTATAGTATCAGACCCTTTCTGAAGTTTCCTAGGTCTGTCTCTCTGTGTGTATATGACCTCCAGGAGACACAAGCTCTTCTTTAAGGCTTGGCTTCATAAAAAACAGACAGTCTGAAGGGCAGAACAGCAGTAGCAAGGTGCCCGACACTATCTTGCCCTTTCCCTCTGGCAAGAAAAATGCAAACTGCTCTCCTTCTACAAGCAAATGCCTAAGTCATGAGGAAGTGGGAGTGGTCATGACAGCTTCTCAGGTGGAGTTCTTTTCCATAGGAAGCAGAAAAGAAAGACAGGCAGGGAGGGTTTTTTCCCCAGGTACAGCAGAAATACTTATGAGGTCCAAAACTGGCAGCAGTTTTAGTAAATATTTCTGCTCACTTGCACGGGAAAAGATTGGTGTTTTTTTTCCCGTATATCCACTCACCTTTACTATGTAGTAGTGCCAAGCTCAGGAGACAATGAATTCTTAAAGAACAATTTGCTTATGAAGCTACTGGATTTGTCTCCTGTAAATTTCATGTATTCTTTAGGCATCCAGCAGATGTGTTATGTGTTTGAACTGCAAATGTGGTTTCATCTTCAGGTTCCTAATTTTAACATGTGTAATTTACTTTGCTGCCAAAAGCTCAGGCCTCAAAAGAGCACACTTGGAGGTCACAGCCAAAAAGGCAATCTCCAGTTATTCCTTTTGGGCTATGCTTTGAATTCTCTGAGTGGAGACAAAATGGAAAAGGTTTTACTTGATTTTTAGTGATGTCTCAGATTATCACAAGATGCATTTGTTTGAAAAGCAAAAAAGAAAAATAAAAAGATATTGACATGGGCCTTTGCAGCCAAATCCCTGCAAAGTACTGTGTGCAGGTCAGACTTCACACTATCAGGAACTGTATTGGCAGAACAAACAGGTACTAGGAAATCACTTGGAATACCTCCTTTCAGGTCTCTGGAGATTAATATTATCATAAATTTGGAAGCTTTATTTAATTGCACTGATTATATTTTCTTCTGGGAGTTGATGGATTACTACTTTCTTCTTTCTGTATGCAATGTATCATGGTTTTCTTATTTAAGTCAAAGTCTTGGAAATTAATTGTGATAGGAATTAAAGAAATATATAACAAATTATCCAAAGCCATTTGCTACATGTTGAGCTGCCACATGTACATGCGGCAGTCCAGGTCTCCAGTTGCAGGGAGTGTGTGGGCTTCCCAAAGTTACCAGGGGGTAGCAGAGACAACACGTACATTATGTGTGAGCAGGTGGATGAACTGCTTAGCCTGGTGGCATCACTGAAGGAGGAGGTAGAAAGGCTAAGGACTGTCAGAAAATGTGAGAAGGAGGTGAAGTCACACCCTGCAGTCATCTCAAGAAATGGACTGGGGGAACACACCTAATCCATCTGAGAACCACCCCCTACCCTCCTGCTGTGGGGCAGACGGGGCAGGATTAAGAAACAAGGAAGAATGGAAACAGGTCCCTGCTCAAGGTGGCAGGAAAATCCCCTCCTGGCCCACCTGGCCTCCCCAGGTGACCATATCCAGGGTCTGAGGCCCTGGAACTCGAGGGGCCACCAAATGAGGACACGGACCAAGATCCATATAGGGGATTGTCTAGCGTAAAGCAGTCAAGCCCATGCCTTAAGACTGCCTCGACTGAAAACAAAAGAAGGGTGAATGTAGTGGGTGACACCTTTCTGAAGAGAGCAGAGGGCCCAATATGCCAACCGGACCCTTCCCACAAGGAGGTCTGTTGCCTCTCCAGGACCCAGCTAAGGGACATCACGAAAAGGCTCACAGGTCTTACACAGCCGTCTGGCTGTTACCCGCTATTGGTCTTCCAGGTTGGCAGCAATGAAGTTGCCCAGAGAATTCTGAAGTCCAACAAACGGGACTTCGGGGCACTGGGGAGATCAGTTGAGGGAGTGGGTGTGCAAGTGGTGTTCGCCTCTATCCCCTCAGTGTTCGGGCAGGACGCTGAGAGGAACAGAAAAAGCCACCTGCTCAACAGATGGCTAAGAGGCTGGTGTCATCGGTCAAATTTGGGGTTTTTTGATCATGGGGCAATCCTTATGGCACCAGGCCTCCTGGCAACAGACAGGGTTCACCTGTCTTTGGGGGAAAAAGAATCCTTGCCCAGGAGTTGGCACAGCTCATTGAGAGAGCTTTAAACTAGGTTTAGGTGTTTAAAATAGGGGAAGAGGATAAAACTGGGATCACTAGTGATAAGCCTACAGTCAGCATGCCAGGTCTGGGGGAGAGCTCAGTAGACCAGCTGAAGTGCCTCCAAATCAATGTATGCAGCATGGGAAACAAACGGGAGGAGCTAGAGGCAACGGTGCCTCAGGAAAACTATGACATAGTCGCTATCACTGGAACGTGGTGGGACCACTGTCATAACTGGAGTGCTGCACTGGATGACTACAGACTCTTCAGAAGGGACAGGCAAGGAAGGAAAGGAGGAGGAGTAGCGCTATATATTATGGAGTGCTTTGATTGCCCGGAGCTCGAAGTGGGTGATGGAAAAGTCGAGTGCTTATGGGTCAGGGCCATAGAATCACAGAATCATAAAGATTGGAAGGGACCTTTGGACATCATCTAGTCCAACTTGATCTAGGATCAAGGGAAACACCAACAAGGCTGATATGCTGGTGGGAGTCTGCTACAGACCACCCAACCAGGAATTAAGAGACAGATGAGGCATTCTGCAAACAGCTGGCAGATGTCTCACAATCGGCAACCTTGTTCCTGTGGGAGGCCTCAACCTGTCAGATGTTTGTTGGAAATACAATAAGGCAGAGAGGAAACAGTCTCGGAGGTTTGTGGAGTGCATGGAAGATAACTTCCTATGACAGCTGGTGAGAGAGCCTACCATGGAGCCACACTGGACCTGCTCTTTGCCAACAGAGAAGGACTGGTGGGAGATATGGTGGTTGGAGGCCATACTGGGCATAGTGACCATGAAATGATAGAGTTTTCAATTCTTGTTGAAGTCAGGAGGGGCATCAGCGAAACAGCTACTTTGGACTTCCAGAGGGCTGGCTTTGGACTGTTTAAGACACTCATTGGGAGAGTCCCTTGGGAAATAGTCCTGAAGAGCAAAGGGGTCCAGGAAGGCTGGACTTTTTTGAAGAAGGAAATCTTAAAGGTACAGGACCAGGCTTTCTCTGTGTGCCAAAAGATAAGCTGGAGAGGAAGAAGACAGGCCTGGCTGAATCAGTGAATCTCAGTGAACTATCACTGAGACTTTGGGCAAAAAAAGGGGTTTACCACCTTTAGAAGAAGGGGCAGGCCACTCAGGAAGAGTAAAAGGATGTCATTAGGGTATGTAGGGAGGAAATTAGGAAGATGAAAGCTTGAATGGAACTCAATCTGGCCACCATGGTAAAAGACAACAAAAATATTTCTACAAATACATTAACAAGAAAAGGAGGACCAAGGAGAATTTCCATCCTTTTTTTGGATGCAGCAGAGAACATCATCACCAAGGATGAGGATAAGGCTGAGGTACTTAAAGCCTTCTTTGCCTCAGTCTTTAATACCCAGGCCAGTTATCCTCAAGGGACTTGGCCCCTGAGCTGGAAGACACCTATGGAGAGCAGAAGAAACTCCCCGTCATTCAGGAGAAAACAATCAGTGACTTGCTACACCACCTGGACACTCACAAGCCTATGGGGCCAGATGGGATCCACCCCAGGTTTCTGAAGGAGCTGGTGGAAGTGCTCACCAAGCCACTCTCTATCATCTATCAGCAGTCCTGGTCAACAGGGGAGGACTCAGATGATTGGAGATTTGCCAGTGTGACCCTCATCTAAAAGAAGGGTCGGATGGAGGATCCAGGGAACTACAGGCCTGTCAGCCTGACCTGGTATTGGGGAAAGTTATGGAGCAGATCATCTTGAGGGCTAGCACACAGCATGTACATGACAACCAGGGCATCAGGCCCAGCCAGCATGGGTTCCTGAAAGGCAGGTCCTGCCTCACCAACCTGATCTCCTTCTATGACCAGGTGACCCGCCTTGTGCATGAGGGAAAGGCTGTGGACGTGGTCTACTTGGACTTCAGTAAGGCCTTTGACACAGTCTCCCACTGGCTTCTCCTGGAGAAGCTGGCAGCTCCTGGCTTAGGCAGATGTACTCTTTGCTGGGTGCAGAACTGGCTGGAGGGCCAGGCCCAGAGGGTGGTGGTGAATGGAGTTAAATCCAGCTGGCGACCAGTCATGTGCCATGCTCCCCAGGGGTGAGTGTTGGGGCTGGTCCTCTTGATTATTGATGACCTGGATGAGGGGATTGAGTGCATCCTCAATAAGTTTGCAGGTGCCACCACGCTGGGAGGAAGAGT
>VZSV01000310.1:221818-283891 GCA_013398735.1 Nothocercus julius
TTTAGTCTGAAGAAGAGGAGGCTCAGGGAAGACCTTATCGCTCTCTACAACTACCCAAAAGGAGGTTGTAGTGAGGCAGGGGTTGGTCTCTTCTCCAAATTAGCAACTGATAGGACAAGATGAAATGGCCTCAAGCTGCAGCAGGGGAGGTTCAGGTTAGATATTAGGAAAAAATTCTACATGGAAAGAGTAGTCAAGCATTGGAACAGTCAGTAAAACACCTTTCAGTACTACTGTAACTTACGAGCAAATGGGAACGAGCATATAAAGGCTGCTTTTCCTGTCTTACAAGAGGTTATTAGTCTTAAGGATGGGAGGATTCTGCTACCGTTGGGCCCCTCACTACAAGGACATGAAGGAGTTGGAGCATGTTCAAAGAAAGGCAAGGAAGCTGGTGAAGGGGCTGGAGCGCAGACCCTATGAGGGGAGGCTGAGGAAGCTGGGGTTATTTAGTCTGGAGAAGGGTTGGCTGAGGGGTGAGCTTACCGCTCTCTACAGCTGCCTGAGTGGAGGTTGTAGTGAGGTGGTGGCCTTCTCCAAATACCTGCCGAAAATAGGACATGAGGAAATAGCCTCAAGTTGCACGAGGGGAGGTTCAGGTTAGATATTAGGAGAAATTTCCACACAAAGAATGGTGAAGCATTGGAACAGGCTGCCCAAAGAAGTGGTGGAGTCACTGTCCCTGGCGGTGTTCAGGAAGCTTGAACATGCGGTGCTTAGGGACATGATTTAACAGGCATGGTGTTGAAGGGCTTCTGTTTGGACTCAATGAACTCAAAGGTCTTTTCCAACCTTAATGATTCTATGATTTTATATTTTTATGCATTTTGTAGGTCCTTTCTGACATATAATAATAATAATGATTCCATTCTTCTGGAAATATTTGCAGAAACTCCTTAATTCTTTTTTTTAATGGGTATTCTCTTCAAAAGAGAGTATATATTGGACATGCCAGACATCTACTGTTACTCTTCAAATCATTATAATAACATTCATTCTCATTTATACTTTTGTGCCAGTCACCAGGACATTTTGTCTTACACTTTTGGCGTATCGTGATGGCTTCTGGTCTTTGAATGATCTGTAACAGTTCGTTACTTTCTTGTTCAGAGTTCTTCTCTTATGCAAAGAAGCTTATAATCAGTGTTTATAATTTGTATGAAAGAATTCACCGCTAAAATAGAATTATAACTGTCCTTCCTGTCACCTTAAATTCTCTTGAGGAGAATATTTTTTTAAAATGAAGTCTCAGTTCATTATGTTGGGGAGCAAGGGCTGAGAAAAGACTCCTAGCAACCAGGCGGGGGGATAGCTTCAAGGAAACCTCTGTGGGGCAGCAAGGACAAGGAGTGGACAAACTGGAGTCAAACACGTGAGCATGGAGAATAGACACGAGTCGATAGCAAGCCTGCATGGAACAGCCGTGGCAGTGGAAATCACGTAGCCGTACAGGATTTCAAGGATGAATTAGAGCTGCCTTAGGGTTTCTTTCATTCATATAGGGTGCCAGGCAAGCTCATGCATAGCACTCGAATACAGCCGTTTTGAGAATGGAGGTATTCAGGACTGGAACCCATATATGCTTAGTTTCCCAGGCTCGTAAGAATAGGATTTTGAAAGTTGCTAGCTCTGTAATTTATGCAAATTGGTTTTCCCTTTTATAAATCATGTTCCTTGAAATGCAGTATCAGCAAAAGGTACATTCTTTCTTTGGGTCTGACGATCACTTCCTCTTAATCTTGATAGTTTGTTCATCTTCATGGAATAGATCTTCATGAGGGGAAAGACATTTCCTTCACAATTTCCTTGTGTTCAAATTATGAACACAGAAAATCTGCAACGTTCTTTCATATTAACTCAGGTCCTGCAGTGAAGAAATCGCATTTAATAAATGGCGAAATAACATTAGAAAACACAGGTGTACAGTTGGTATGGTAACCAGGCTATCTAACTTTCAAATGGCATAGACATCATGCTCATTTATATCTTCAGGAATGATGGACATAAAGAAAAAATGTATTTTTTAGCCTTTTTTTTTTAGAATTTTTCATCATGCCTTAAGAAAATGCAGGACTTCTCACTGGATGTTCTGCTGAGCTATACCCCTGTAACTTCAATACTCTGAAAAAGTATTAGTAATTATGCTATATTAAATATATATTAGATATTAAAACAGTATATATTAACTATTATATGTATATACTATATATGTTTATAATATATACATATATTTATGTATAACAATTTTATAATATACATTTAAATATTTAGGCATATTATATGAACTAGTTTTTCATATTATATGAACTATATTTCACAGTTTCTGAATGGCAATTTTGCAGTGTTTTCTTTAACACAGTCAACTGGATAGCGTTTGCTTAAGAGTTAAAACATACTGCTGTAAATCAATCTGTTAGTGGGTCATATTACTATAGAGTTCTGGAGATCTCTTGCTTGAGTCAACACAAAATAGCCTCTTAAATGGGGACAGTGGATTTACCCACAGCCCTTGCTATTATTTTCATTTTTTCATTGCAAGCAATAGTAACAGTGCTATTCAACTGAGATCGTATTTTGGATAAAATTGACTGCTTCCCACCTGTACCTTTTATTGTTCTTTCTCCTAAAAACAGTTCAAATAAAAAATCAGAAGAGTATATTTAATTTCCTTCAAAACTACCCAGGGATGTAATGCCCAAAAAACTTGACACCAGTTAAGCAGCTGTTGTGTTTGTTGAGTGTATTGATTTACACAGTCTCTTTGTTGCTTTGTACTCCTCAAGTCAGTCAGCCTTCTGTACCTCTCCTATAAGTTTACCGAAGCAGGAAATACTTTATTTTTATATATTTCTATGTAGCATCTAAGACAAATGGTTCTGCTCCTACAGTAAATTATAATATTCTATATGCATGTAAATGTATTTTTAATACAAAAGACAGTAGTGTGGATTACTTGTTGATTGGAATACAAGGCAGAAAAATTCTGAATAAGTTTCTGCAGAATTTCAGTCTTTCTTTTGAGAATCTCTGTGGCAAGTCAGGTAGAAAGATATATTGGGTGAGAAATCCGGACTGCTGCTTGTTTAAGGGTCCTGACTCCTACCAGGAGTGGAGGACACAAAACCTGATTTTGGCAGTATAAACTTGCACCTGCCCTGAAGCTATTTGTGTGGTGAAGCAGAAATTAGCCATGCCTGTTCTGCCAATGAAAGGAACCTTTCTCCTTAGGAACAGGATGTGGCCAGTTCAGCACAGAATATGTGACGATTCTACCTTTTTTCCTTCAGTTTCTGTAGGGGGAAGGAAGGAGTGGAAAGATTTAGTGGGTTTAAGACAGACTGTCTCAAAAATTACCTGTTACAATTTCTTTTCTCTCTTCCTTTTTTTTTTTTTTTTTTTTTTCATAGAGTTAAATGTAAGAGAGCCTGATGTAAGAGTGTGTGATGAATCATCATGTAAATATGGAGGAGTGTGCAAAGAAGGTGGCGATGGCTTGAAATGTGCATGTCAGTTTCAGGTAAGGATTTTTTCCTCTTTTCTGGGTGATTTTCCTGCCCACTTTTTCTGGTGTATTCAAGTATTACTAGAAAGGGAATTTCAAAAATTTCGCTGATCAAAATGCTAATATAATCCAGTCGTGTCCTAATTCTTCAGGTTTTTAATTACATTTATTTATATGTGAGCACAGGCTGAGCTCAATTAGTTGTGCTCAGGAAGCAATTGGGGAGTAAGACTTTACGTCAGTTCCCTGTTAAGGTTTGTTAAGTCAGTCTGAACCACAGACTGATGTCCAGAGTAAAGAGAGGGCTGCCATATGCCTGACAGCCATGGCCCTTTCTGTCAGGGTCGGTGAGCACTGGATGATACCTGCTGTGTCTGCTCTCCCCCTTCATCTCATTGTGCCCCTGAGACCTGCGATGAGAAGGAAGATGACCCAGATGAAGTTATGATTTAAACCTGGTACTACCTGTGCTAAGATTAGTATTTGGAAATTCTTCTGTACTCTGCTAGTTGCATTTCTTACCTAGATAGTTTTCTTGGCATCTTTCTCTGCACCACAGAATCTCCTAGTCAAATCATAGTGGCAAGGTGTGTATTTTGTCAGGCACCAAATTCCACGTCCTTCTTCTGAGATACGAGCCACAATATCTTTAATTCCTGTGTGCTGAAAATAATAACCAAAACTGCATTTAAAGTGGACTGAAAGAGAAGGAAAGTACAAAAGTACAACTTCAGCACTGTGTGGGCAAGTGAAAATCAGATAATAACAGAATTACCAGCAATTGTAAAGTTTCTTCATGGAAAGTGGTGAATTAGCCCAACTCAGAAAAAAATAGTGAGATTTAATTTTAAAAAAATCCTCTGAACTCTTAAAAGTTAGTAAAATCAAATTCTTGTATTTTGACTTACTGATTTTTAAGCTTTTAAGATGCATAGTTCATACTTTTTTATAACCAACATGGCAAATAGTCCCCTCCCCATTCTTTTTAGATAAAAGAGAATACAGAGATTCTTTGTTTTCATAATTAATATCTAGGATAAAAATACTAAATTTTACGAGACTCCTGGTGAAACTGCAGGAGTTGTCGGTGTTACTAATCACCTATAGGGAGGGTTGTCCTTTTTTAAGAATAATCTTGTGTTCTATTTACAATAAATTATAAATCAAGAGGAACCAGAGTAGCAACAGTGTGCATGTGATCTTATACGGGTTTTAGATTTTAGGGTATTGCAACTGTCTCTTAATGTAGTGAAGTTTAGGTGGGTGCATTCTTTAACTTACCTCCCATGAGAACAATGGGATCTGATTGTCTCTTAAAATGATAACAACTGCTTAGGAGAAGGCAATAATAGCCTTGACTCTAGCTGTAACTTCTAAAGAATAATAGAACCAGAACCCAGTAATGATTAAAAAATGCAAAGAAAATAAACTCCAGGCTAATCAAAGGTTTTGTTTTATTTTGTAGAGGTGGTAAATTTGATGGTTCCCTTTTTTTCTTGACAGTAATATAAGTTTCAAAAAAAAAAAAAAAAAGGAAAGCTAATTAATAAGTTTCATTAATAAGCATCTTTCTACTTCCTGAAAAACTTGTCTTGTACTCTAAGGTACAAGCCTAAGCATGACATAGCATCTTGAAATCCTCCTTGAGCTCTCCACCTTAATTATACAGCTGAAACTAGCACCTCTAAAATCTTCCCCTCAAAAAAAGCCCAGCCCAAACCATTAGGTTATCTACATGCAAAACCATGCAATAACTTGTTAGATTTTTTTTTTTTTTTTTTTTGGGGGGGTGACTTTAGAAGATCTGGAAAAGGGTTTGGACAAAACTCTGTAAAATGGTTCAATTAAGAACACACTGCAAGGAGAATGGGGATATATAAGGACATAAAAAGCATTTCTGATCCTCATAGCTGGAGACAGACTCTTGGCTAAATCAGACCATTGGTCTGATCCATTATGGTGTTTTTTAAGTTACAATTGCAGCTTAAAAAAAAGTGCGTTCTGGAAAGAGAATTGCCAGACTAAAATTCCCTCAGATTTGAGTGCTGGTCAGCTGAGGATTTTCCTGTTGAAGGAAGTCCTGTTGCACTGTCACCAGGTGCAAGGCTAATGAGGTTGGCTTTCCTGGCTGCCTGATAATGGGCAGTTTTGGTGAAAAAAGGGGCACTATTTTTAAGAGCCACCCTAAAACTGCTCTTATCCAAGGCAAAACCTAGCGCAATATGTCTTTCAAATTCAAGAAAATGCATATAGATCTCAGTTTCCTTTCAGTCTGAATCACCACTCCTTCTCCAGCTTCTCATACTAAAAAAGCCCCTCTGCCTGGGAGAATCTGAATGTGTAGCCATGCCTAGCCTAGTATCATTTCTTAAATTTTAGTCTTTTAAAACTTCAAGTAGTAATGATCATAGGTTTTCCTCTTAGGATCCTCTTCAGAAATTACTGATGGATAGTGTTGTCATTGAAACACATATAATGTCATGGCAGCAAGAACTCTGCTGAACTCTACTTTTCTGAACGCCTTGAAAGCTTTCTCTGCCTTGCCATGTCTACTCTACTTAAATTATAAACCGAAGTTCAAGGTTCCAAAATTATAATGTCAAATCAGATCTAGCAGAGGTGCTAAAGGATTCTTGTAAAGGGTTCTGCGCTCTGCTTGCAGTGGCCTGGATATCCTCGCTTTCAGCAGCCCTAGCCATTACGAAGGATACCTGTGTTTTTATTATGACTGTGAGGTGAGGAAAAAAATGTTTAGCAAACTTTTAAGTCTTTTGCTGCAATCTGTATGATATTTTATAGAACTTAAATAAAAGAAAACCAATAGTCAACATCCAGTGGTGGATATCCAGGCATTTCACTAAAGATTTATCAAACTTTGGAAAAAAAGGGAATAATTTTACCTCCCAACTTTTTACCCTTAGGACAGAAACTGTCTACTTTTAAACACCACTGGACAACTTTTAGAATTAATTGAGCATTATCTATTGGAAAGCATTGTTCTCTTAAAAAATAGTCTCGTTTTCATTTATTCACTAATGCTGACTGTTAAGTGTGAAATATGATAGGACTGATGGCTATGATAAAATGTCTGAAAGCTATTCAATAAATGAAAGTATCACAAAACTGGGAGCATGATTTATTTCCATTTCTGTATGCTTATTTCAATCTCAGTTGGTAATCTTTGGAAGGATGACAAAGCAGTAAGGATATTTTGGTACTGGAAGTGGATATTTTGAGGGTTTTGTATGCCAGAATTTTCAGTCACAGAGAATATAATTTGGAATTCAGAAGAGAAATTGTTGCTACTGTTTTGGACAGTTTAGCTTAAATAACATCTTTTTGTGTGTGTCAGCTCTCTTTCACTAGTTCATTCATGTTTAAGACATGTAAATTTGAGGACTAGATTGCATCTTTGTTTACTACTGTTTTTTTTTCTCTTCCCCCCCAACCCCATGGTGTTTTGAAGGTGCCAAAGATGTCTAGAATTAATGTTATCTTATAAGCCCCAAAAGGACTAGTCAGTTTCTACTCATACATTCTTCTTCTACATTGAAGAAGTCTTCTCTTTCCTCAGTATGTTTATCCTTCAGATCCTTGTAGATGCTTGTCATATTCCCTCCAATCGTTTTTGAGACCTGCTAAAGTTACTCAGGTATTTTAATCTTTTTTTAGTAAATTAGTATGTTCAGTCCATATGGAGTTGCACTATTAGTTCAGTAGTCTGAGAGGAAAATCTGCAGTGATACTGAGAAGCTAACTTTTAATTTTTTTCCTTTAGTGAACAGAATGATAATTTATTAGCAACATCATACATACATAGCTATCATCCTGTATATTAACATGCAACTGAGATTATTCATAGGACTTTGTAGGATTGAGTTGCTTTACAATTTCTTTTTCAGTGTCACACAAATTATATTCCTGTTTGTGGATCAAATGGTGACACTTACCAAAATGAGTGCTTCCTTAGGAGAGCTGCATGCAAGCAACAGAAAGACATAACAGTGGTATCAAGAGGACCTTGTTATTCTGGTATGTAAAACAACATTCTATGTCACTAATCAATAAGGTTATAGGATTGCCTTTTAGTTTCGTTTTTAGTTCTAGAGAGAATCGTTTTCATGCTTTTTGTACAATGAAATAATGTGGAAAACACAAATCCACTTTAATGATGAAATGTAGTGATGCAGAAGAAATCTGATATGTTAACAAGCAAAGGAGAAAAATATTTGAAACAATGCTGGTGAATTCTATAGGGGATCTTTGATATTAATTCACAAAGCTTACAACACAACTGAGCAGATTCCAGACTATTCATTTCCTGAGCACTCATTTTTTGGATGCACATATTTAGTGTTACATCCAACAAGTGACATCTATCACCCTGACTGCCATACTACCTCTAACCAAGGTTTGACTAATTCCACTTCGGAATCATCACATCCAAGATGTGCTTTGCGATATCCCATGTCTTTCGATACATTAGACCAACTAAGATGCGTCTCTGTGGTAGCTGAAATGTGACTACAGGTCAAAGTAGGCGTTCTTAGTTAGCTTTACATTTGCTAGTTTAGTAATAGATGGCAACCTAGGGGCAGCAGCCGGGAACTCAGTGCTAGGTGCAACACTCCGTTTTAGAAATCAGGGTAAATATCTGTCAGTTTACCAGGTAAAGTTCCATGTGGTGCTCTTTTATCAGTCCCAGAGCTAGCTAATTTAACTCCAGCTTGGCTACATTTACATTAGCTACTCTAATGCCTTTGACTGCACCACAGACCTATCCTGAGATTGTTTTGTTTACAGACATCCAAAATGATCTATGACTTCAGTACTAGAACTAAGGAAGCCCGTGTTAAGTGCCCAGTTCAACTGTGTAATTCCAGAGTACTTCAGACAGATGACTGAATACATCTTCTTCTTCAGTCTCCCATCTGTAAACTAATTCCAAAAGCCACAGGAATAGGACAAAATCCAATGTAATTTTGAAGAATCATGTATTCCAATAACAATACTCCAGAAGTAGATTGAACTGAGGCTGTGTGAATATATATACATATTTTTATTTCATGCAGAGTATTTTTAAAGACCCAGTGCAAAAGGTTTCTTTCATTAAAACAAAACAGTAGGAGGATATTCTGGAAAACAGTTTTTTTTTAATGTGATTTATCCTACTACGAAAATGACAATTTGAAATGAAAAATCGATTCTTCTCAGTTTCGAGTCTCTGCTAATCACTATATCACTCAGCTACTTTGGGGGTTTTTTTAACCTTCCTCTTCTTTAATCTTTACATAAAAACAAAGCAGGAAATGCAGCATAAATTGTCAGTGTAGTGTAATAGATGAAGACATATACTGAGACAAAGTTGACTAACAAGTCCTGAAAATACATTTCTGACACTGAGGATGTGATTCAGGCTTCATACTAGATTTACACTTGTACAATTTACAGTGCTTCAGTAGAGTTCTAAAACAGAACTGTAACCATTGCTTCCTAAGTATCTGACATCTTATGATTATTTTTAGAATATTAGATCATAAAAGCCATTCTCTGGAACCTATCCATTCTATAGCTATAGATAATCTGTAATTGTTAATATATGAAGAATCTTCTTAATATACATACAATTAATATATTTGTACTCTTAATCTACAAACCATGTATGGCAAGAATCAAATCCCTAAATTTAAAAAAGCCCTTTATACAATCACATAAATTTTCAGCTAATGCCTCAGAATTTGCTATGAAAATGCTTTGTTCTGATATGCCTTTAATAATCTATCTCAGTAGATATTCACTATTTTCTTATGCCAATTTTTCAAAACAAAGACCTGTTCTGTGCCAGCAGGTTATACAAGAGAATACAAGAGAAATGAGGATGAAATTCCACCTGTAATGATGCATTAGGTCTAAGAAAATTTTAAAGTATGTCAGAATTCTAAATCTCGCACAACAGTAACATACTTCCTATTTGATAAGGATTGCTCCCTTCTGAAGCTATAGAACAGACTGTACTGAATGTTTTAGTCACTCCCTATCACCTATTTCTTGTCAGGTAACATTTTCATTAGCTTTTTAAGGTCATGATTGATCAGCATATTTATATATTGCATTCCTTTGTCCAAGTGCTGTCATAAATGAGGGATCCCAAAATAAGCAACATTAATGAAAATAACTCATAGGTGCTTTAGGAATTAACAAAATGCAAGACTTTTTTACATTAAAAGGTAGTGTTTAGAGAATGTATAACTGACGCTTTGGAGCTTCTGTGAAGAAGTCCCAACATTTTCAAAACATTTTTTTTATATGAAGGGACACTGCTTTTTAAAATATCTAGGTTTACAAAAGCGTTTAATAACCATTGACAAAAGCTGTGGATGACTAGGGTCTTTGAGTTTCAGCCAATACACTTAGGCCCATATTGCAGGAAAATGAATAAAACGCAGCTTCAGTGTTCTTTTTGCCCAATACCTACGTATACATTTAAGAAATGGTTGATAATAAGCTATGTAAAATTTTATTCTACAACTGGCTTGGCCTTTTGGCTTGGCCTTTTGTACTCACAAGAGATCAGTCATCCAGTCTGTGGCTGGGAGGAGGTAAATAAGGTCTTTGCCTTAGTAAAGTCCCTACCAGTAGTACTACCCGCTGGTATTTCCTATCTTTCACCACTTTTTTTCCTTACTCTGTGGCTTTTTACCCTATCAGTTCAGATTGGGCAACAGATTGTGGGATTATGTGGTGCACCAGGTCAGTGAGCTATTTTTACACACTTACCAATTTCCTATTTATGGTACAGCCCCGTAAGTCAGAGATGGGAACATACAGCAAATCATGAGGAATTTTAAATACCTAAGCCAGGACTGCTGCCAGATTCATAACAGCAACAGCCTAGATGCTGGCCTGAAGCCTTGGTCATTTCAGAGGGGGCGACGTTAAGTCAAAATTCATTCATACTGTGCCACCTGAGGATTCTTTATCCAAGGTTATCCTCAACTGGCTTGCTAAAAGGCAAGGCAAAGGCTAAAAAGGCTAAAAGGCAAGAAACTAGGGAGAGAGGGTGGTCAGAGTGTGCTCAAACGCTTGAGAAGGAAAGCCACAAGGTCAAAAGATTTCTGCTGGCTCTTTCTGCTGGTGGATTCCTTGTGTTTTATGGGCACAGAAGAAGTAAGTGTAGTAAGTAAGAAATGGACTTTCATGATTCATTTCTAAGAATGCATGCTCCTGTTAGCTCACACACACTGCCAGCATTTTGACTGCTGCCAGATTTATATTATATGCATGTGAAAATGTAAGCACATAATGATATAGTACTTGATATTTTAAAATACTGTACTTAGACATTTTTGGTGTACTGCATATATTTGGAAGGCACAGTTTATTGCTTCTTATGTAGGGATTTCTAAAGTTTCTTTTTTAAAAAAAGTTATTTGCACGGCAAGAAACAACTACTATTCTCTCCCCCAGCCCCCACTTTCTGTTTTGTCCCTTTGTGATATGTTGCACTGCAGAATGATCTTGAAGTAATCAAACAGTTACCCTAAGTTGGAATGCAGAGGTTTTTACTGTGAGTGGTTATTTCCGTGGGACACTCAGACAAAACATAGCAAACATAAACAAAGCATAATTAGATACACTCATTGTCCTGAAAAGGAATATACACTAAATTTTAATCCTTTGGGGGCCGTTAAGGAAGTTCTAGGCAACTCACTTCTGGGTTTATGAACTGTAGAAATAACTATTCATGCTTTTCCAACAAAGCCACACCAAACATAGAAGCCTGATATAAAAATATACATATAATTTAATAGTCAGCTGAGAAACTTATTTCTGGATTTATTGTGGTACAGGAGATATACTTTAAATAAATAAATAAAGCCCTCTTACTAAAGCAGCTGGGTTTTCCTGCCCAGCCTGCAATGAGGGCTTGCAACAGCACACATCCCTTCTGTCATTAGGAAGGAAATGTTTTGAAGAAAATAGGAAGTCTTACATAGATATACTCCATCGACACATGCCATAATTTAATATCTAGTTCTTTTAATATAATGTCTAATTTTTCTAGAATTTAAAATCTAGTATCAATTCTTTTGCAGGATATAATTAAGCAGGAAGTGGCTAGCAGGATCAAGTGATAGCAAAAGCTTTTTCAGTGAAGAGGAGACTGATGATTACTATTGGATAGCCTGGCACGGTGGAGGTTAAAAGCCCATCTCCAGCAGCTAGAGGCCTTACAGCTGATAGCAATTAGGTTTGTCAGCACTGCTATCCAAAGGTCCTGCTAAAACAGAGGATAATTGATATTAGGCAGCCATGCCCTTGGAAGGTGGGGGTATAAACCCAGCAGGAGGAGCATGGAGTTGGGCTGAGGATGTGGTGTTAGCTGGGCTGGTGTACTCCTTAACAAACTTCCTTTGTGCACGGGCAGCAGCGTTAACAGTGCTCCCCTGCCTGCGAGCACCAGGACATTGGAACTCGCATTGTTTTTCTTTGGTCTTTGATCTGGCCGGGGCTTTGAGATTGTCTGTTCCAGTTCTGGATCTCTTCTGAAACTCTCGCCGTTGCGCTACTGCTTTGAGTTTTCAGTGATTTGTACTGCTGCTGCAGGAGATGGTGAAGAATTACTGCAGAAAGAGTGAAATTTAAAGCTTCCAACCAGGTCTTGCAACTGCACCCTTGTTGCAATACCTAGCATCAACTGGAGATCAGGATATTCATCTTAATAGTAAATTAACAAGAATCTTACTTACTTTTTAGCTGAGGGCATTTTAATGAGAATTAAATGGCAAAAAGATTGCCTTGTTCTACCATGGAAAGGATTTAGTTAGATTTACATTAACCTGAAAATCCAGGTGGATTATAATCAATTAACAGAAACTGTGACTTAAGATAGCAGCTGCCTTTTCTCTCTTCTGTTTCTATTTGTCACAAAAAGTAATTGATGACAAAACAATCAACGTTATCTATTTTTTTTTTTCAGTGAATTTTCAGGAATGCTAATTTGCAAAGGCCAACTTGTGCTTAACACAAGGAAGTGACGCACACAGTCTTTGTATTAAAAGCATTACAACTCTATTTCAAAAGCTTTAAGGGAAAAGGGGGACTTTGGCATAAGGAGGGAAACTCCTGGGTGCTGAAGCTGAGGTGCTGAAAATCCTTTCTCAGCTGTCAGTTCATACTTGCAATAATTAAATTCCACGAATACACTGTGTCTTGGAATAGCCTACAGTTTTTACTTCTGATGTGTCAGAAGATGTGTTTCTTTCTGTTCTTGGCTGAGTAGCCGCTGGCCTATTTCTCACTTGGATCTAAAAAGGATGCAGCATTTAGGCACTACTTTGCCTGTCTCTCTGTGTGCAGAATCTGATAGGTTTATTTTGGAAATGCTCACTGGATCATGTAACTCAACGATGTAGTTTATTCTCTTAAATTTCATCAGTGGTCCATCTGTCATCCTTTTTATGCTAAGCAGTCTGGTTCATTTGCCCCAGCAGAGGAGAAGGTTCAATTTTCATGTTAGTATAAGGTAGTTAAAACCCACCCATTTTGGGAGGGCAGCCCAATCTGAATGAGAGAGGTTTCAAGCTTGGTTGGAATTGAGGAGGATACTGTCTACATCAAAGCACCGCGTGGAAATGTCTGAGGCACCGAGAACACAGGAAAAAAAGCAGGGATTCTGATTGCAGCCTGATTTTAGCATGATTACCCTGGAAACAAAAATTCTAGCATAGCCCTCAATTTGAGAGAGGCTGTATATTTGGGTACAATGTACAAAAAGTGCAAGCACATTTTTTTATGAACCTGTTTGGTAAGCGGTGGCTTAAGTGAATAGAAAAGGCAGTCGCTGACTGATAGACAGTTACTGACTTGCTACTTTCCTGTATCTCATTGGTGTCCCTGTTGTGCGGGGAAAATTTTCAGAAATCCTGAATTGGTTTAGCAGACTGAAAAGAGTGGGGATGCTTGTACAAGTAAGCTTGCAAAAACAAAACCAAAAACCACTGGCTTGGTTTAGCAAGATTACTCTGTAGAGTGCAGACAAGAGTTCAAATTCAGAGGAAGCATAAGATCTGAGTGAAAAGTCAGAAATGGTATGAAGTGTTGTGCAGGATGCCACTCCCTGCTTTGAGATCTCAAGAAGCCATTAAAAGGGCAGGCATGGATCTATCCCATTACTAGGATGCCCTGTTAAGTGGAGGCAGAGCTGCCTGTGGACTTCACCACTATCAACCCACTGATCTATGGGGACGGGTGGTCTGGGTATCACTTGCTTCTGTTGTTACAGCTTCTACTGTCTATATAGTGATAGTTCCCCTGCCTCGCAGCATATACACCTAATGGTATAACTGGATCTCCACAGTACAGCAACTGCTGTGTACTGGAACTGAATGGTGTTTCTTGCCTTGAGACCGAATGTGCCAGCAAAAGCATGTGGAAAGGTAGATTTTGAACTAAAAGCCTGGAGTGACTCAGTTCTCTGAGACATTTTAGCCTTTTTTATATGAGCTACATGTTAAACTTGCTCATACTTTTTGGTCAAAAAAACACCAAAGCAACCAAATCACACAATTTCAACCGTTATGAAGAAACCCATGGACTTACTTCATGTAAAATATACATCTTCAGATTTGTTTATGAATTCGTACTGCACTGTGCAGTATATTTTTCAGTGATTCAACAAGGAAATCTTATATGGGATCTTCTTTGTCACTAAACTGGGTCACTACCCATGGAACAGACACCATTCTTCTGTTTTTGTTCATATATCTGTAAGGTTCTGTTAGGTACAAAATTATGGTATGGAATGAAAGAAAGGAAAACTTAGACTGGTGAGAAGAAAAATCTCTATTCGTGACACTCCGTGTGACAAGAGATTATTTCTAATGTGCGAATCGACCTAGCAATATGGAATTTCACACTTCTATCCACACACTAGAAGGAGCTATTCTTAGAAATAGAATCATTTTAAAAAGAGGGAGAATTGAACAAACTGACAGTTCGGTTTTTCCTCTCATGTGAACAATGAGCTCATACATAAGAGTGAGAATACCACTTCTCTCTCTATTTTCTTTATTCTTTCCAGGCTTATGGAAGTAAATTCAGCTACCTTTTCCTTTTCTTACACCAAAACTGGTGTGAGGGGTCTGAAATGAGCAGAGTATGTGCTCTGCCACTCACCTTTTAGAGAGTCTGAGCTAACTGGGTTAGGAAGCAATTTACTGACAGTAGGTACCATCCTGTTCTTTCTATCTCCTGCAAGCAAGAAAGACAGAGGAAGATTTGTGATTCAGAGGGTGGTTTTACTGTAGTGCTCACTGAAGACCCTGAGCAGAGTGCTGCCCAAAGCTGTAGCCTGTTGCTCCAAAGCTGACCTAGGTCTACTGGGCTGATGATGCAGCTAAGTCCTGTTGATGATTAAACTGTTAACACTAAGGGGGTACAACTTCCAGCTATCACTCATCAGATGCTAATCCAATCAGTTTTTGATCACAATGAAATATCTGTGGATTTAGTAATTTTTTTATGAAATGATCGCTTGAGAGGAGCTAGTTTATAGCTGTTTGACTTGTCATGTTTATTTTGAACACTAGTTGCTTCAGAAAGTGCTTCTGCAGTCAGATGATTTATGTATGACTCCTTCGAGTCTTATCCTAGAGCCAGAGGTTTTAAAAAGAAACAAAACAACCCCCCAAAAGCCTGTTTACATTTGTTAAGTAGATTTCAAAAATCAAGCTGCATACTCTTTGTTTAGTTTTAACAAGTTTGAATGTAAAGCAGTTTAAAAGAGACGGAGATAGCAATTTTGTTTTCATCAATGAATTCTGTTGTTGCATGAGTAAAATTATGCTGACAGCAAAGGGAGGATAGGAGAACGCTAAGCATGTACAAAATGTCCTGAACAATGCCATATCTTAGCAAGATGTTTTGATGTTACAGCTGGTTCATGAAATAAAACGTCTATATAATGTTTTACAGTACTAAGTTACTGAACAAACAGCTGTTCCTCAAGCAATATTTTCATTTGCTTTCTTTTTATATTCTCCCCCTCTGCTTCCATTTCAGATAATGGCTCTGGATCAGGAGAAGGAGGTGAGTACCAATCCTCGGTTATGTTTACTAATGGTCTCTCTTTTTTAGTATACATCTGTGTCTGTTTTATCTACAGATTTGCTGTACCACCATGATTTACAAAAAATATGACAACTTAAACATCAGTTCGAATGTTACAGTGTGATCTGAACATCTCAGAATAGTCTTTGTTCAGAAGTAGTTTGCAGCATGCATTAGACTAATATTTTCTTTCAGATTTGACCAGTATCATTTCTTTTTTCTTTCTTCTTTCATGTTAAAAAGGTGCTGCCAGTGATGCAGTGTAATATTTAGATCCCTGCTAAACCATTGTATTTCACTGTAGTAATGCCTAGGAATGTCTATTCACAATACATCTACTTTTTATTTTTCCTTGAATTCATTTCCTTATCATCTGCAATGTGTAGTGATCCTTTATCGAGTATATCATGTAAAAAAGTATTCTAATTTTATATTTATTTTTAACAAATATTTCTTTTCAAAGGTGTATATTCATGAAGGGAACATAGCACAACTGTTACTAATAGAAACTTCCTGTCTTTGACCACATCTTAACATTCTTCCAAAATTTAAAGCAAAAAGCAATTTTAATTCTATGTTTGATACTGCTAGTGAGAGTACATATCATGAAAAATGTGAGATATAGATATATTGTAAAGGCAATTCATTTTGCTTGTACTATGAAATTGTTGCAGTTTATACTGATGAGGGCTGCTGTTTGACATCTTGTTTTAAGTACAAATTATCTGAACAAATTGTTCACTCAAACTTCTAAGTATCCTTCATTTTCATATCCATTCAGCAATGCATTGTATGAAATCAAAGTGTCTACACTTATATCTGGTTCCACTTATTACTGCTTATATAAGCACTTATTATATAAGCACTTATTACTGCTTATATCTGGTTCCAATATCCTTTCCATTCTTTGCCTTAATTCTGTGCTGCCTAGGGAAAAAACGTGGATAATATGTGGGAAGCAGGAATTAATCTCTGGTGCATTTCCATTTAGAAGTGGTGTGGTATACAGTAGGCCTTGTTCGTTAAGGCTGTCCAAAAAGTTGCTCCACCAGCTCGTATGAGGTCTTAATTTTTGCTGACAGAGGCTTTGCCTATTTGTTGAAATACTAAAAGTTGTATGTGCTTAACTACATGAAAATATGTGCAAAATGGTCGCTGATACCATTGCATGCTCAAACAGAACATTTAACTTTCCAGAAATCAGGAACTAGCTCCCTCTTTTTATCAAGCAAAGGGAAGGCCTGCTGCTCCTCTTTAATAATTTATTGTCAGCTACCACTAGTATGTGTTCATTCTTGCCTTTGTTTCCTTTTACTTCATTTACTTCAAAGGCATTTACTTGCATTTATTTTTCAGAACAGTATTTGCAAGAACAATTTCCTGTTCATCTACTGTCACCTATTACTGTTGGTGATTTTTTAAACTTTTTTTTCTGATTCTCTTTTTCCCAAGATTGTATCACACACTTTTCCTAGCTCCCGTTACTTATCCTTCGCACTTCCTCATTCAGCTTGTTATTCCACTACAGCTGAGCCCTTTTCAGCTTTTTCTCTGCGAGTTGCTTGCCTCAGTACTGTCATACATTCCTTATAGGAGACAGATGGTAATTTAGCCTATTTCTTGACTTTTTTATTTTTATGCAATTTTAGAAACATTTGAGTGCTGTTGGGAATTTACTCCAATTTCCTAGTCAGATAAAAAAACTTGTTCAAGTCCCTTGTAAATTTAATGATGCTGGTCTGGAGGAGATTGGCAGTTGATTGACAGGTGTGGGGATTGTGTGGATATTTTTTATGAACAGTTTGAAGGAAAAGTATAACAGAACATGCTGTGTCTTCTGTTAGGCTACTCCTGAAGAGGTAAAAGATTCACGTTCAGCCACACTTGTTGCTTCTGTTGGAGTATGATGCTGAATCCAGGTCAACAGTCTCCTGATAAAGGAGTTCTGAAATGAGTCTCCAGTGATCTCTGCTGCTGTAGCTGTTCTCACTTAAAATATTCATTGAGCCCAGGACAAAGGGTGTAGGAAGAACGCTTCAGCCTAGAGTTTGGAAGGATGTAGGTTAGAAAGGCTTTGTCAGCTCGGAATCTGTGCTCCAGCGAACTTTATTCATATGAAATAGAATGGCAGCATTTGAAGAGGTGGAGTGATCTGACTATATTATAGTGGGTGTTAGTGTGTTTTTTCAGGAGATGAGATATGTGGGTTCATTTCAGACAGAGAGGAAAGAAATTAATCCGGGTCCTTTGAGCCCAGATGAGTATCTGAACTGCTGCGATACTGAATAAAAATGGAACACTGTGAACACTGTCGGTGCCTTCTCCAGCCTTTTTGTGATATTAGCCCTTCATTTGTTTGGCTTTCTTCCAAGTGCCTTTGGATCAACTGAAGTGTTCGCAATTTTGCTCAGTGTGAAAAAAGTTGCTTTTAGTTCTTAATTTTAGATAGAGAAGTTGTTCTAAACAAGAAATTGAAAATTTCAAGAAATTAAAATTTCTTCCTGGCATATTACCCCACTCTCCTTTATTTTTCCCTCCATATACCTAGACCTGTTTGTGACGTGGTGAGATAAAACTATGGCAGTCCACCTTTGTCACTTAGTTGGATGTTAGATAGTACTTCCCCCACCACAAAGTAGGCTAGTATTCAGTATTTCGAGTCATGGAACCCATTGTTGTCTCACGATGTATTTGTGTCTGAAGTTAATGTTATTTCAATATTCAAGTGTAAAAGCCTTACGAGAAGACATTAACAAGATCAGAGGCCTATTACAAGCTAAGAAAAATAAGCTTTTAAAAAGATTCAGATCCTACTGAGGATAGACGTACATTGCTTGGGACCCAGATAAAGGAAAATGAGGAGGAACACAGACAGCAGGTCACTTGCTCAGTATGTCAACGAGTGCTCTCCTCCCTCATAGTCCAGCCACAGGGCTGAGGAGAACCAAGTCCCCTGTTGGTCCAACTTGCTCAGCTTGCTGTCCAAGAAAACCAGGGTGTGCAGAGATAGAGTAATTAGCCATGCCTTCATACTCTTGGTGAAGAGTGCAGAAATAGGAACCAAGATTGCATGAAGCGCTTATGTACCCTACAGGTTAGGTAATGCTACTGCTGGTAAGTATAAAGAATATGGAAGCAGAAAAGCAAAAGTGGAAGAGAGAGACAGCAAGCGAGCAAACATGCTTTCTTAGAAATTTCTATGTTTTCTTGTTAAGTGTTATGTTTCCAGATATAAATCACAGAATTAGTGTTTGCTGTGTCTCATATATATGCAATTGATGTGATTGTACACGTACCAGTGATGCTTGCACTGGTATGTGAAAGGGATGAGTACAGCTGCTTGCACATGTGTAGGAAAATTGCTATGACTCTGCAGCAGAGGCACTGTTTCCTGGTAAGCTCTTTAATCTGAAGAATGAACTAAAAGGGAAGTGTTTAAATTCTGTTGTTCAGTTGCTATAGATCCTCCTGTGACAGTTTCTGCTGCTTAAATTGAACTTGAACACTCCTGATACTAGAAAAAAAAAAAAGAAGCACTCGTAGTTAGAGCACCCAGTCATTTCAGATTGTCAGGCTGAGGAACTAACGTGCTTGCAATACATATAGCTAAGTTAATTAGTATAAAAACGATTTGTTTTGAATTTCTAATCCTCTGAATTTCTAATTCCTCTGAGATTTAGTAGCTAAAGAATCTCTTGATGAAGGTCTAGCAGATTGCATTTAGTAATTAATAAATTGATACTGTATCAATTGAATTACTGTAGTATGTGCTTTTTAGCAGGCTGCCATCTGTTACTTCCCCTCACTGGAGACAACATCCATAATTGTCACACAGTTAGGGTGATAAAAATACACAGTTTAGAACTTTGTGTGTGTGTGTATATATAAAAATTTAATCTGTGATAATGCTACTGGCTGATTTTAAGGTATTTTAAAATGACTGTGAATCATGAACAAACCTTAACCCCAATGCAGTATTAGGAGGCAGGCATTCTCGTTTTTACCGCGCCAGGTGCACAGGGGATAGCTCCTCCTAACATGCAAGGTTGCGTTAACCAAAGCTTCTATTTCTTTATTCTCTACATATGCATTAAATTTCCCAGAATGATCATACATATTCATTCCATTTCCTAGAGCTGATTACAGCACAGCCCATCCTCAAGCACACCTGCCCTTCGTCCCTTCCGTGGTCCCCGGGCATCCTTTGAGACCCCCGTGGTCATCTCTCCCATGTCCTTTTGATGAACTCTGGCAACTCACTTCCGTATGTGGCCATATTTTGGCTCAGGGAGCCCTGTTTCATCCCCATTGCCCAGTTCCAGCCAGTTCCTTGAAGATACAGGGGTCTTCAAAGGGTGTTTGCTATCTTGTCCCTACTCTCTCATGAGATACCAGCAACAGCCACAAAAATGATGTCCTTGGGTGCATTCTTGTCTGGAGCTTCCCATAACTACTTTGAATGAAAATTGTATGGTGGTTTATGTGCTAGATAGAAGGTAGTATCATGTCTTTTAGCATGTTTATGTAGTACCAAGTGATTTAGAAAGATTTAGGTAGTGATTCTGTCACGTTTTTTGTCACGAAGTATCATTTGAACTTGAAATAGCCCTATTTATTTCCATTAAGATCCTACTTCTTTTAAGTAAAAATAACACCAAACTGAATCTTAACAAGAAGTTACATTTTTCCCTACGGTTCGATGAAAGAGAGCCAAAGGGGCTGAATGTTCAGGCGTTCTGTTCATGAAAACTTGCTCTAAATAGTATTTTTGGAGGTGCTAATGCTGCTTACAAGGATGCTGGAGTCAGGGTTGCATAAAGATAGATTATTCTTGCCTCCTGTGTAAGCTGATAGATGGGAAATGAGGGCCTATCCCCCTTATGTGGCCAATAACAGAGCTTGCATAAAGACATTTTCCACTTTCTTGAAATTGTGGAATAGCTCCTTTGGTCTGTGTGGTGACTTTCCTGTCCTTTCCCTTTTCCACCATTGCACAGTCGTGTGTAGTTTCCCCAGCGGTTACTGTGAAGCTATTTATTCTTACTTTTGCGAAGGAGGTGTTAGCTGTATTTGAAGCAGAACAGTGTGGTGAGTGGGTGTTGATGTTCTCCAGGCACAGTCTTGCAGGTCACAGGTGGCACACAGGTCAGCGTGGGACTCCGGGTGGGAAGAGCCCATAGAAGAGCAGTTTGCTCTAAGGTGCTCCCCAAGAGTTAACAAACCCTGGCTGCAGCATCACTGGAGCTACCAAACTGTAGGGTTGCCCTAGCGTGGGGACACACAGTCTAGCAAGCCCACGACTGACAAGTCCAGACAAAGAAGGGACGCTGCAGGCCATTGCCATGCCTGTCTTGGCTGGTGGAGCCGTTTCCCACAGAACAAGCTGCTAACAGGAGTGTTGAGCAGGTTGTGTTGAGCACAAGGTCACCTGCTGATTTGCACACCATTACTGACTAGAGCCATAGCTCTTGTAGAGCAGTGGGCCAGTGTTGTTCTGCCCAAGTATAAAAGAGAGTAAGTACCTACCTTTGTGCACTCAGACCCCCCCAGTCATTGAACTGAGCACCCACTTGTCCTCAGTGGAGATGCCCCTGACTTCTCCTCAGTGTGCTGAGGAGAAACCAGGGGAATTTAGACCAGAGGGGTGGCCCATTATGGGTGAGAGCAGTCTCTGTATTGTGCACCAGTGGCTCGAGAATCTGAGAAAAGCTATACTGGAGAGGGGTGGCCCATAAGGAGGGAGAGCACTTGCTGTACCATGCACCTGTTGTTAGAGAAACTGGGGCAAACTGTAACAACAGCGTGTCCCTCAAGGAAATTGCAAGAGTGGTTATTTTATCATGTACCCGCGATTGAACTGTAGAGCTCTGATATGTGTGTGTGTGTATGCTGTATATATACACGTGTGTGTATATATAATTAAATATATATTTCTCTTCCGTTATATTTCTTGTTTTGTTATACTTTTATAATCTCTTGTGTCTACTAAATGCTCGTGCTTGACAAATGATGATCTCTTGAGTTCAGTACAACTAACTCTGGAATCCAAAAGATTCTTTGGCACCACTCTAGTGGCACCTCACAGCAGTGTGAAGGCTGATCCAGCTGTTCCAATATGCTAACTTTCTGTGCTGTGATCAGTGGTGTCGTTATGCAGAGAAGCAAGCTGCAAGCTATAGTTGTCACAAGTGTAAAAGTAACACCTAACAATGCTAGTGGTGCAGTGCATGTCCTCAACTCTTTTGCTTAAAATAGCACACGCTATCATTAAAATAACCACAGTGCAACTCATACTATATCATTGCCTGACCTGTGTTCTGTTAGGACACCAAAGTTTGAACTTCCCTTTTCCAGGCACCCAGTCCTAAAAAAGAGCAGACATCCTTGTATTCAGCCCGTAATGTGAGTTATTGCCAAATCTAACTCTAAATGCTGGTATCCTTATTAGATCATGCTGTTGTGTATCTGCATAGGCAGAGCTTCTTTCAGCAAGGCATAGGTCTCTGAACAAGTGGGTGTTTGATAGACAGCAGGGTCATCCGTGATGGAAAATGTTTCTTTTGCTTAACATTCAGTAACATGGTCAAGATATAGCTAGAGATTACTCGCCAAACTTTTTTGATAGAAAATAGTAGTTTTCACACCTGCTTTAAATATTTACTTATGCAGGCAGAAGAGCAAGTTTGCAATGTTATTTTTAAATTATAGAAATGAACTCCATCACTAGCATTTTTAGGGCAACTGGTGTTGGCTTAAAAATTAATGGAAGAGAGAATAAGTCACTAAATTGTTCAGCTAAGTGAAGCCTCTAATTAGTCATACTGTGGTATTTTGAGAGGAATTTTAAGTGCTAGCAGCACTAGGAGAATCAGCCTGACCATGGGTTTTTCTGCTGCACTTCAGGTTGCAGAAGAGGATTTGCTGTGACTCTTCCTATTTTTTCCTAGATCTTTTTGAGATGCATGATGGCAGACAGCAAAAATCACTGTGCGCCCCAAAGACAGGAATTGGTTTTCAGAGGAGCTTTCCTGGACAAGGGAAAATCTCTCCTTACAAGCTCCCATTGTTTGCTGCAACAGTGATAGGCATATCTAGTAGAACTCCATTTCCAAGCCATGGTGTGGGCAGACCAAACTTCATCTTAACACTGGCTAACACTTTTGCTTCAGATTTAATTGAAAACCCTCAGCAGAATCACAGAACCATTAAGGTTGGAAGGGACCTTTAGAGATCATCTCTAAGGTCCCTTAAGGTTGGAAGGGACCTCCCTGCACACGCAGGGTCACCACAGACATATTACAGTCGTGATAACACAAATTAGTTGCCAAGAGAAGCAATTTCCTGCTGTCCCAAGACTCTAAAGCAACCGTCCATTTGCAGGTTCTCACCCTGCTGCTCTTAAATAAGCTAGCCATCTTCTGTAGATACCCTGCCACTCTTAAATGTAGCTAGCCATCTTCTGCAGAAGAATGACTCTGGGAGCAGTGTTGGGGAGCAACCCAGTGCAGAGAGACAAGAGTTGTAGATCCCATCCTTGTGCCTCATTTCTTTTGGATAGAGCATTCATGAGGTGCTGCCCTGAAACAGGAAAGGAAACTGAAAAGAGAGGGAAAATAAGCTTTCACTCAACATGAAACTGATATGTCAAGAATAGAATTAATCAAGATATCATAGAAAGTGAGAAACTCTGTAGTCATTTATACATCAATATTAGAAGTCTGCATAATAAACAAGAGGAATTTGAATTACTGATTTTGAAGTAGATTTTGACCTAGCTTGATGACCTAACGTGCTGTGCTTGTGTGTGTAAATAACTGGAAGACACAAAATCCACATGGTGCACCTAAAATGTGTTGAAACAATGGGCAACCAATGGATCATGAAATGTAAATGAACGTTTAGAAAATGATTTTTTTTCTGGGAGATAGTCTTGGCCTCCTGCCCTCTTTTATTGGTGACCAGGGAGCAAATCAGTAATGATCAAATAGAGCAGGTGCTTTATGTGGTATATTTGAGTAGACAGCTTTATACTAAAATCATACTGTAATATGCTGTACTTAAAAACTATAATATGTTAACCTGTTCCTGTCTCTCTTTGCAAATTTCTGTAGGTCTCTTCCTTCCTTTTTAATGCCTTTATCACCATTATTGCTTTGTTAAAATAAAAAATGTGAGGGATTATTTCTAGTGAACCAAAACCTTGAATCATTTAATCTGATTTATTCTTTCTAAAATATATAAAGTTGCTTATCGAGCCTTATCTGTAGTCTTATCATAGCTGCACATAATTTTTATTCTAATGCTTCCTATTTAACATGGCAAAATGTTTGATTTTAAAGTGTGGGGGCTTTTTTTGGTTCAAGGAAGTTTTACTAGCCCTTACCAGTCCTATGAAAATTAAAGTTTACTTAAAGTTTACTGAAGTTTACTTAAAAGGAACCTGAACCTTAATGTTTGAAGCCTATTTTTGTATATGACTTTGCTACTGAGATTTTAGTTGTCAGTAAGAAGAATCTTGGATAAGGGATAAACTGCTGCACAGCAACTTCAAGCAAAGCAATAAATTATGTTTAAAGTTGTAATTCACTATCAGTACCTTGCATCCACATGGCTCTGAAAATTATTAACTTTTTTTTATAGATATATTACTTTTTATTGTGGGTTTACTTTTTATCTGAGGGAAAATTAAGGGGGTGAAAAAAAAAAAAACTCTTCTATTGATTTGCTTGATATTCTTGTGCAATATGAAAGCCTGACTGGGGGAAACTAATTTGGTTACCAGAATACTGCCATGTTCTACCATATATTTCTTATCTGTTCAGTATTCATTTCTCAACTTTTGGCTTTCCTACATTAAAATTTATCGAGTTTATATTTCTCTTTTACACAATGGTCCTCAAGTTTGAAGTCAGCATTAAGAATGATGCAGAGGTTTTTAGGACTGGTATAGCTGTAATATTCATTGTACCTTTTAGAGGACATAGTATTTCTATTTAGTTTCTTGTTAAGATGACTCTTTAGGCCTTTTTTTAGTCATGTACAACTAATTAGAACAATCTGGAAAATATGCAAAAGTGTGTTTGAAAAAGGAGCACAGACTCATCCAATCATCAGAAATAGAGAGGGGAAAAAGTGTAGAAGGTAATCTTACAAGTATGCCTGTTACTAAAAACTATCAACTAAAATAGCATTCAAATCCCTTCTGCATAAAGGTCAAGGATATTAAAAGGCACAGAGTTTATATGTTACTAGTTTCAATTAAATTTAAATGTTGGTGAAGTACATGGCAGTGCACATTGAGTGTCTGGGTGGGGCAGGAGGAAATAAAAATCAGTAAAATAACAGTAAGAGAAGAGTCAACGGATGATGTAGTCTTGCTTCTAGGGATGCCCTCTTGTCATTTGCGCTTTTCTGACAAGCTCTAAATGCCCAGTTTTGAAAGACAAAGCACAAGTGGATATAACAGTTTTAGTGTAAGTATAGGATAACGTCAAGTTGCCAATACCAAGGCAGATGGATTTAGATAAGCAAAAAGAGAACCTCACATGAAAGTCACTTTCTGTTAACAAGGCCTTGTTCTGTTTAGAGTATGAAGGATCTGGGACAGAAGTTCAGAGAAAGCGTTCAAAATGTGGAGTTTGCAAATACAGAGCTGAGTGTGATGAAGATGCAGAAAATGTTGGGTAAGTAGTAAGCTTTGCTTAAAAATCTTGGTCTCCCCTTCTGCTCACCAATAAAAGTACATGACAGTAATGCTTGCTCTTACCAGTTGAAGTTTCAGTGCTGTTCAATAATAATGTATTTGGTATGTGTCAATAAAGAACAAATCCTTTTCAGTTCTGTGAGGTATAAGGAGAAAATCGAAAAAGGAGTATTGAAGGATCTCAATCAAATATTTTTCAAATGAAGGACTTCTGTTTTACTCTGGCAACAAAATAATGAGGCTTTGAGGATGGTCAAACACAGGAGCAATGTGGCTGTGGAGGCTGGGAAGTTTCCATTTGTGGAGATGCTCAGAACCTGACAGAGCCCTGAGCAACCTAATCCATCTGGGCCAGCTCTGAGTAAGAGGTTGGACTAGATGGTCTCTAAACAGCCCTTCAAGCCTAAATTTTTTTGCTACAATTTTATGTAGTTTACAAAATCTTGGTGCTTCATAAAAGCAAATTTTAAAAAGTTTACTTGCTTGCAGCTGAAATATACCGCACGGCACAAGTTAGTAATGTTATTTTTTTCGTTGCTCTTAAACTGTACTCTCCTCTTTGAAAGAGTTTTTTTTTTATTTTTCAGATTTAGAGTTATAACATTATGACTGCTTCTGATCAAAGTTGCAAAGCATTGTCTCATTACGCAGGATGAAGAATTTAGGCTTTGCACCAAGTTTTAGATTTGGGTCTTCATTTTGTTTTGTTCCTTTGAAAAAATATCTATTAAAAACTTAAGTGAGAACAATGCATGGTTAAAGTGAATGCAAAAATATAAACAACTTTATTATGTTGACAACCTCTGCAAAAATTGTCAGTGTTGATTTTATTTTAAAGAGGACTGATAGAGCAAAATAAGTGTAGTCTGTGCAGATGGTTGTTATAAACAGCATGACATACTTAGAAAATTAATGTTCAAGTGTATGCTGGTTAGTACATTTTGTAATACTTCTTTATATAAATGCAGGAATTAGTCACATCAAGGAAACCACAGAGCTATTCTCTTTTCTTCTTTCTTTATAACTCATAGCTATTTTAAAGAACTGTTACTTTTTAGGAAGGCATTTAAATAGCACACAGAATCCTCAGTGGATGCATTACTCTTAAGCTTCATAAATGCATAATATGACATATTGTTTGTACAGTGGTTTTCTGTAGATCTACAGTAACTGGAGCAGATGACAAATTTCACATGGATTAGTCATGACTTTTTATTCCTTTGGTAACAAACCTGATATATACATTGAATATATACATTGCATACATCATGGGAAAAGTTGCCATCTGAGACTGGTCAGTACTTCACTTTCCACCCCTGTCCATCAATATTCATGTTTTAAAGTAGACTGCATGAAATGAAAAGTGTGTGTTTCATCTCAGATCTCACTTTTTTTTTTTTTTTTCTTCAAATGTGAAGTAGCTTTCCAAAACAAAAAGTATCATATGCTTATGAGGTGCTAAATCTACTCTTGTACTCACTCCTCTTCCATGCCAAAGGACTGGGGTTCCAAAACTGGACAAAATGTTCCAGATTTGTTTTCATGAGTACTAGTGGAAGGGAGTAATCGTTTCCCCTGCTCTGCTGACTACAGTCTGCTGGCTGATGCAGCCCTGGATGCAGTTGGCCACCTACACTGCAAGGGCCCACTGCTAGCGCATATGAACTTGTTTCCTTCACGGACCTGCAGACCCTTTTTCTTCAGAACAGCTCACCACTCAGTTCATCCCCAGCCTGTCCGGTAGTATAGAATTGGAGCTATTCTACTTGTGGTGCAGGATTTTCCATTTGTCATTGGACTTCAGGAGGTTCTTGATGGCCTATTCTTCCATTTTGTGAAAGCCCCATTTGAATGGTAGTCCTGTTCTACAGCTTATCAAGTGTTCCATGAAAATCTTCCTTTACTTCTGTCCCCTAGTGGGGCTGCTATAATTTTTTTTAAATACAAATTTCAAAAATTTATTTCTGTTCTCTGATGAGCTAATCATGTTAACTCAAAAAATAGCTTCACTGTAGAAGTTCAAACATGTCATTTTAATGTCATGTGTTATTAAATTTAACTAACATTCTCATTTTACCTAATTTTTTAGCACAATATTGAAATGAGGTTCTGAGCAATTCGATCTCTTTTAGTAAAGCACTAAGTAGTAAAGCACTTTTAGTAAAGCACTTTGGCTATGTTGTCAAAGATCTGTTTTGACTACTGAAGTAGATTTTCAAGAAAGATTGACAACCGATCCCTAAGTAGATGTTTTATAAGATTTGGTTTGGAAATAAAATGTATCTCATTGACAAATAGAGCCAGTGGGAGTATAATGTACATAATATATTTTCACAATGGCCAAAATAGCAATTCAGAATAATTGCTACTAACACTTAGGAATACCTATATGGACATTTTCAAGTTCTGACCTTTGCTTTGTCTGTATTATTTGTTTTCCAGGGAACAATTTGATCTTTTGATGTATAGTGTACTGGTTCATACTGGCTACTTTTGGTCACTTGTTCACTCACTTAACATAGTGATCAAGGTTTGACCTTTTAAGGATATGATATAGTGTGTGTATGTCTGTGTTTGCATGTGTGCAAGTGAGAAAATATATATATACACACATGCATGAATATAATATGTATGTATTCATAAGGAGGATTTTAATCCTACATGAATACAATTCAGTTTTCTTGTCCATCAAAAAAGAAAAAAAATCCTGAGAATCTATAAAATAACACAACAGAAAGAGATGGTTTTCTAATTGGCTTTTGGGATCATTGAGTGATGTATAAATGTGCTACAGCAAATCCTGATTTGAAAGGAATAATATAATAGTCTGGTCATTATACTGACTGTTAAGAAATTTAATAGATTCTAGGTGGATAACAATCCAGGCCTGTTTACTTATATATGAATTTAAAAAGCTTTGGAGGAGTGTGTGCAAAGTCTTTGAGGGTTTATGTTATTTGAGGGTGGAGGGGACTAGGTCAGTCTTGTGAGAAGAAACATATCGTGCTGGAAGCCAACTAAAACTTGCGACTCAATTTCTGAAACAATCAAAGAAAGTCATACCATGAAATCAGAATAGAGAGATAAGGGTAGCGGCACTTGACTGGCCAACGTTGTGGCTGAAAGGTGTTGAAGCTTATTGAGCTTAAACAATGTTCTACGTTGCTAAGCAGAAGTAAGGACTGAGAGTATTTTCAAGCCGGATGCAGAGAAGCTAGTGGAGTTGAAATCAAGTTTTTTTTCTTGACTTTATCTTCTCCATGCTACAAAGGGCACAGAAAAGAAAAAGAATTCCAATAAAACTAAGGAATACTCAGCTCTTGCTGAGTACATAGAGAAATAACTTAGAAATCCGAAGGTTGTTAGTTCAGGTTTCATCTGTGAAGAGCTGTACACAACGGACAAGACATCAAATGAAGGCAATACTTCATTTGATTTTATACTTTATCACATTTGATTATCTTCTTAACCACAATTGCTCTACCCCGGCTATTTCAATTCACCTAAATTTATTCCATCTGCTGTATATATATATATTCATCTACTGTTCTCACACATTTTGTTTAATTCCAGCATCTCTATTTTAAATTTGTAAACAAGTGTGCCAATAAATAGGTGAGTGTCCGAAAAAACTTACTGCTGCTACTAGAAATTGGTGGCAAGCAGCAGTCTCTGGGGAGGTCAGTCCAGACAAAATACTTTTTGGATCAAATCCCAAATGTCATAGACTAATCTGTTTAGTTGGAAAGGTTGGCCTCTCCCAAAAGTCACACCCATTCCACAAATATTTAATGCTTGTCCTTTCCTTTTTCTTGCAATCTGGCATGTTTCTTAAGCACATGAAACTTCCAACACATCTTGTACACTTTGAGGCCTGAAAATAAAAAAAACCTTGAAAGGTGTTCTGATCTCTGGGGATCTCATTATTTTACTGAACAACAAGTGTTCTTACAGCCTGAGGTCATTTCAGATACGTCACATCATTTTGCTAAGCAGGCTTTCTTTGCTACCCCTAGCAGCCCTTTATAAATGATCAGTGCACTAAGTTCTTAATTATTGAACACACCTAAAATTGATCTTTGTTCTAATTATATCACCTTTCCTTGCCCAAAATTCAAATATTTTTATATTTAAGTAATGTTTCGCATTTACGTTAATGAGCGCTAGGTATACAACTTCTAAAACATTTGTCGCAGGAAATCTAAAGTTCTGTTTGATTCTGAACAGCAAATTGGTGCCTTCTTTCTTGGGGAAGCGATGGTGTGATGATATAAGTAATAAAAAGAAGTTTCTTTCTGTAGAGCTTAGTACATCCTACAAGTATCTGAATAAGTCCTACTGACTTTGGAGAACTAAGAGGGAGAAGAGGTGTATTGAGAACACTAAGCAACGATCCTCTAACAAGACATCAACTTGGAGAATAAACTAGCTGCCTCAAGCCTTTTGATTAAAATCAATGGAAGGGTTATCATGAGAAGATTCTTGTGGTGCTCTGGCTTCTTTTATCCCAGCGTTGCTTTTATATCAACCAAGCTTCTAAGGCAAAAACTTGGAGAACGCTTTCAGTTCTTTTTGGTAATAAGCATCAAACACCTGCAAGCTACACCTTAATATAAGCTTCTCTTAAGTGACTTTCCCTTAAGCGATCAACACTTTTCCCTCTGAGGGGTTCACTGGGCAGCCATATACCAGCCAGAAGGTTAGTGGGTAATTTTTTCTTTCTTTTTGAGGGGGAACGTGGTAGATTTAGGTTTGTCAAATATATGTAAAAGGCAACAGCAAAGCAGCCAGGAGAATACAAGCTACGGAGACATTATTCTAAAGTGTTCCAATATATTTATTTGTATTGGAAAGTGGTGATTCGTGTGCCCAACGCAGCTTTGCTTTGGCAAGGCTGAGGCAAGCTTGCTGCCTTCAAAAGGCAGCAACAGGGAGACAGATGAGCTTTTTATTGAAGAGGGTTGTTTTTTTTTTTTTTTTTTGGATGCAGACTTAGCTGTGCTTATGTTTATTTTTGTCAGCTCCAGATGAGCCTCACTTAGTAATTTATACTTAAGACTGCTCCTGCGTTGTAGATAATTGCCGCTTGAAGTTAGTCCAAAAAGCAAAAATATTTGAGAGCTGAGGAGGAAAATACAATGAAGTTTAAAAGTGTTCTACCATTTTTGTTTTGGAAGCTTTCAGAAAGCTTGTTGCTTTTCTCTTTGTGAAAATTTGCAAAGTTTGGAGTTTTCTTTCCCCAAATTGTTCTCCATTCTCAAGATCCTTACTGATTCCCTTGTGGGGACACTCCTAAGGAATAAACATACTAGTCAGAGTGGCATTTGCTTGAGAAACAGAGCTCAAGCTTCTTTCCTGCTTGTCTATGAAATTTCTCACATGCTATTCAAGCATTCAGGTAGTTTCTAACTAGTCTGCAGGGTGAATGATCATTTCAGCTGTGGTTGTCCCATATTCTTGTTCCTCATCTGCTTATAGCAAGAAAACAAATCATAGAATCATAGGATGAATCATAGAATGCTTAAGGTTGGAAGGGACCTCTAAAGATCATCTAGTCCAACCCCCCTGCACACGCAGGGTCACCTAGAGCAGGTGGCTCAGGACTGCGTCCAAGCGGGTTTGGAAGATCTCCGGAGAAGGAGACTCCACAACCTGTCTGGGCAGCCTGTGCCAGGGCTCTGTCACCCTCACTGTCAGGAAATTTCTCCTTAAGTTCCTGTGGAACTTTTGGTGTTTCAGTTTGTGGCCATTTCCTCTAGTCCTGTCAGCGGCCACCACTGAGAAGAGGCAGCCCCATCCTCCTCACAGCCTCCCTTGAGGTACTTGTAGACACTGATCAGGTCTCCTCTCAGCCTTCTCTTCTCCAGGCTGAACAGGCCCAGCTCTCTCAGTCTTTCATAGAATCATAGAATGCTTAAGGTTGGAAGGGACCTCTAGAGCATCCAGTCCAACCTTTGAGCCTGGTTCTGCAGTTGCATATGACTAGCAGCAATATATGCTATCATCTCTTTGGATAGTGCCAGCCATTCAAACGAGTCTTTAACATTAAAAAAAAAAAAAAAATACAGGTCAAAACAACATTTTTAAAGAGATTATAAGGAGTTAATTCCTCATGTGAGAACTGAGATTTTATACCTAGATGTTTCAATTATTACAAATATTGCTGCATAATACATACAGTTTTATTACTTTCTTATTATGAGACACTCATTTTGCTACCTTGTAATTCCAGTGTGCATTTGCCTGCTGACATCAGGCAGCTCACTGATAAAGCACACCTCATTTTTATTTCTACTGATGATCAGAGATGAAGTACATCTTGCTCTTTTATATAAGGAATATAAAGAAAATTCTGTATAAAATAGAATCAAAAATGCAGTTTTGTCTCAACAAATGCAGAGTGCTCTTTTAATATGTATTAAATATGAAAAGGAGTGGTAAATTCCATTCAAAATACCTTTTTTATCTGTATTCAAACCTTTACCTAACCTTTGTTTATATATGATATATTAGGTTTTCCACTGTTTCCTATTTTAAAGGATCAGAGACTCACAGAATGATTAAGGTTGGAAGGGACTTTTGGAGATCATGTAGTCCAACCCTGCCCTTGCATAAGCAGGGTCACCTAAAGTATGTTAGACAATATTGTGTTCAGGAATGACCTTAATTCCATTAGATGAACATGTCTTTTATATGTGCAGGAAGCATTAGATTTGTTTAATTATTCAAGAAAGATATGGAAGGATGCCTATATTTTTCATTCACAGAATCATGGAATCATTGAGGTTGGAAGGGACCTTTGGAGATCATCTAGTCCAACCCCCCTGCACACACAGGGTCACCTAGAGCATGTGGCACAGGACTGCGTCCAAGCGGGTTTGGAAGATTTTCCTAATCCTCATGGATTTTCACTCGTGTTTTTTAATATTTAATATTTGGTTCACTTGGGGGATCTTCCAACAGTTTCTTGAGCATCTTTTTTGGTTTCATTTTGTGGCTGTGAGCCTCTACTCTCTCAGGAAGTCAAATGTCGCTTCTAATTTTTTGATGTGCACCACAGCAAACATTAACTTCCCCAGGATTCTACCTTCCTTCACAAATATTGAGCATTTAAAAACACTTTTTGTTTCATGTTTTCTACTGAGAGCAGTACTACCCACATTTCTTTGTTCTTGTCTCATAATTAGCCTCTCCTGCCTAGGTAGCAAAAAACCCATCAGCTGCTTCAGTACTGGCTCCTTTGGGAGGTAAGACTGTCTTCAGAATTTCTTTCTGCTGGCTCCTGTCACTTAGACACATAAAGTGAATCATTGTGTGAACCTCCTTCACTCTAGAATGTCCAAAATCAAACTTCTGAGTTCTCAGGCAGAGCTCTGCTACTTGCTGCATATGGTGTGGGCTGGTTATAAATTTTGATAACATCCTGAGGCGGGGGGAGAGGGTTTACTGTTTCCCCCATAGTGTTTCATCATGACAGAAAGTATTCTCACAAGTAGAATATTGATACTGCTTACTGAACCAAAAGATCTCAGCCTATTCAAGCGCAGTTTGAGAGAGAGACCTATAGGAGCAAGTCCAGTGAAGGCCTGCTAGGATGGTTAAGGCACTGGAGCCAGTACAAGCTGGGGGTTGACCTGCTGGAAGGCAACTCTGTACAGAAGACCTTGGTGTCCTGGTGGGCAACAAGTTAACCGTAAGTCAGCAATGTGCCCATATGGCCAAGAAAGCCAATGGTATCCTGGCATGCATTAGAAGGAGCGTTGTCTCCCTCTCTACTCGCTCCTGGGGAGGCTGTAGCTGGAGTACTGTGTCCTGTTCTGGGCTCCTCAGTACAAGAGGGGCATGGAACTACAGGAGAGAGTCTAGCGGAGAGCTATGAAGATGAGTAGGAGAGGACGGAGCATCTCTCATCTGAGGAGAGGCTGAAAGAACTGGATCTATTCAGCCTAGAGATGAGAAGATGGAGGGATAATCTTTATCAATGTGTATAAGTATCTAATGTTCAGACGGAACTTCCTGTGCTGCAGTTTGTGGCCATTACCTCTTGTCTTATTGCTGGCCACCACTGAAAATGAAGGGAGGATGTCAAGAGGATGGGACCAGACTCTTTTCAGTGGTGCCCAGCAATAGGATGAGAGGCAAGGGGCACAAACTGGAAGTTCCATGTGAACATGAGGAAAAACTTCTTTACTATGACAGAACCTGGGAACAGATTGCCCAGGGAGGTTGTAAAGTCTCCTTCCTTGTAAATATTGAAAACCTACCTGGATGTAATCCCTGGCAAAATGCTTGAGCTGACCCTGCTTGAGCAGGGGGAGTAGACTAGATGGTCTGCAGAGGTCCATTCCAATCTCAACAAGTCTGTGATTTTGAGATCCTGTGATTCTGTGAGCATCTCTCATGCAAGGAAAGTCTAAGAGCTGTGACCCTTCAGTCTGAAGAAGAAAAGACTGAGGATGGATCTTATCAATTCATTTTAATATCTGAAGGGAGGAGAGCATAAAGGTGAAAGGGCTTTTTAGTGGTGCTAGTGATAAGATGAGAAACAACAGGCACAAACTGAAACACAGAAAATGCTGTCTGAACATAAGGAGATTTGTTTTTTACTATGAGGTTGTTTTGCCAATTGATGGGGGCGGGGGGCAACAGAAAGAACCAGACACCAAGGGAAAGAATAGTCTTGTTTCACTATTACTATTAAGGCAATATGGAATGATACATTTAACAAACAATAACCACGCTTGGTTTAGCAACAGACAAAATAAGCACGATAATGCACCTAACTGTTACTATATGAGAAAGAGAATAGTGATTAAGAAAAAGATACAACACCAATTGCCTAAATACTTTACCATCATTCAGATCCGCAGTCACTGGGGAGCCCCTGTTGCAGTGAGGATTTGGAGAACCTTCCCAGGAATTGGGAGGTCTTACACGGTCTACCCATAAGTGAGGTCTCCAAAGTCGCAGTAAGAGGGTCCAGCTTTTATGGAGCCAAATCAGCAAATCATGATAACTTGCATTTTCTTTGTGAGCGGTAACATCTGGTGGGGCATATTTTCCCTGTTACCCAGGACTAGGACTTGACCAGAGCCCAGGCCTCGGATAGGAGGGTTCCCTTCAAGGTCAAAAACACTTGCATGAGAGTCTACAAAGGTTACAGCTTAATAATCCTCCATGGAGGTTAGCATAAACAGTCCGGCAGCCCTATGTGGGAGTTAGAATACTCCCACATAGTTCCACAGGCGAGTTTTGCGTACTCTACAAAGGCAGTGTCGTATTCCTCTGTAAGTCAACAACGACTTGGGCCTGTCGTTCAGGCCCTAGCAGTTCAGAGGTTGACGGAGCACTGAAGCAAATTTGCTAAGAGAGGTTGTGGTCTTCATCCTGGGAGACATTCAAAACCTGATGGGGCATGGTGCTGAACAGTGTGCTCTAGGTGATTCTGCTTCAACTAGACGAGTTAGACTGGATGAGCTCAAAAAGTCCATTCCAACCTCAGCCATTCTGTGATTCTGTGTTAAGGGGGATCTTGCAGCAGGAGTGTGTTGTGTCAGTGTACTGCATTATAATACTGGCGACTATTATACAATATGGCCTGTCAGCAGATTGAGGTCTGTCTTGACAGCAAGGACCTCACCAGAGATTAGTGTACCTGTAACATTTACAGAAACCTGAACAGAAACACATAGGTCTACATAGGTCTAGTCAAGGTCTCTCAAACACATAGGTCTAGTCAAGGTCTCTCAAATCAGTTAGAGACTTGGTGTCCTGGTGACCATCAGCACATTCAGGCTGTCGTTTATCTCTCACCTGTGACAAACACCAGTTCTGTTCTGCTGGAACAGGACAAAGCACCTGTAAACCGTTGTAGTTGGTGAGTGTGCTTCAGTTACTTCAAGTTGTTTTAGTTGTCATAGGAATGTCACAAGATTTCATCTTGCTTTTTTTTTTTCTTTTTTCCTACATTTGTATGCAAAATTTTAAGTAATAAAGAGATTTTTTTGTACGTAAGCTAGATGGTTAGAGTTAAGGAAACAGTAACTTAACTGTAACATAGTCAGAAATTTTCAACTGCCTAAACAAGTAGACATTTGACATTACTTAATAAATCTGATCATGACAAAGGGTGACAATGTAAAATCAAAATCTTTCAAGCAGTTTTGACTAGTGACTGTCAACTGTAGTGACACCACAAGAAAGAAAGAAATATTTTCAAAAGCCACTGGAATGACCTTGGATGATGACAAATAGCTGCTTGGACATGGAAACTGTCTGGAGAAAGAAATAAATGTGCTCAAATTTGACAAGCATGGACATGCACATGCAGCAATGATTGCTTTGTGCTAAGATGAAATAAAGGGGCTAGTAAGCAAATAGTCATACAGTAATGATAGTGCTTAGCAATTTGTATCAATGTGTGTGCAAAACTTCTCTACTGTAGGTCTTTTAGATGGATATGTGCATATATTATTTGTGTATATATCTGGGATAACAAAACTCTTTAATCAAATGGTGATCTGTCATAACTAAATCTCTGACTGACCTACCGTTGGGTTGTTAGGAACCACCTAGAAGATAGCTCCTTCTTTTTTCTCCCCCTTTCATTTTATGGTCCCTAAGTACAAACAATGTGGAAAATATTGTGTCTGAAATGACAGAAGTGTTACCTGGATGCAATATGAAATAATTCAGATTACATCAATGTGTTTTCAATACTTCAAAATAAACCTGTGGTTAACTTTCAAAGTGAAAGCCTTGTTAAAATAGCCCAGTTGACCAAGCATATTGATTCTGTTCAACCTCTAGAAATATAAAAGACTTTGTACTACTTAACAGAAATGGGTGTTCATTTTCTTTTTTTCACTTTCAGAAGTCTTGACCGCCACAAAAGGTAGAATATATGGTTTTGTTCACACTTGAGAATAAACAATACAATAAATGTTTTATTAATGTAATACACCTTACTAGTAATATGTTATAATTTTCAGGTGTTAATCAAAGAGACTCATATCATAGTAAAACTATTAGAAACATCAGTAAATTATTAAAAAGCACACTGAAGCACGTATTACAGTTCTGTAAGTTCTGCCTGGACATCTGAGATGTCAATGAATTCTTCGGTGTGTGCATGTAACATGCTTTTCTCCGGTGTAAAGGAAGCTGGCATTAGTATATGAGACATTTCCTTATTTTTTTTTGTTAGATGTCAAACGTGTTTTGTTGTGTCCTTTAATTAACAGGTGTGTATGTAATATAGATTGCAGTGGATACAGTTTTAATCCTGTGTGTGCTTCTGATGGAAGTTCTTATAACAATCCATGCTTTGTTAGAGAAGCATCATGTCTGAGACAAGAACAGATTGACATAAGACATCTTGGACACTGCTCAGGTGGGTTTGACTTTTTTTTTATAGATGTAGATTCTGACATAAAAGGCTCAATGGAGCCTTTTTCTTTTCCATTTCCAGTTAGAACTCATTAATCTAGTTACCAGTGAATGCTCTGCCTATATTTTGTTTTCTCACTTAGGGAGACTTTTGAGTTCATGAATTTGACGAAATGATTCAGGTGTGACCTGTTTATGTGAGCATTTTCTGGCAGCTGTTATCTGGAAAAACAGCAAAAGGTCTTAAGAGAATATAAGCAATAGCACACCAGGTCTTATATGAGGGGGTGATAAGAAGTAGGAGAGAAAAAGGAATACTAGTATACTAGTATGTGGAAAATGTTCACTGTTGCTGATGTGGGCCATACAATATACTTCCCGTGTAAGTAAACCTGGGGCTCAATAGTGCAAGTATTTGTGTACTACCTTTTCCAGTTTTAAAATGATCCACTGAAACAGTTTGATTCCACCCATATATATTGTTCATTCTGTGCATGGTTGTTTAGTTTTGGGATCTTGAATTCAGTCAAGTCACGGTGAACTGAATTTAGGAGTAGAATCTTTCCAGCATTTCTGGTTACATCTAGAAGCTGCAACCTTGACTGTTGCAAAACCAAAACAGACTTACTAAAATGATCTAGTGCCATACTAGAAAGGACCGTTCTGTTCAAAATGTACACCTTGAAATGAGCCCCTTACTGCTGTAGCTGCTGGTGTTACTGCCTGTACAGACCTGCATGTGCAGGAGGGGTAAAGTGGGAATGTGACTAGTTGTACTGTAATTAAAATACTTCTTTGAAATATTTCTCTGACATGTCAGTAACATATATGTAGTGGTATGGAAGTAAGCCTTTCCTGATAGCTGTCCATGCATGTATTTATCCCAGAAACAGATGACACAAATGCAGTTGGAAAGAAAGACGATGGAATGCAGTATCGGCCAGAGGTGAAAGGTATTGTATATTGTACTGACGTTATGGTATCAGGTTACAGCTTAACAAAATGACAAAATAGAGCACATCATAGGTGCCTTCTCATCTGCCCTATGACTTTGATTTCTCTAATTAAGGCAGACAGAAAGAACAGGTTCATTTCTACAGCACTCTCCTTACAAGGCAGGCAAGAAGGAGATTTGTGACTTTGCTTGCTGTCCTCCTCTACACTGCTCAGCTGCTCACCCCTCTGTTTATCTGTCACAAGAGTTCGGTTTGTCCGGTGACTGTGACAATGCCTTTACTGCCACGAAGCCACTACATTCCTGCTGAAGTGACACAAGCCCCTGTGGCTAGTGTTTTCTGACCACTTAAGAAACAACTGGCAGACTCTGTTAAATGTCTTCTAAATTTTCTATAGAAATGAGCATGCTAAATTGTGTTGGTTGAAATGTTTTAGCTGAATCCTTAGCATAAATGAAATTTGAGCTTCAATTTCTGCTTAGTTGTTTTGCTTGTTAGTACCTCATGTGTGTCATTCCCAGAACACACACCTTTCTGCATTTTATTGCTGTCATTCAGTGTTGCTGCCCAGGACAAAACACTTCTGTCTTTCTTAAAGAAGAAAGATAACACTCAAAGCAAAGACCACATTTCCATAGCTTTTAGCCTTTCATCCTCTTCTCTCACAAAAAGGAGCGTCTTCTCTGGTTAGCTCTGCTCACCACTTTTGGTTCCTCTTCCAATAGAAGTTGCCCTTGAAATCTGGTTAATGGAAAATGCAGTGTATATTGTTATTATTATTAATGTGCATTGCTTGTGCACTCAGAGACACATGGAGACTCAAATTAGGCAAATGCTGTAAGTTAAGGTAGTATGTCTTATATGAAAAAGGTTAGGGGGTTTTTGTTTGTTTGTTTATCTTTATTCAGATCAGTGAGAGTTTACGGAGAACTAATTTAAATGACTTCTTCCAGGATGAAATAGCAGTTCACACTTCTCTCTGTTTGCTTTTGCAAAAGTCTGTGTTGAAACCTGCTCACTGAATGTCTTTAGACTCATAACTGTGACCTTTTCCCTATAGTGTGAGTCATCTTTTCCCTACAGCATGAGTACCTACCAAAATTTGCACCAGAAAGGTCTCTTCTCTATTCAGCTGACATGCTGTTTTTCTTTCAACACGATGGGCATCAGGGTTTCACATTCTGCCTCATCTTTTTGAAGAAATGTCTGTACCTTTATATTCCATGATTATTTCAAGTCTTCTACACCAGCAAAATCCTTCCTTTGAAGTTCTGAAGCAGTCTGGCTGGCCTCTCATTAAAAATTGATTCTCATCAATAGATGAGTGAATGTCTAGGAATCTTCTGCATTTAACTGCCATTCTTTGTTTAATTCTAAATTTGGGCTCTGCTTTGGGTGGCTGTGGCTACATGTCCCTCTTTGCCGGAGTTATGTCTTTGATTAGGCCACACATTACATTAGTATATATATTAAAAGCATAGATGATATACGTATAGCTAAACAGACTAGTAATTTTATGTAGTTTTGAACTGAAACTGAATATGACAGTAGTTAACTGTTTGGAGGAGAAGAGAGATAGCAGGTTTGGGGTGACCAATCTTCAGTTTTCTCCTCTTAAGCATCAAATAACATAGTTTATTCCATTCCAATTTTTAACATGTGTGTTAGCACTTGGCAATGTTCTTTCAATACAACAAGTCTTTCATATTTTTGAAGCATAACTTGAACCCAGTTCAATGCTTCCTGATATCTATAATGTCTAACATTTAAAATATGGATTTTTCTTGGAACAAATTTGGAAATATAACAGAAAATGTTCAGGGAAAACATAAAACAGCAACAAGACTTTTTTTGTTGTTGCTGAATAAGACATTCTCTTTCCTTTCTGGTGTTATTTCAAATAATTGCAGTTGTACAAGTAGTTTCTTCTCTGCAGTCACCTGCTCCTTTCCACCTGCAGTTCATTACCATCTTTTATTTGTGGTGTTGTAGTCTCTTGCCGTGGAAATGAACATGATTCCACAAATGCAATATTGCATTCATATTTTTGGATCTCCGCACTTTAGAGAAGTTCAGAACCAAATGCAAACTTCTGTGTTATGACTTTGTTACAGAATAGGGGAACGTATGGTTGACAATGTACAAAACTTTTGTTAGTTTTAGTAATGTGGCAGTTATACAAAAGATCTTGGAGCATGGGGGACTGTCTGCCAAAAGTATTAGTCTCTTAGCCCCACTTCAATAGTTAGAACTTTCCATCAGAAGGTTTCTCCAATGTAACTATTTTCTTGTGTTTGAACTCAGTTATAGTGGCTGGTTAGATCAGTCAGATCAGGGTTTTATTATGTTGTTCTCTATCCAGAATCAGAAAATGTGGTTTATCTCTTTCTTAACCCTTCAGGTTTTTTTTCCTCTGCTAAAATGCTGGGTGGACCTTTATGTCTCTATGTATTAGCTTTTTGCCACAATGCCCCTCACAAAACTTCTGCTCATCATTAGGTTGGTTCTGTGTCATAAAGACTTTTCATCAAAGCCAACAAAAACATATTTAGATATCTCCAAGGAATGTTTTCATTGCAATACATCCTAACAACTCTCTGTAGGCATCTCTGAAGCTTCATGTTTATGCCTTTTTTTTAAATTATTTTTATGTATTCCCTTCTCCACTATAAGTTTTTAAAGATCTTCAGTTCCTCAAGATCTTATAATTATTTATGTATATTTCTTTTTAAGATGCCAGTGATCAAAGAGAAGACATTTACATTGGAAACCACGTACCATGTTCAGAAAGTTTCAATGGCTACTGTATACATGGTAAATGTGAATTCATTTATTCTACTCAGAAGGCTTCCTGCCGGTAAGTCCTAAATGCCCATGAAGTACTCTTGAAATTGTAAAACTTTATCAAAATGCTCTCTAAACTTCATCACAGAATGTATTGGTTTGCATATTGCTAAGCAGAAACCGTGTCCTCTGTTGTGGGCAGTCATGAGGTGGTAGCGCTTGGAGGAAGAGCTCAGTCTCCGTGACGCAAATAAGTGTCCATAAGAAAAGCATAAAACCTGATGGCTCACAAGCCTTAGTACATCGGTGAATGGGGAAAGATAGTAAAATATCATTGAGAACCTGCAAAAAAAGAGGAGTAGGAGAGTCCTAGGACTGCTGCAGGGAGTCAAGGTGAATGGGAATGTGGCCTGTATATGTTTGGGAGCCAAAATGCTGAATCCTTGCATAACGCAGAAGTCGGTTTATGCGAGCAGCTTCTTGATTTATTTCAGCTCAGCTACTAGTTCTGAATCCCTTTGAGAATTGTGGCTTTATACTGTCTCCTTATTTTCATCTGCTAAATCTTATCTAGAGAATGCTAGATAAGCATTTAAATGCTAGATAAGCAGTTAAATGCTGCTTTTTCCTTGCATGGCTTTTCTGTATTAGCATAGGTTCCCCGTTGACCTCTTTCAGTTAGTTCTCATGCTATTTTGGTCTTTTATTGCTCTATTCACAAATTTTCTCTAGAATATCAATATATTCTTTTAAACATTTTATTACATCTTTTTTAAAGTAATTTATTTTGTATAGACAGTTTTGTATTGCAAAATATTCCTTAGGCTATAACATTTATTTGCTAAATATAATCTAGCAACTCAGTAAGATCAGTATTAAGCCCTTAAATATTTCCCAAGAAATCTGAATTTTCCATTTTTTTCCCCTTAGTGCCTAAGTAGGTTTAATTTAAATTTCACCAGGTAAATTCTACTGTTCATCCGTTTTCCTTCAAAAAATGACTTTAAATCATTAAAAAATCCATAGAAAAAGGATGTTTCTTCTTAATAATATGGAGGTTGCCACTTGTTAGTAGTAGTTTTCACTGCAGAACATTTATCTTGCAGACTTCTATTTTCAGGTGAATGTATCTGATGTTATAAATCTTTGATAACTTTCGGAGCCTTCAGCTGTAAATTTGTTAGATTCCATTATGATTTTCTTTTCCTGGATCTTTAGTGAGTGACCCTATTTAGGTCTATTCCCACTGCAAAAATTTAAGTATTTCCAGCCTGATTAGAGGACAGGAAGCCCAGAAAGAATAGCCAGCGTGACTATAGACTTTCACATTTGAAAACCTTTGTTTTTCGTTTTCCCATCTGACACACGTTATTTTCAACTTGCCTTTAGGACTGCGCTTGTCTTTTCCTTTTCTTTGCCCAGAACCAAGAGAACCCAACATGCTTTTGCTTCTCTTGGCAAACTGAGTACATCCCCAAAATTACTGTGGTGGGTATTAGGCAGCAGTACTTGATTGCAGTATTCTCCTGATATGGAGCTGGGTTTAACAATTTCTGATTGGATTCTGATGAATCATTCATGATTCAATTATTATTCAAACACTTACATATGTATTATTAAATATATCAACATGCTACTTTATAATATATTTTATAGCTATATTCATTATTATGAATTTCAATTATTTATTTAAGCCTTAGGTTATTTAAGCCTGAACAGTAACTCAACCTGGACCTATCACAATAAATCTCACTTGGTTCTAGGCAAGAATTTCTGACTGCCTGTTCTTGACCTCTAAGTCTTAAATCTCCTTTGGACTTTTGGAGCCATTTAAATACTCATAGTCACATATCTTTATGCATATGTTTCATACTTTAACATTGAATTATTTGGGAATCAAAATGATTTATATCAGACAGCAATCAACCATAATAATCAAATACTTCTACTAAAGAAAAAAATTATCTTTCTCTGACAAGGAAAATATAATGAATAAATGCCCATGACAGATTATTTTTATTTAAGTGTTTTGTATTCTGAGCACATCTAGCACGTCCATTTTTTATTTTGGTTCTCCTTTTCTGGTATTGATGTAAGTGGTGTAGTAAATGACTGGCAGAACTGCGGAAAGTATGTGCCCAGTGCAAATTCCTGCTTTTACCAGCAGCTGGACACTGAGTCTAGTGAATTTCCTTATTCACTGCCCAGCAACCTGCAGAACTGACAGCAAGTGGGAGGGAGCAAGGTTTTGCAGTAAATCTCGTGGTATTTAGCTTAGCCACTTTTGTACAGCTGAAATATGGGCTATTGCTCGCTGCCTCCCCCTTCTGCCCTGTCTTTACAGATGGCTGCATCAAGAAGTTGTAGTTTACTTCCTTGCAAGTAAATCTATAGCTTCATTATGCTAAGTCAATTAATTGACTGAATAGCATACTTTGGTAAATCCATGCTGTCCTCCGTTGATCATGCTTTGTATTTATGCAGAATAATATTTTAAAAAATGTTCTGTTTTTTTTAGCAGGTAACTTAAAATGGTGCCTGGTATTTCCACCCCAGCACTTCTTCTTTGCAGGAAATCCGTATTCCTGAATCTCCCCTCAATATTCTTCAGAAATAATTTCCTGTCTTACTAGTGTTTCTGAGGAAATATCTTGAACTATTTGTGCTTCCTTTGTTTTGTTTTGTTTTGCCTCCTGTGCTTTAAAGCAGTTCTCACATTGACTCTTGTTATCTTTTTTAATGAAAATAAAAGCAAAGTAGCAAGTGAGAATTCAGTCCTCTTTGCTAGGAATAGATCCTCCTCATTGTTATTCCTTTTTGAGTGATGAGCAGTGTTCCCCATCCTCTTCCTTTTTCTTGCTAGCACATCTTTCTCTTGCCTCTTTTCACAGTGATTACCAAGTCCACTAACAGTAAATTTGTTTTTTTCTTTGATAACTATACTCTTACTGGAACTTGATTCTTAACGGGAACCCAAAATATCTTTGGTGCAGATATTTACAGAATATAAATATAAATACAGAATCTCATGGTTAAGAAAATAGTCATAAGACTGTGAACATGTAAGCCCCTACACTTGCTTGAATGGAAGGAGAGATTAAGAGTTGTATTAGCAGTCATAGGAAGGTCTCTGGAGAAATTTTGTTTCTACAAACAGAATTAGTTCCTGTCTTGCTTTACCAAGCTTAGGGATAGATGAGACTGATTCTATGTTGCATACAAACTTATCTGATCCTGTTTAAAATAGGATTGTTTCTGTGCCTGCATGTGCTTAATTTGTCTCCAGCTAATTCAGAACTAGTGGCCAGTGGTATGATTCAGTCATTCTTAAGGATAAATTCATATCAGTCTGTTTTAAAGGATAACTATACAATGAACTTATCGTTTTAAAGGATAACTGTACAACAAGCTTTTGCTTTAAAACATAGAGTTGCAGGCTCACACTTCAAAATGAAAACCAAAGTTTTTCTTCTCTTTGCCCAAAGTGGGAAGAAGAGATTAAAAACTCAGGCAACATGGAGCATTGCAAGCTGTGGCCTTTGATTGTACAGACTCCCGCTCAGTGTCTTGATTTTCCTTGTTGTGCTGCAGCCTCTTTTTTTTTTTTCTTTTTCCCTTGGAAGATTGTTCCAGAACGTGCTTCCATTGCCATCTTCACCGCTGGCCCTTCTTGCATTCACTGAAAATATATGTCACTGATCAGGAAGAGCTTCTATTGGGTTTCCCATTGGGATAACTTCTGGTTTGCTCAGTAAAGATACTAATTACAACAGATACTTCTATTCTGCCTCCTACCATTTTTTTGACCATCCTTAGCAAATTTCTATGGATTCTTCCATGAACTCTCACTGAAGCAGTTTTGTACTTTTGGGTTCCCTCCTATTAGTGTCCTTCAAGGCAGCTCTGTTTTCCTTGAGTGGACTGTGGGATTCATTTAAGTTAGGTATCTAGTTTTGAGTGTTCCTGATTTTTCTGTGCATTTGGCAAGGACAAAAACCTGATCTCTGTGAAGCACATTTGGCCTGAAATTCTCGTTGATTTTGGGTAAGAGCTGCTTAGCAAAGAAAAAAATGAAGAAGACTCAGTTTTGTGGACAGGGCAGAGTGGGGTTTGGTGCTAGTCTTGTTCAGTAGGTTTCACAGGATTCCATTTCTGAAGGCTAAAGCTTGAAAAAGCTTTTTTTTTTTTTTTTTTTTTAAATCACTTTTCAGTGTTTCTTTTCCACCTTTTCATTCCTTGCTTTTATCAATATTGCAGTTGAGTTTTATGAATATGTTTTATTATTTCATTTAGTTTGCCTGCTTGTTTTATTTAGTTTCTGTATTCTTCATAAAATTTGCCCCACATATTCTTGCACCAAATCAGGGCCATGAAGGCTTTTAGAGAGTGCTACTAATACCTTATCCAGAAAAGTGGAGCATATCCATTGTTTCTTCTCTTGCACAGGAATCCAAGCTATTTTCAAATCCAGGCACTACCACACCTCTACCTTCCCAATGACTATTTCTCAGCTGCCATCTGCACTGCTTTGCTCATTCACAGAAAAGCAGGATCTCAGAAGAGCTCTTTTCTATAGTTGTGCTTTTTAAGTTTCATTTTAGACTTCAGAAAGTAGTGCTTTCTGAGTTATTGATATAGCAGTGATGTCACTGATGAACATGTTTCCTGCTGTCATCGTAATGTTCTCCAGGCCTTACATTTGTGTCTTGATCTTTCACATTTTCATTGGTTACAGAGCTCTTTTTCCCACGTCTTGGACTCTTTATTTATCTGAAAAATGACTAAACTGTTGTGAAATATATATTACATGTAATATTCATTTTCTTTTCAGGTGTGAATCAGGATATACTGGACAGCACTGTGAAAAGACAGACTTTAGCATTCTTTATGTTGTCCCAAGTAGACAAAAGCTTACGCATGTTCTTATTGCAGCAATAATTGGAGCTGTACAGATTGCCATTATAGTTGCAATCGTAATGTGCATAACAAGGTAGGTAAATGCAAAACCAGTGTAATATTACACATTGCACATATATATATCCTTTATGTACTTAAATATTTGATGTTCCTGAAGTCTTATGTGCTTTAACATGTATTTAGAAATACTCAAACCAAATATACCTAATGGCTTAGGAGAATGATTATGCAAAATCATATTGCCAGTTTATATCACACAACATACATTAATTTAAATTCACAGATTACTAGTTATCACCCTGAATAACCAAAGCAAATACCTAGCAGAACAGATAAGCCTTGTAGCTAAAATTAAAGGTCAGCTAATGTTTTAGACCTTCACTGGAGAAATTCAAGCATTGATAGCATCTTATAGAAGATAAGATTCCCCACTTCCATCCCATTGAATTAGACATTTGTAAAGTTCTCAAAGGAAAACTTTATAGGTGGATGCAGCATTTCTGCCCTGCATTTGGGCAACCGTGCCACAGTTTACATCCTCCTCAACTCTTCCTTTCCTTCCTTCACTTTTTAAGTTCCGCTTAAAAAGTCCCAATTATGAGTAGGCTCATAGGGCTTTCTGCTACTGCAATAGTGCACAGCTTTCCAAGCTCAATGACACTCACATGAATGAATATGAATTGACCTGGACAGACTGGAGAGTTTGGCAAGAGGAACCCCCTAAAGTTCAGCAGAGGCAGGTGCTGGGACTTGCACCTAGGGACAAATAACCTCATGAACCAGTACAAGCTGGGGGTTGACCTGCTGGAAGGCAGCGCTGCAGAGAAGAGCATGTTAACCATGAGAAGAAGCTGGAGTGCTGGAGTGCTGTGTCCGGTTCTGGGCTAGCAGTACTGGAGAGACATAGAACTATGGGAAAGAGTCCATCAGAGGGCTACAAAGGTGATGAGGGGACTGGAACATCTCTTATCTGAAGAGAGGCTGTGAGAGCTGGGCCTGCTATGCCTAGAGAAGAGCAGACTGAGAGGAGATCTTTTTGGTATTTATAACTGCCTTGAGGGAGGGTGTCAGGAGAATGGTGCTGCACAGGAAGTTCCACTTGAATTTGAGGAAATAAACTTCTAGACTGTGAGGGTAACCCAGCTCTGGAACAGATTGCCCTGGAAACTTGTGGAGTCTCCTTCTCTGGAGATATTCAAAATCCTCCTGGATACAATCCTGTGCAACACAACCTAGATAATCCTGCTTGTGCAGGATTCCCTATCTCTCTTGTGTACTTGAGCAGGTATACTTAAACAAATCTAATGTTGCCTGTGCATATAAAAGACATGTTTATCCCATGGAATTAAGATCATCCTTTTTTAGCCAATACCCTGCTGTTCCAAACACTTATGTGGCAGGTCAGGCAGTCTCCTTTTTCATAGGAATCCTCCTCAACAACTCCCCATACACTGGTCAGGGTGTCTTGGTGTCTCCCAGCAGAATTGCTCTGCTTTGCACTGCTCACTCTCTGAAGTACTAAGTCCGTTTCCACTCAGAATTGCTGGCTTTCATAAAGTCTGAGTCTCCTCCAGAAATTCTGCAAGGTGGGCTCTGCATTGTGAGTGGCAGTAAGTAGCAAGGCACCTGAAGGTCATGTACTGCAAAGGATGAATGAAGAATCTAGTTCTCTGGACTTGATCCAGCAACAGTCCTACCATGTGCTGAATTTCAGGTGCAAAAGAGTAATGCCAGGATACTTAGTCAAGCAGTATGTGTTATGCAGGATCAAGGTTGAAGAACCTAGCCCCTTGCTGTTTTCACTCCCAGACTCAAGCAGCCTTCCCTTCATGGAGATCTTCACTCCCACACGTGACTTAGGTGTCCGTATGGTACCAAACAGCATAAGTATTCCCCTAGTCAGCACAGCTGAGGTACTCTTTCTTATATTAAGTGTACAACATAAAGTCAATTTATGATTACTCATTTAAATTTTACATGTCATATGTAGAAACATCTCTTCTATTTCTTTCTCCTATTGTTTTTCTAAACAGAAAATGCCCTAAAAACAACAGAGGACGTCGGCAGAAGCAAAACCTGGGCCATTTCACTTCAGATACATCATCTAGAATGGTTTAACTTAGTGATTTTTATACCTACATTGACCATGTGATGTACATTTTTATTATATTTTTTTTTTAAGAATGAAAGTATTTATTTCAGAGGCCTTATTTTGAACATTTTTAATGTAACAATGTTGGTCTGTTTTCTGAAAGCATCAGCTCTAACAGCTATGGACTGTTTTAGTAAATTTTATGTTTTTGAATACAGTAGTTCATTTTCTGTATTTGTATCACATGGTTATATAATAGACTTGTGCTTTATTCATGGATTGTATTATTTTGGGAAACAGACTTATCTCAGCAATGGTTGTAGATTAAAAAGCAAAACAACAAAATGTCCACATTACCTAGCAAAAACAAGGCATGAACTAAAGGTAAAAATGTTTACAGCTTAACTTTTCTTATGAGAAACTAGAATACACTGTGTTTAAATACCGTAGATATTTAAATGTTTTTGGAAGTTAGTTACTGATTTTTTTTTAGACACTGCCTATCGCATGAACTGTGCTGTGCGTAGTTGTAATATATTTCTAAAAGGTTTGGACTGGGTCTAACACTACCATTTTCATAAATAATTCCAACAATTTATTTTTAAAAAGGAAAATCATACATTTCATAATTTGGGAAATTACCTGGTAGAGCAGATGGCACGGTCCAAAAGAGGTAGGTCTTAGTAGATTTAGGTACTGTAAAAATTGGTGTTGAATAACGGAATTCAAATAATTGAAATAAAGCCTACTTTATCACTGTTGAAGTTGTTTTAATACTTCAGAAAGTTTTTTAAAGAAAATACATGTTTTAACACCTACAATAGAGATTATATAGTGTTTTATTGGTGCTCTTGTATTTTCAAGAGCTAAAAATGTACATCCAAATTAGTCTGCTGGTTGTAGCTATATTAATAGAATGTTAGTTGTTGTTTGAAAGATCCAGAGAAATAATACAAATAGGATGTGTTCAGATGTTTAGCAGGTAGTTTAGGCTTTTAAAATTCCGCATGTAGGACTGAATAATTTGTTCAATAAAAAATGCTTTCAACATTTTGAACTGGAAAAGCATGTCACAATACAATGTTTGTTTTAGTGTGTTTATTTCGTATCTGCTGTGGTAATTGTACCAAGCTGAAGACCAAAGTTACTTTGATTGAAAAACAGCCATGTTTACTCTCCTGAGCACTGAATTCTCCCAGAGGAAAGCACTTCAGTAACATGAAAACAGAAGTAGATCTTTTAAAACATGCCAGTTTGCTCTCCTGCTTAATTGGTAAGTTACTTAACTTTCCTGGATTAACACTAATAACTTCATCAGTACAGCATGACCCTTTAAATATGTGTTCCTTTCCAGACCCTGCTTCCTAATTTTAGAGGTTTCATATTGCTGAAAGTATCTGAACAATCATGTGTGGATATTTTGTAGTCATAAATATTTGACCCACCTCCAGGAGCGGGGTTGCACGCCCTAGTTTGAGCGCTGCTGAGGCCAGCTGTCACACGGGCTTCTTGCAGTAAGTGCCGGAATTGTTATGATAGGATTTGAACGGCTGTTGAGGGGAACATTTAAACTTCAGCTCCTGAAGACCTGACTGAAGCGAGGCAAAATGGATCACCATGAAATTATATTGGAGGCCGACAAAATCCACCAAAATCGTCTGTCGAGTGTCACCGACAATGAAGAAGAACAAGATGCGGCTTATACAATTGTGACAGTCCTGGATAAAGTGGCCAACATTGTGGACAGTGTGCAGGCAAGCCAGAAAAGGATAGAAGAGCGACACAGAGAGATGGAAAACGCAATCAAGACCATACAGATTGATATTTTAAAGCTTGCCCAGGCTCATGGCAATACAGGTTACACAGTTAACAAGTTGCTTGAGAAAACCCGCAAAGTTAGTTCTACCGTTAAAGAAGTAAGGACACGCGTGGAAAGGCAGAGTGCAAATGTACGGAAGGTTGAAGCAAAACAAGAGGAGATGCTGAAAAAAAACAAATTTCGGGTTGTAATCTACCAGGTAACCACGAATGTCATTTATTGTAATGATGCAATTTTGTCACCTCCTTGATAGTTGCTGGCAAGTGTGAATTAATGAAACAAATGATACAGTCTATCCAATATGGGAGCTGTTTTATACTTTCTTTATATTGATTTTGCAGTGTCTTTCAGCATAGAGCCATTGGTGGCAGTGCACACAGTCTATTATTAGTATTGGTAGGTTTCTCAGCCCGTAGCGTAAGATTAACTGCAGATCAGCAAGGACTATTTGTTGCCTCTCTGAAAGGTAATATGAGGCAGGCGCTATAAATCTTGTCATACAAACCATGTTTGACATTCATCTCTTATTTTTTTCACCATATTAGGTAGGAGTCCAAACAGAAAAAGTGTTTGTAGGCTCCTTGGAACACAGACTTTCTTTTAACACTAATTTTAAAATGTATTTTTAAATGTATTTATTTTACTTGCAGCATTTCACAGGGTCTTTTTAATGCTGACTATTTTTTTTTTCATTATCTCAGTATATAGTAATAAATGTACAAACTGAAAGTCAGACCCACAAGCCCACGGCAATAGTCCTTATGCATGTTGTACTTTGGAAATGGCATAACATAGCCAACACAGTTTGGCTGCACATGCTTCCTAGTTCTCTGAGAAGTCAATAAAAAGTGAATGTTTGACCTCTTTCCAGGTTTCTCCTTCAAACCCAGGCTTCATTCAAATAAGTCCTATTCATCATTAAGCAATCTTGAAATTGTCAATCCTTCTGAGCAGTGCAGTATGTTCTCATTGTCTAGTTTTAGACCCCAATATTGCATCTGTTCATACATGTAAAACATTACTTGCATGACTACATTGATGTTTTTTTCCCTGAGAATATTTGCCATATATAACTGACAAGTTCTTAGGCATAATTTAGCTTTCTTAACTATTCTATTTGTTGATGCTGGGAGGAATATGCTAAAAAAAGGGAAGAGCATAAGATGAAGGTAGAAATGTTACCTCTTTACTGTTGTTGATAACATACGTAGTCAAATTCTTCCTGCTAGATTTTCTGAATGATTTATTATCGGTGTTCAGGAGAAAGTGCAGGCAGAATTTGGCCCATTATTACAATATTAGCAAGCTTCATCATCATGATAGGATGGAGAATGGGTGCTTTTGCTTTTTTTCTTGTCAATTATTTCCCAGATAAAAGAAAATTCATATTTCTGACTCCCCCGGTTATTAGTAAAATGCCATTTCAGTGTTGTGATTTTTTTTCCCTAATGATTTCTGTAGTGTCACTGCTTTGAAAATGTTTGTTTTTAAGGAAGTCTTAGTAATATAATGGCAGTTTTTCTCCTAGCAAGACCTGTGTTAGCACACTTTTAAAAATGTAATAAAATATTGTGGAAGTGAATTTACACGCTCTAAAAAATGACTACTGCTATTTGTAGTTATTTCTTGCTAATGATGGCTTTCATGATGCATACTTTCTCTAACAGTTACCTTCAGCACAAGTTTCTGAAGTGTGCTGATTTTTCCAGACAAGAATGACATGCATACTTTTGCATACATTTAATTCTTGGGTGGCACTTTTCAAAAATGGAAGCGGCATTTTGGATTTCTGTTTCCAGTTTCCTCTTCTATGATAGCTGACAACCACATGAGGGGATGAATGGCATCCTCTTTAACTTTCATAGAGGTTATTGGAGAACCTTCTCCCTCATCTCATTTCCAAGGGGGAAGCACAGAGGAGGAGCAATCTGCTCCTCACCTTAGAAAAGGGCATTTAACATTCTTCTGGTGGATAATAATCACACTGCTCCATGAGAACTGGAGCATACTACGTAGCCAAGAGTGTACTCAATCTTTAAAGTACAGATATTCAGGCAAGGTTCTTTCATGTGAATTTCTATACTCTTGATTTGCACCGATGTGAACATACTGTTGGAGTGCCAGTACCTGAATGACTGAGGCTTGGTTGCAATCTGGAGAAGTCTCTTAACAATTATTGAGTCAATGTTGTGCACCTACTCTCTTCATTTGTTTTAACATTTCAGTATAAGCAAACTGTGTGTGTGGTGTGTGTATGGTAACCGCTCATCTGCAGCAAGATTTTTATGATGAATCAGGTGGGACACTGTGATACAGCCAATGACCTGTGTGGAGCCAATGGAGAATACCTATGTGGGTCATTGCATGTGAGTTTTATGTTTGAACCTTTTGCCAGAACATCGGGATACAAGGAGAAAGGGAACACCAAGGGGATTTTTTTAAAATGGATATCATTTGCAGAGGGAGTAGGCAAATGATACTGAAATGGCTGGCGGGATTTGTCTCAGGAGACTTCTGCCATAATGAAAGGAGTTGCAATATCCTTGAATTAAACAGAGACAAAATGATCATCCTTGACCCTAATGATTAGGGAAATAGAGATTATTCAGTTCTAAAACGCCATGCAGTTGAGGAGATCTGCTTGCAGGCTGCTTTCCTCCCCAGGGTGAATGCATGATTAAAAATACCCGGTTACTTTGGATTTTGTATAGAGGTCCTTGACCTTGAAGTGCTATGTGTGCTAGAAGTATAGCTGGGAGCACAAAATATAGGTTATCCAAGTCACTGTTCAGCTCTGTTCAGGTTATTCTGAATAATCAGCTGTGGGAACTGTCATTTCTTGCAAAGAACAGCTAACAGTTTAACTCATTCTGACAAAATTATTCAGAAATTAAAGGACATTTTTCTTTTTAATCCCAGAAGAACTTGTTTTGTTTGCTCTTCTGTGTGTTCTGCCGGCCCTTCTTTGAATGGGAGCGTAAAGTCATCAGGAAGTCACTCTTAGGTTACTGGGTTTTTTTATTTGTTTATTTTCGTTTTTTGTTTTGTTTTGTAGTGTTGCTATATATATGCATCAGAAACTAGTAAAAAATACCTGTGAAGGGACACATGCATTTGTTATATTACTGTTTGACATGTAAAACTAGGGGACAGTCACAACAGACATGTCAGAAACTAAGGTTAGGGCTTGACTAGTCTACAGCACAGTTTTTGTTCTCCCCTCTGTTCCACCACATGCATGGTGAGGCACTAATAGAAGAAATCTTGCATTTTTGACTCATATTGAATACAAAGACATAAAAATAAAAGTACTCTTTTATATTCTGACCACTGCTCTTCTGCAGCTTTAAGATTTATACTTTGAAAAAGATGAGATTGAGATTGTGACAAAAGTCTGAAAATAACCACCTCTGAAGTGAAAGTAGAAGTCAGAACTTAATGAGTTCAAGATAAAAGGTTCCGAAAATGAATTCCGGAAGACCCGACATAAGAACACACTATCCTTTGGCATAGAGTTTGGCCTACAGCTGTTCTGAGAAAAAAAACTGTGATCTGAAAGACAGCAAATAAAATGAATTATATTTTAAAAGGACAAAGGAATTTATCTGAGTAATATCCATTCATCTGATATCATTAGTACGTAAGAATGATGGGCTTAGAATGGGTTATGGCAGTATCCTGAAGAACAGAATCATCGATGCCATGGAGTTAAGTATCTTACCAAGAACATATTTTACTATACCATACCACAGAAACATGATAGATCTTACCTATTTTTTTGACTTTTATGTATCTGATAGCTTACCTTATAACAAATATTCTGAATGAAGAGCAAATGACAATGGGTTGCAATGTGAAGTGAGATTTGTGACAGATTTCCAAAAAGGATTGCTTTTAAAACCAACATTGTCAACCTGGGATATTTTCATTAATGATATTGGCAAGGGAAAAAAAAAAAGGTAAATGTTAATAAAATATATTCAAAATGAGGAGCTCGCAGAACAGACAAAGAAAGAAATGAACATGCAGTAATGGAAGCTCAAGTATAAACACTGGCAGATTCTTTTACTTTGCATAAATTTTTTGTTAGTGTGTTTTCTAAGGCCCCATGGTTTGTAAAGCACACACACAAAAAAAAAAGTATATTAATTGCTCACAGTGGATTGAGAGCTCACTTCATGTGGTGAAATACCGTCTTGCAAGATATTTCCGGAACTGATAGAGAGGTATTCCAGAACCCTTTTACAAAAAACTTCTTGGAACCCATCTGAAACATGATGTACTGCTCTGATCACTCATGTTCAAGTAAGAAAAAATTAGGCCGAATAAGTTTGGAAAAGGGCTACCAAGATGATCATAGGACTGCAAAGCCCTGTTAGAAGAAACTAAAAGGGTTTAGTTTGGTTCAGCCCATCAAAAAGGACTGAAAGGGTTTGTGGTTAGCATTTATAAATACACTGGGGCAGGGATGAAAAGAACAGTAAAGAACATTGGCAAAAGATTAACTGGGTGTAAACTGTCCATGAATTAATTTAGGTTAGAAACCAGAAATGGATTCTTAGTCATAGAGATATGCAGGTCTGGATGAAGCCGTCTGCTAGAACACATGGGCAGAGATAAACTTAAATTGCTATTAAAATGGCATAATATGAACACACATGGACTTTCACAATACCCACACAGGGCCTTTTGGCTCCTGTGACACGAACACTGTGAGATCTTTACACATGAGAAAGTTAATTGACTTAGCTGAAACTGCAAAGAATAAGAAAACTCAACATTGCATAAAAGAGTATAGCAAGTGTTCTTTGTTTCTAGTGTCAAACCTAGCATTATAGTTCAGACAATTGAGTCTATCCCATGCTGTGCAAACTGGCTGGCTAAGTAGGTAAAACTGAGTGCTAAAACCAGCTCTTAAGCATTGCAGACAATAACCTCATAAATTACCTGTGATAATGTTAAGNAAAAAAAAAAAAAAAAAAAAAAACACATTCAAGCAGCAAGAGCACTGTAATTCCAGGGATGTGTTTATGAGGTAGGATGTTTGTAATAGAAGAGATAGAGGGGATGGGGAGTGGAAAGGGAGCTGTGGAACCATTTTTGTATTCCTAAAATGAAATAGGTTGTTTATTTCACAGAACTCTGTCTATAGAGTGTAACTGGACTCCCCAGACCTAGTCTTTTGTGATGATGCTAACAAGAGACAGGCTCTAACCCTCTCAGGGCTGCTATTGATTTTTGTTGAGGGTTTGGCTTTGCTTGTGTTTGGCCTGAAAACCGTTCAAATAGTGTATCTGCCTAACATGGGTATACAAAATGGAGACTCGTTAGATTCTATGATACTCGTTAGAATCTAACGAGTCTCCATTTTGTATACCCATGTTCTAGGAGGCAGCTTGGAAGCTGTGGTCAGTCACTGTGGGAACAAGGTATCTTCAGGGATATGTTTTATCCCCGCCTCTCAGATTCAAGAATAAATGAGCTTGACTTTGATAATATGGAGTTAGGTTTAAATTCTTAGCACTACCTCAGATACCTGAAATTGCTTTCTTATACCAGCTATTACTGGTATCAAGCTGAGCAAAATAACATAGATACAGAAGCAAGAAACATCTGAATAGCAATTCCAGAATTTGGGGTGGGAGACATTGTAACAAGCAATAGATACCAGTATTGTGAATGTTTGTATGTAAGCTGGCCTGTAGATTGTCTTTAAGAGATCAGAGAGAACTTTTTGTCAATCCTCATTTCACTTGACCTACTGTATACCTCTACTTTTGAATACAGTGTCTATGTTATAAAACCCATTTCCATTATGTTGAAAGGGAGTCTGGAAGTAAATCCATATGGATTAACCATGGTGATTGTGAGGCTTGTGACAAATGTTTGGGCTTCTGGTGTTCTTCATAGCAGTGCCCTGATCTAGCTGCCTTGCAAGAACAGATGTCATGAATGAATGAATCAAAACACCTTTGTTGTTGTTGTTGTTGTTGTTGTTTTACCACATCATGTGATTACTCTTTCTTGACCACTCACAGAGCTTTGATATCTACAAATAAATGTGAAGTGACAAATTTCACTGGTTTCTTTGCAAACCTGCAGATGCTCTGTATCACAGAACTATTTTCTAGGCTAACTCTGTAAAATAATAACAAAGAAAATAAGTGTGAAGCTTTCATCTTTGAAAGGACATGGGAAAAAAAGGAGCAGTCCTTGAGGACTGGAAGAAGACATGTCGCTCAGGTTTTCAGAAAGGGCAAAAAGGAGGACCTAGGGAACTACAAAGCAGTCAACCTGAACTCAGTCCCTGGAAAGGTGATGGAGCAGCTCGCCCTGAATACCATTTCCAAGCACATAAAGGACAAGATGCTCAGGAGTGGTTCACATGGATTCACCAAGGGGAAATTGTGCTTACCCAGCCTGTAGTCTTCTTTGATGGAATGACTAGCTGGTAGATGAAGGAAGAGCTGTAGATGATGTCTATGTTGATATCAACAAGGCTTTTAACTGTCTCCCATAACATCCTCATAGGCAAGCTGAAGAAGTACAGGCTAGATGAGCAGACATTAACTGAAAATTGTCTGAGTAGCTCAAAGGGTTCTGATCAGTGGCACAATCAGGCCTGTAGCTAACAGTGTCCCAACAGGAGTCCATACTGGATCCCATCCTGTTGATCATTGACCTGGATGAAGGAGCCCTCAGCAAGTTTGCTGATGATACAAAATCAGATGGAGCAGCTGATACATCAGAGGGCTGTACTGCCATTCAGAGGGACTTTGAAAGGGATGGGCTGCAAGGAATCTCCTGAAGTGCAAGACAGACAAGTGTCGAGACCTGCACCTAGGGGGGAATAATCCAGGCACCAGTACAAAGTGGGGGTTGACTTGCTGGAGATCAGCTCTGCAGAGAAGGACCTGGCCATCCTGGTGGACAATAAATCAACCATGAGACAGTGCATCAGGAAGAGTGCTGCCAGCAGGTGGAGAGAGGTGATCTAGTCAGCCTTGGTGACGCTGCATCTGGAGCACTGGGTGCAGTTCTGGGCTCCTCAGTACAAGGGAGACATAGAACTATGGGAGAGACTCCAGCAGAGGGCTGATTAGGAGACTGGAGCATCTCATCAGAGGAAAGGTTAAGACAGCTGGGCCTGTTCAGCCTAGAGAAGAGAAGATGAAGGGAGAATCTTATCAATGTGAATAAGTGAATGAAGTGAATGAAGGGAGGGTGTCAAGATAAGGCCAGACCCATTTTGGTGGTGTGCAGTGACAGAATGAGAGGCAATGGCCACAAACTGAAATACAGGAAGTTCCACCTGAACATGTGGAAAAACTTCTTTACTGAGGATGACTGAGCACTGGAACAGATTACCCTGAGAGGTCGCAGAGTCTTCTTCCTTGGGGACGTAATCCTGGGCAACGTGCTCGAGCTGACTCTGCTTGAGCAGAATGGATGATCTGCTGAGGTCCCTTCCAGTCTTAACCATTCTGTGTCATTCTGTGACGTAGCTTTCTTCTGGCGCTAGCTACTAATAAGCCTTCTTATTCAGCGTGCCACTGGAGCCAAGGACTTTTTCCAATTGCGGTGTAGCTGGATAATGCTTTGCTCATTACGGCTTTCTGCAATCAGTTAATAAGAATGAGATGTATTTCTCTATGGTCACTGCATTCTCTTGGATAGATTTATGAATTTTTGTCAGAATTTAAGGAAAAACAGGATGTCTCTTAGGCTTCACAAGAATGAAATGAGAGGGACTGACTGTTCTGGCTTCCCTGCTTTTTCATTATGTAAAAATGATTGCAAAGTGATTGCACATGGCCATTGAAGTGTTTATTCACTTGATAAAAATCCCCTAGGTGCCCTTTTAAAATAATTCTATTTCTCTCCTATTACAGGAAATTTTGGCTTGATGACAGAGATTTTGAAGTGACATATTTGCAGAAAAAAGAATGAAGGGAATACTTAAGATTTACAAAACTTCACTCTTAACTGTTATTCATCAGCTGCTGATTTAAAAGCTAATGACAAGATGTTTTACTGATTTACCTCAGATGCTGGTGTCCATAACAAATCATTCATTTAATATGCAAATTTCTAGGATTTTTTTTTAACATCACCTTGATACAGTTTCGTCCTTACACACTAACACTCATTTGCATCACTGTTGTCATAGATACCACACCATCAGCAAATCACACACTGGGTGACCTACTACCAGTTTGCTGTTTTGCATATTGCTTCACAATGATTAGGTGTTTATTAATCCCATCTCTGGGATTCATAAGAATATTCCCCCTACACATCCCTAGACTGAAAGATCATCTGCCGTGACCTTTGAATAGTGCAGAGCAATGATATCTGTATCTCGCCTCTGCTTTTGATGTGAGCAATTTCTTTAGGAGTATTTTGTTTCTGGGCTAGTATATATGTATATGTATGTATATGTGTATATATATATTTTTTTCAATTTTACACTTAAAGGTGCTATAATAATTATTTTATTGTTTTATTTACTTTGCTATTGTTTTCTATATTTTTTAAAAATTGTATTCTTCTCAGGTTTTAATTCAATTTTACATAATACTTGGCAGCTGAAATAATCTTTAAAATGGCAACAGAATTATATTTACATATAAGACAGTGTCTTCTATCTTCTTGTTCCTGTCTCCTCCGCAAACTCAGTTTGAGCTTTGAAATACAGACCCAGAATCCCATGTGCCAATAAATAAATAAATAAATAAAAAGGTAAAGAACAAGGCCACAACCATTAAAATATCTTTCTATACCTTTTTATTTTTAAATAGACATTAGACATTATATTAACATTATTATTGAAATAATCATCAAACCTGTTAACAAACACCACTTAACTCACTGGTGTACACTGATGTTATACCACTGCTATGTCTGACAAATCCAGTGGATTCTAATTTAGTGACACATCCTTTTAGAGAGAATATTACTGTTGCTGCTATTATTTATTGTTCCCATCTATGCTTACAGAGATACAGATACAGCTTTAATTAATTAATCTTTGGAGGAACTTTCGAAATAAATTTTTTCCTTTGCACAGTCTTCTTGATCTAGCCACAGCTATGACATTTCTCTTCCAGTAGCCTCCTGAATTGTTTGCTCTGTTTCAGCAATGAGGGGGAAAGGTGCTATTTAGAACCAACCTCATCTTTGGTAGGAAACAACTATAGCAAAGTATCTGAGACATCTCTGAATAATTTGTTCCACCATTCTCTTCTTTCCTGCCCAAAGATGAAAAGAGAGTGATTGTGAAAGCAGAGTTTCCATGTATTTTTGCAGTATTTTTTTTCCTGCAGTTATCTGAGTATTAGCGCCACAATGTTGATTATGAGTATTCTCAATTAGTATTAATTTTTTTTTTGAGTTGATAAGCAGTCTGCATCTTGTGCTTTGTGCCGTTTAAGGATGAGGTTGTGCACTAGCCTCCTCCTATAAACACCTTGTCATGAGAAAGAGGCTACTTCTATGGCTCCTTCCTTGAGCCCAGGAAAATGCCAGTAGTGCTCATAATCTTTTCAGCACCTTCACAAATGAATGAAGAACAGCCAGAATTTTGGCAGCCAGTGTAAACCTTGTACTGTAAAAGGCCCGTGTGAAGGACATGTGAAGGCTACAGTCCTTTGAAAAATTGCTAACCGTGAATAAAATTGAAGGGGATGAAGAGGTAGCAAATCTCAATGATGCAGTCACATTTTCTTGGGAAAATGGTCTTACTGTTAGAAAAATTTGAGTTTGAATATTCTTTGTCCTTCTAGAGTTCTAGAGAACTGAGGATTCTGGCCCTCAGTTGAATCAATGCAGTGCTAGGAATATTTTAAAAGTTTAATACTCAAAAAATAGGGAAAGCCACAGTTCTTTTTTTAAAATGCATTATTAGCATGTTTACTGTGCCAAAAGCAGCACCAAGCACTCCTGAATCGTATGACTGTTGCATTACAACATTCTGCTGTTAGTTTTGTGTGTTGGTTTTATGCAACAGCTCTAACTAACCAAATTCCTTACAGATTTTTGTCCTCTTTCTGCCAATTTGAACTCAAAATAGAAATAGAATCAAATCTTTCAAAGCAAAACATTTTTTTTCCTCCTTCAAGAAAGTCAGGAAACACATCTCCATCTCTTTAGCAACATAGCACCTAATTTACTTCTTCTTCACTTCCCCTCCCTGTCCCCTTCATAATAACCTCACCCTCTTTACAGATGTCCTATTATCTGAAGAAAAAATGCTATATATTCCAGTTCTCCAAGCAAACTACAAGATCTGCTAAGATATTAGTAATGCATAAATGTCACTTGGGAAGGCATCGGATAATTCATAGCATCATTCTGGCTTCTCAGCAAGAGAGTGAGTTTGTGTCCAGCTCCATTCTCAAATTGGTAGAAAAAGTGTTTGAGTGTTTTAATAGAGGCTGAGCAGTGGTAAGAATCAAGAAGCTGGATAGTGAGAGCATATATGTACATATTTTACATGTATATCATGTACAGAAAACAAAACAAAACAACTCCCAAACCAACCAGTTATCTCACTCATTTGCTGACCTTTTTCTGGAGCAGGATTAAAAAAAAAAAAAAAAAAGTTTTACCTTGAAATGCTTGATCCTATTTTGAGTTTGTGGGCTGCTGGATTATATTTTCAGGAAATCATAGCCATGTAAGCATATTAGGAACAGAGTGAGCACCCTCTGCAGGGTGTCCACCCAGGAGGAATGATGAAAGGGAAGGGGAAGGTTCAGCTTCCATAGCTTAGTTTCTACATTCTTGATCGTGGTGGGCGCATGCCTTTGTTTTTGCACGTCGGCAGGGCAAACAGAGTAGATATGCTCTGCATGGTCACATGACTGCATAACCCTCTTTTCTCAGGAAATCAGCTTTAAAAAAAAAATCTATTTGGTATGACCTTTTACTATGAAATAATTTCCTGGCCTCATTTTATTTGAACATTGACAAATTCAGCTAAGAGATCCTCCCTTCCCTCCAGTGAGGTGGTGGTGGCAGATATGAGCCCTTCCTGACAAAAAGCTTATTTAGAATTTTAAGTAAAAGTTTACAAGCAGTACCGCCTATTACTCAGCACCTTCTAACCTCTCCACCATCTGCTCAGGCTGGCTGTTTCCAGTCCTGTTTTCAAGCTAAGAGGAATTGCTATCCACTTGTTCAGGGCTTTGTCCTGTGTAACTGAAGTCAGTAGGTGGTTTGTCTTTGGTTTTAGTGAGATAATCTGATACCTTTATGCTTCAACTCCATGAATTTCCCACCTACTGCTGACAAGTATTGCTCTGGCTTTAGGAAGGATGGGTTTCTGTCTTCTGTCTACCCCACTGATATTTACTGAGAAGAAGAAAATGTTTGGGGGAGGGGGGGGTGGGCAGGGTAGAAACGAAGTACGTGAGGAAGGTCTCTTACTGAGACTAATCATTTTATTTTTATTATGGCACATTAGCCAGGTTCAATAATATTTTCCACTTTGGTAACATCTTCCATCCATACAAACATTAAAGCTAATTTTTAGCCTTATTACTTTTGTTTCTATGACATGTGCAGAAACCAAGGAGAAAGAGAAAATCACATATTTGGCAAAGATCATTCTCAGTCTGTCTCTGCTTCCTCTCTTTTTTTTTTGGAAGTATTCTTCATATGTAGAACAGACTTTATTTCCCATGTTGTATTATTTTTTTTTATGTACTGAAATTTCAGAATAGTCACTATGGAAACGTTTTTGTTACAAATTATAGCCGAAAGAGCAATCTATAATTTACAAAATTTGAGGAATTATTATCCAGCTGTGTTTTGGTTCATTTACAGAAATGAGGGGATTATGTTTATATATAGCAGCCTTTATATAATTAATGTTAATTTGCATGTTAATGAAGATGATTATTAACAAATTATTGTAGTTTAGTTCTGTTGATTTTGTCAGAGGAGTTGAATAACATTCTGCTGTAACCAATGCAAATAATTTGTCATTAATTTAACATCTATCAACAGCTATTTTTCAAGAGAGTTTTTAATGAAGCCAAAACATAATGATAGACCCTTAAGTGGGCTTTAGCTGCCGAAAGGTTTACTGCATTTTGTTTTATAGATTACTAGCATTCTGTAAAATACAACATACCCTGCTACTGATGAGTCATCATGGAAATGACAGATGCCTTCCTGTATGGAAAGAAATTCACAATAAAAATAGGCAGCAAGACCATCACATTCTTTGTAGGTTCACAACTTCTAATCTCTCTCCTATTCTCTGTATTAAGCAGTTAATACGACGAGTAGAGAACAAGCACTGACAGGCCCCATAAATCAGCTGAAGCAGTTTTTACTAATGGGAAACAGCTCAAAAACTTTTATGCATTTTATGCATCTACACCTGTGCTCTTGGCAGAGGGGCATGTGCACAAGCATGGAAATAACTAGTAGCAAAGAAGGTACTGGCTCACTGATTCTGACCACAAATTTACAATGCCTATACAGACTGCAGTCTTCAGATCAGGGAGATCAATTCTCTTAAGAAATTCTCTCTGTTCAGATAGATCATAATGTTGATCGTTTCCATTACAACAAGCATCCATCCTTTATTATCATAGAATCATGGAATCATTAAGGTTGGAAGGGACCTCTAGAGATCATTTAGTCCAACCCCCCTGCACACGCAGGGTCACCTAGAGCACGGGGCTCAGGACTGCGTCCAAGCGGGTTTGGAAGTTCTCCAGAGAAGGAGACTCCACAGCCTCCCTGGGCAGCCTGTGCCAGGGCTCTGGCACCCTCACTGTCAAGAAA